>JAFNEN010000859.1:0-430650 GCA_019343175.1 Oedothorax gibbosus | reverse complement strand
AATTGTTTCTAACATTTTATTTACTTAATAAGCCATTGTGTAGAAGTATAAATAAGTTTTCTTAATCCACATACACATTCCATAAGTAAAACAGCGAAAATATATTACTATTATTTATAGTTTGAACATAATTTTGATTTTATCTACCTATCTTTACAACTAATACATATTTGTTTCCCTGGAACATTTTACAGGCCTTTATCATAGTTTTTTTTTTATAAACTTGTAAAAGTAGTCATGAAATTATATAATGTAGTATAACTTCGATTTTTAATATATAATTCCCCAACTGGCTCAACAACGATTTTGAAAATTAAAACTTTTTGCTTGTTTATAAAATGTTTGTAATATTGCTTATTTAAATACATATTTAATTATAAAAAAAGTTGCCAACTGAAATATAAAATATACATTTAAATAATTTCGACTTTAAATTTAATTACACATTATTTATTTATTTTAAAAAATACAAATTTTCTGAAAACTCATACACGATTACAAAACAATGTTAATTCTTCTAGATTTAAAAAATAAAAATCACGGTTAACTTAAGCATTTGCCTATAATGAATTAATAACAAGTTCAGCAACCATTAATTTTTTTTTGTTAAATAAAATGTGTTTATTTTGTGTTATTCGTTTAATTTGCTGGTGCAAATTGCTTTTCTCTTTCACAAGTCAATATTTAATTATTCCATTTGAACGATTTCTCAGGGGTAAAAGTAATTTCCTAACTAATTTAAAAGATTTTTTTTTTTAAAGCCCAAACGCTTTATTAGTTTCAAAAAATTTTAAGCATACTAAATTAATCTAGTTTCCTCTGTAACACTTCAAAGTGAAATGACACGCCTTAATCTAAGTACACAATTCATATATTTAGTTATTATTATTTTTTTTTGCTCTTCAGAAATTTTACTCAACTAATAAGGCGTAAAATTAAGCTGCTCCATTTTATTTATCGTTTAATCTTTAAATTAATTTGCACCTCCAGCGTCATATTTTAATGTTGAACAAAAAAATTAATGAGGAATTTAATAAAAAAAAATTTGCATAATAAAGTCGCGCTGACATCCATTTTTTTTACTCCACCATAATTGGATTTATTTGATACGACAGCAGAGCATAATGATCTGAAAGGTTTTTTATTTATCTCTTTGCTTATTTTTGTGTAAATAAATTTATTTTTCATTAATAGAATTTATGTAATGCGTCTTGTATAGAAATTATTCTTCAGAAACCACTAGTAAGCTCAATTATATTTTATTTATTTTGTTTTCACTTAGATTTTTCCATGTAGTAATTGTTCAAACATAGGGATGAAGGAAAGCACTTATTTTATTTGGCATTTCAAATTGGTTTTATTCGGATTCGATTGATCTCATTTTTATAACTTTGTGATATCTATTTGTAAAATATATCGTAGCTTTACTCATGTATATCGCAAACGTTCGCTGCTTTTAGCTTCCACACTACGTTTATAACGTAAAAAGTGGAAGGTTTTATAATCGTTTAGTCCGTCCGTCCGCCTGTCAACCACTTTTACAGATCGAAACGTAAGTCTCACAAACAAGTGGGATACGTCATTTTGAAGCAAAAAATCAGATTAGGCTTCATTCCAAATTTCATTAAAAAATGTAAATTAGAAGTTTATTTTAAATTTAAAAACTAAAAATTTAATCTACATTGAAATAACATGCAAATTCCATTTTTATTCAATATTTTCATTGTTGCCATTTCGTTAAACGTACGAGAAACTTTATTTAAAATAAAAACAAAACTTTTGAAAGAATATTTATTTATGTGATGTAATTAAGTTTGGATTGTTGTAATATCACAATTGAGTTCTTTTGATGGTTCATTATATATGTATGAAGAAAGATGCATAGAGAATTCTAACTTGGCATAAAAATATGCAAAGTTTCGCTTTTATTTTTAAAGCATCAGTTGTAATAATTATATATTTTTTAGAACTGTAAATTAATTTAACAAACGATAAATAACTAAATTTTCGAAAGAAATGTAAATGGGAAATTGCGGCGACACACAAAGATATTTATTGAAAAAGATTACATCATTATTCTTCGAACTTCAAACAAAGTTAGCAAACGATAAAGTCAAATTATTAAATCTGAGAAAGAAGATTAATGAAAATAGTTAATTTTGGCGTTTAAAAGTTTGAATTACAACTAGCTAAAGGCCCTATTTGGCGATTTTTTGGATTTTCAGGTTACCTTAACGGACCGATTGCGTCTTATAAAATACTTCTATTGCGAGGTGTAATGACAATTTAAGTTTTAGAATTAAACTTAGTGACGAAATGGTCCATAGTCGGTCAAGGCCTGCTGTGCCCATTTCAGATCTCCCGACCAAGGGTTTTGGGATGCGAATCACTCTTCCATGGTCAAACTCCCTTTTCTCGTGTTTAGTTCACAGGTATGCTTGGTCCTAAAAGTTTTTTTTTTATCTTATGAAAATTTTGCGAATGTCATTTAAAATCCCAGAATTCTAGCTCATTATGCAAGTCAACGCCAAGGGAATACATTCAGCTGCTCTCTGCTATGATATAACCTCTATGGAATGCCGAGCAAATTCTGTTGAGTTTGCACGCACAACGTTCTGATAATATCGTTTGTTTGCCAAAGTTGCCACGAGCAAAACATGTTTTCCCAGTAACCAATTTGGGTGATATTCCACTTTCGTAACTTTAATGATTAATTCAAATGCTCTCTAACGAAGAGTCGAAAAAATCTGCTCGTAATGTTTTGAAAGAATTTTTCTTAAAAAATTTCTGTTCTTTTTCTTTTAATTCCCGAAAGTCTTCGCAAGTTTTATTTTCAAAAGATTAAAAAAAACAACTTCGTAATATAGTTGTGTGTATAGAATAAGCAAGTTCTTTAAAAACCCCACATGCCTACTTTTATATTTATGAATTTTATTTAGATATGTAAAAAGAAAAAATTATGGAACGTGAGAAAGTTGGGAAAAACTTTGGAAGCATTTCATTTGCATATGTACTTATGCAACATTCATTTGGTGATGCGAGATTTTTTTTTTTACTTGTGTGTCCATAGAAAGACATTTTTTCCCCTCGTACTTCGTAATGGAAATTCCTTCGTTGTTTATCATTCGGGCGTTGCAAAATACAAACTTAATGCACTTAATTTATGCATGAATGGATTTATAGCTCCTGTTGGGCAAACTTTAGTTTGAATTGGTGTTTTTCTTTTATTAACAAAAAGTTTAGAATTGTTTTTCTTAAGATTTTTCTTAATAAAAAAAGTGTTTACTTTTCTCCGTTACGTAAAGGGTGCATATTGATTGCTTATATGAATTAAAAATTTATAAACTAGAAGATTTTATGAATGTATTAAAAGTGGCTTCAGAATTGGGAGTTTGCCTTTTTTTTTGTAAATGAATTCAGAAAACTTTATATTTGCTACATTATAGAAAATATAGCTAATTGTCTTAATCAATGCTCCTTTTTAGTAAAATGTAAAAATAGCTAATTTTAAGGCAAAACATTTGATAGTAACAATTTAAAGTAATTTTCATCTATAAAAAAAAAGAATTAATATTTAGGAATTTTATAACAGTATGGAAATTCAAAAGCACTGTGACAGTCAAAATTTAATTTTTAAAAACTTGGTAAATTGTTTAGTGTTAATGTTGTTGCCTTTTCTAATCATATTAAACAAGAATTTCGATCTCCGTTTTATTAAAATAAATAATTTAGGAAGCCTCGTATAGAATGTTCACAAAACAAGCGATACTATCAACTTAAATAAATAAAAACCATTTTAAAAGACAAATCTTGCATACCGGAATAAAGTTTCTTATTGAAGTATCTAATAATACACAATGAACTCCAGAAAACTTTAGAATTTATAAGTATGTACTTATTGTGTGTATTACAGCCTATTTTATTTCATCTAAAACAAAGCATTCGTGGAATGTTGTAGTTTCACATTAGCATAAAAATTCACAAAGAAAGCTTTTCAACTTCTTTCGCCAATTTCTTGGCTCTCGATTCGGTGATCTGTAATGGAATATTTATGTGTGTTGTTGTGGCTTAGTATAAACATAGAAGAATGCAGTCATTTATTTATCCTCGTGTCTCCATTTTATTGCTTTTGTTAAACTTTATTGTGGGGATTTGTCGTCCATGTTTATCCGGTCGAGTGGAGTTGAGAGAGCGGATTCCTGCTTAAGTATCGTGAGATTTATCTTCGGATCTTCCAGATCAGTAAAAGTTGTAAGTCGAATCATTGAAAGAGAAATTTATGTTTTTATGATGACAAAAATAAACATTATATTTATATATTAATAAAAAAATGGCATTTAAAAACAACAACGTTATCCAACATGAATTTAATATTGATGATAACGTGAAATAAAAGTAAACTTTTAAAATTCACCCCTTCCCCTCTCCTCCTAAAAGTAGTTATAAAAATGACCACTTCATTTTGTTGTTGATTCAATTATATTACTAACTTTTAAATACTTTTATCCCTAACTATTACAGATGTCGTAGTATACGGCATTCGAAGCTTTAAAGGATTAAACTTAAACAATATTTTAATCAACTTAGATGTCTGTCAGAATATTTTTAAAAAATATTTTTGTTATAAAATATATGCATAGATTTGAATTCTAGTGGAAAAAATGTGCACAATTTATTAAATTTGGATTGAAAATAAATCAGCTAGAGGTTTAAGCAGGGGTACTTATAAGCTACTATATAAATTTTATAAATTATACAGTAGGTTTCTCCAATGATCTGGATATTTTTTATATGTCTTATAAAGTGTTCAAAGCTACATGTGTTCGAATTTTTGACTGATTATACGTCTTTTAATAGCACTTTTTAGTGAATTTGCATTTAGTGTATTGCACTTTTTAGTTTTATTGGACTATGTTTTTTTTTCTATTTTTTTGCACCACTGTTATTGGGATCTTTTATCTGTAGTGCGTGTGTATATTTTCTGAATAAATGCATACTTTAAGGTTATTTGCGCTGCGATTCACAAGACCAAACTTTTTTGACTTTATAAACTATTTGTTATTGTGCCTAGGCTTGACTAAATTTTTTTTCTCCAAAGACAGGTAAATAGAAATATTTTGTAATTCTAATTAAAAATATTAACTATCTTTATCTTCAAGTATTTATACAAGTAATACTATCTATCTTCAAGTATCTTCCAACTTAAATAAATGCTGGAATTTAATTTGTTATCATTTTACACTTTCAAACAAATTTCACTTAAAATCGGTTGAGGGTTTAAGTTACAGCTTTTTCAAACTAAACGAGCGAACTGTAGTGGATTCAGCTTGTAACGATATACATTCATATTTTTCTTTGGAAACGTGACGCCATTTTGTGGTCGGGGTTTCAGTGGTAACAAAGAATGTTATCGCAGACAGCGCTTCCTTTTTTTTTATGATTCTTTATAATCCTGTAATTTACAGTGGGAAAGAAAGTTTTACAGCCTAAAGCAGCTCGCTTGCAATACTAACATAGAAGAATAAAGCTTAAAATGTTGTTGTAAGGGGTAGTTTTGAAATGGCTGTAGTGTGGAATAAAAAGAAATATTGCTGCTGTTTCTTATGTTTATGGTGAACGTAAGCAACGACATTAGTTTATTAAATAAATGTTATCGCTGTTTTGTGTGTAGAAACTGATTTTATGTTACCTACCATTACAAATGGCAAAAGCATGTTTCGAACCTTTTTTAAAAAAGGGACAAAATAAGCTGGCGTATTCAAATAAATACTACTAGCTTTGCAATATGTATACTATAACACTTATAGAAGTGAATCCAATTTTCGGCAATTTACAAGACCATTTTCATTTCCTTTGGCTCAAAAGCCACAGAAAGTCTAGATTTATGATAAATAAAGATGCATTATTAATTTTTTAAATTTACTTTTTCAATTAAAAATTAACTGAGGACGATAGGATATACGAATAAATCGGAGATATTTATTTTAAATCCTTTGTTTTTAAAAGCAGGTTTCTCCGAAACAATCTTGTTTGTGGACCACTTTATTCTGTTTGATCTTGGATATGTTTACGATGACTCCTTTCACTGAAGGACCCAGAAACTAGACAGAGGAACAGTATCGATCTTCTAGCCCAGTGTGGCTCGGGGCGCTGCACTAACGACAGAGCCACCCCTCGTTTAATTCCCGAGAGTTTGGATTTCCTTGGTGGCAACAGTGGTGTCTCTGGAACTCCCGGCTCCAATCGGAAATCGATCCTGATTTAATTTCTACAGGGTAGAGGAGACGCCACCGATGGGGCCAACTATTGGAGAAATTCTAAAACGGGACATTTCCTGAATTGCGTGGACTATGTTTAAAAAAAAATTGGATTAAAAACTTTTTCGGTAAAGTAAAATTGAACGTATATCTGCTCCAAACATGTACAAGAACAAACATCCCACATGTCACAATTCTGCTTATTGGTTTTTGACATATTGGGAAAAATATGGTTTACATTTTGGCATGAATGCGTACTTTTGTAAACAATATGTTAATTTCTTTGGTTAAAAGGTTTAATATGATCAAAATTGGTGAAGATAAAACATTTTTTTTATTGCGTGATTGAAGGATCCAATAACTTTGCTCAAATCGGTGTTTTTTTTACGGTGAAGACCTCTTTGCGTGTAAATAAATAAATATTTTTAAAATTTGTTTTAATCAGAACGCTTGTTACAGTAATCTTGTTTATCCAAACTGTTCAACCTTTAGTATTTCACGAATTATCATTGCAATTTAGTTTTTGTAATTAATAATGCACATTATTAAGTAAATTCATTCCTTTTACATATCGTGATTTGTTACAGCTATGTATTAGATTAAATAAACCTTAAAGTACTGTAATTCGGAACCATTTGACTTGCAGTCGATTACAATTGGCTTGTTTCAGGTGACGGATTTCCTTCCAGCTTTCATTCCTGGGCCTCCTTCGATTGGTTCGGTTAGGTGAGTTTGAATTATCGTCGCACTAGAGCTACACGAAGGCTATTGGCGAAGGGCGTCGTAATTTACAACCACAGTCAAGTGACGAGCCCTTTGATTGGTGCTCTGTGCCTACGTGAAGTTGACTTATCAATCGAAGCTCGAGAAATAATTTATTTTCATTCTGCATTTCCGTTAGCACTCAAGACCAGAAACATACCAACTACACTAAAACCGTTATGGTTTTTTTTGTGGTTTTTTTAGCAATTCACAAATTCCCATTCCTCAACATATTTCCCCCAATTGCCGGTAATTTTTCTCTCCCAATATCTCATCCCCATAGAAAATGAAAAGCACACTGCAAATTCTCCATTAATGGAGAGTTTTTGGAATGCCTCGAATAAAGCATTCTTATGTTCCGAATGTAGAGGCATCTATTCTGGAAAAGAAGGAAGGGGCCCATCGCATTCCAGAGTCGCATCTCCATGGAAACGGACCCAAGAAAATCAATAGCGGGCACGTCGCATGCCCCAACCCAGGGTCGACAAGACCACCAACAAATTCCACCCGCTCTCTTCTTTCTATTTGTACTATTTTTTCTATTTATATCGTTATTACATGAAAGGAACTATCTTCTTTATGAGTCCTTAGGTCTCTGTAGTCTTGACGGAAAACATTTTCAGCTGAATTGTTAGAAAAATACCGTAAAATTTGCAATGATAATCTATTTTATACTAACAAATTGTAATTTTAACGCAAAAGCTGTTTTCTAACAGACAAACTGGGAAGAAAAAGCAGAGTTTTACCTCCCCCCGTCATAGCCATTGACAGGGGGGTATACTGACTGACTACTGTACTACAGAAGGTTTATAAGCCACCGAACCCGAGTTCGAACCACTGAACGTTAGATCATCAGTCCAACACTCTCTCAACTAAGCTGCTTCGGCACACGGAGATTTCACAAACAGTTGAAATGCTTGGGCAGTTGCGGTCTAGTATTCTACGCGGTTAAAAACAAAAAAAAACCCTGTTTTTTACTTACAAAAAGTTTATCTTTACAGAAAAAACTGTTCAAAGTAAACAACAGTATTTTTTTCTGTAAAATTACAAATTTGTTCTTTACAATGTAGGAGTGTGCAAATGTGTCTTCGCCGCACGGCCACTATTTACACTCAGAAAAACTTGTGTTCGAACAGCACAAGTGGAACACAAGTATTATGTACAAATAGCAGCATAACCAAATTGTGTTTTTCGGTTTCGTATACGAGCGTATTCGACTCGCAATCCCAGCAGCAGCTACAGAACTGAGTGATAAACTAAATTTAAAGGTTTAATTTGAAATTGTGAAGAAAAGTGGCTTATAGAAAGTATATTCAACCGCATTTTTTTCTATTTTTGAATATAACAAAAGTTGTGCTTTTTGGCAACAATACATTATTTCATAGAACATTATCATCTAACCAATAACTTAATCTTGAAGTTAAGAAGTCGGTTGGTCCCATTCTGATAATCATGATCTATTTCATTTTCTTTCTGTCTTTGTGAAATTAAATGAATTCAGTATCAAGGTGGAAACTTTGGAAGACTTTTGGAATTCGTGCAGCTTTTTCTAGAACGTAAATGTAATTATTACATTGGACGGATTGAGTCAGGAAAAGAAAAATTCAATTCGTATAACCTGATTTGTGTCCCAGCACTTCATAGTGGATTAAATTCACGTACCGTTCCAAGACGATATAATACAGTTTGACTAAAGTTTTATCAAATAGGCTATGAATTGAAATAAGACTTCAATGCTTCTATATTGATAATGATGCTAAGGTATAATTCCACTTCATAACGTCATTCGAGGTGCTATGATAAAACTATTTTCAAAATGAACAAAGTTTGATGTATATTCATTTAGTTTGCTCTTGACCTAAATAAGTTAATAAATAAGATAATAAACAAACATATAATTTTTATACGGATCATTCCGTATCATTTGAGGTGTTGCACAAACCAGCTGCAAGTTAGAGTCTTGCTAAAGGAGAACAACTAAAATTATGAAAAGATTAAAATTTTTATTGTTTTCTTTTGTTAAATGTGGGAAACAGCTAAGTAAACAAAAGAAGTGGGGTGGGTGGATTTTAATGTTATTAGAAGTGACGGGACGTATGACTGTTTTCTTGAAAAGTGGAGGGGATGCGTCTACCCACACTTCTAGCACTGGTTTTATGGAAAATTTAAATCGGGGAATATCGCGAAATCGTCAAACTCCGAAGTCAGCAAATCGGAGTTCCTTTAACGGTGATCCTTATAACTTTTTTTAAAAAGAAATTTGGAAATTACTTTAAAACTATTAATGTGATTGGTGGTGCTGATATACATGTACTAAAAAAAAGTATATTTAGATAGTTTACTGGACACCGCTAAAGGTCCTTCAAATTTTCTATTATCCTATGCCACAATGTTCTAAAACAGCTAATTCCACTGGACATGACTGATGCGACCCTCATTCCCAGCAAGCCACGAAGAAATTGGAACATTCCTCCTTTCTCCATCACAGACCCTTTTAATTGGAAAGGCGAACTTTATCCGCCCGATCCTATTTATCAAAGGGAGGATAGGGTATCTCGACATAAAGTCAATATACCCACTGTCGAGGGTGTTTGGCAGTGATATCGACTAGATTAAAGGGCAGAGGCCAACTGTGCCAAACCGTCGGTGCACTTTAGGGTGATAAAAGAGTGTATGATGGCCTCTTCGGATTTATATAAGTCTTATTTGGTCTTCTTGTCAAGGTACTTGATGAGAGGATAGATAAATGGCTGCATAATATGAGTTTGGAGAAATATCTTTTCAGATATCGCGTTCAAAATTAAACATCACACACCAATTCAAAGTTTCTGCACTGTAAAAAAAAATCCGTAAATTTACATCGCAATTTTGCGGTTATTTTTCACATCACAATGATGTAAATGCAAGTTTACATGAATTTGATGTTATGATGACGTTGTGAATCCTTGAAATAGACGCCATCTTATCCTTGCTGGCGAAGCAAACGTTTTCGGATGTAGATGGATTTCTGATCTTCAGAATTGCAACATTTACTGAGTTTATCCAAATCCACGTCACGACGAGGCCTAGTGGTTATATAGGCGTTCGCCTTGCTTGAGATTGAACCTTCAGGAGAACGAGGGTTCGAATCCCATTTACTACTTGCCATCCTGTTAATCAGATTTGTGCTGGATAAAAAAAATCCATTTAATCCCGGAGGAGCCCGAGTACATTCTGCATTGGCCCAGACGTGCTCTTTAAATCGGTAGGGTCCAAAATCCCGACTGCGTTGGCGTACAACATATGTAGATTGACATTATTTTTCTGTGAAATTTGCTGCATCAATTTTAAATCATACTTCAATTTACATAATTTTCCTGCAAAATTTACAGCACAATCAGTTTTACATCAGATGTAAATGCATAGGAATGTCAGCAGGTTACCATCACCCTGTGCTGTAAAATTACCGGATTTTTTTTTACAGTGTCAGAGACTTCTGTTAAACTTAAAAATTCACTTCGCCTTTTTAAAATTAACTTTTTACAAAGAAAATAGTACATACAATTTCACAGAGTACCTATACACTAAGTGATCCAATATTCTAATCTTTCCAACGAATTTTAAAATAGTTTTGCGAAAAAAAAAACAAGAGGGGAGATATGATGGAAAATTGTGGAGGTTGTAACAGCGAGTATAAGAAAATATACTCCGCTTCAGACATCATTTTCTTCCCATATACTTTGAAGTATCCCATGTTACCGTAAGAAAATAAAAAAAGATACATGGATATTTGAAGAAGGATAGAAGATGGGAAAAAATATACACATAAAAAGAAGGGGGGAAAAAGGAGAATATTTTTACGGAGATGCAGGAATCAGGGCTCGGTTTAAGAAATTTTTTGCATTTGAACTGGAAATACAATTTTCCTAGATACGGAGAAAAAGAAAAAATTGGAGGGTGAGACCGTTGGAATGTATAAGATAAAACGAATGTAGCGAGAGGAATGATGTTTTTTTTTCGTTCTTGCTAGAATAAATTGTACAGAGCTTGTTTTGGTCTTGACACTAGTTTAAATTCATATCGGGGAATAGAATTTTTTTAGAAGATCCTATCTGAAATGTAGTTTTTTCGAAAGGAATATGCAGTCCGTTTTTATTTAGTGGTACGGAGGGAGCAGCATACAAAATAGTTTCGTGTACGGGAGCAAAGAAATAAACAGAGGCCGTAAAATTATGGTAAAATGATTCATCAATATGCCGAACGTTTTATTTTCTCAATTTTATCATGAAGCGCATTCTAAGCCAGTCATTTCATTTTATAATTAGTTTATATATGCGATTTTTGCGATTTATAAAAACTAATGTGTGGATGTTTCAATCCTTACAATTATACAACTAAATATACTAAAAAAACTAACTAAACCGAGCAAAAAAAAAACAGAAATAAATAATTTGTATTAAATAAACAATTTATACTTCATGACTAATTGCTGGCATTTATACTTTACAACACAAGTATATTTTTCTGTTAAATAAATTTTTAATTTTTGTTTTTCAAATTCTACCAACTTTTGTTGGCTGAAAAATCTAACGAATCCTCTCTAATGAAACTCCAATTACTACAATAAAGTGTTTGAACAGGAAATAACTTTACTCCTAACTAATTCGATTATTCTATTAGTTTATAGAGTGCGTTTTATAAGTACTATTTCACTCTGCAAGACAAATTCTTCATTGCACTGTTAAAAATATTGTGCTTCGTTTCACCACAATACTGGTGAAGTTAGCCAGTTCATAGTTTGTAGTAGCTGCAACGGCTGTGTGTGAAATGTTTCACCAGATTTTCTGTATTTGATTGAACAAGTTTTCTCAGTTTTGTGTTTCCAAAACCTGAAAATTGGTTCATCCGAATACCAAAAATATAGAGAAACTTTTCACCAAACAGCCGTTGCAGCTGCTAGGAACCAGTATTAAGCATAAGCACAACATTTTTACCAGTGTATAGTGAATTTTTAACAATTATGCTTTAGAACATTATCATCACTTATTATTGAACTATTGCCGGTGTTTATTAGATCCAAGATATTTCCGATAAACTCTAATATAAACACTTATTATCCGACATGTTTTCTTTATTTTCCCTTAGAAGTCTTATCAGATAATTACAGGCATTTCCAAAGTCATATCACTGACCTCACAAGAGCCAATATACAAAGGATAAACATTCGGCTTATCCTGATAATATCTCTAAGTACGCCATCGACTCATATCTCAAGAACATATTAAACCAGAAAAAGACCGAAGAGAGAAAAAAAATCAATAGAGGCACTCTTGACTTTATCGTAATCAGCTTTTGTTCCTAAAGTAAACATTCGTCTTGAAATTGCATCGGTTTTCGTTAAAGAGATGATTACTTTTTTTTTTTGAAATTCACATTATTTTAAAAAACAATTCGAAGTAATACTTCATAAAATAGCACGACAAAACTCAAAATTAATTTATTCATGAAAAAAACTTAAATTGAAATTATTATATATAAATATTTTTTTCTTGAAAAATATTGTTTTCGTTGTTGTGTTTTGTATCGATACAAATTTTAAGGATCAATGCGCTGTCCACACAGCCTCAGCTATCAGATTTTTGTTTTATTTATAATCATTCTATTTAAAAAATAATAATGTTTTAAAAGTTTATTCTCGTAGTAATCTGTTTATAAGTCTATATTTTAGTAGATTGATTTGCCTTTTCTATTTAGTTTAATGAAAACTATATATTTTTAAAGTATGTTTTCTTAATGTTCGCAATGGAGAATCTGCAATTTGGACCATCTGTCTCCACATATTCCATCTTATAAGACACGTTTGCAAAGTTAATTTAAAAGTAATTTATTCATAGTATATTTCATAAATTCATATACTTATCAATGTTTTTATTCCCAATTAATTATTTTGAAAACTAAAACATGTGATTTAAAAATTATATAAATTATATTAAAAATAATATTATTTTGAATTGCATGTTTAAAAAAACGTATATTACCGAAGCTTAAGAGAAAACGATATTAATTGAAAAGAATAAAAAACATATTGTTTTGAATTCATATTCTTTTCCTATACTGCTATCCACACCTACTTATATATTTTCACTCAATTAATCAAATTTATATATCCCGTACTATCATCATTACAGTATCGTATTATTGTACAATAAAATGGCAAAACAAATAGCGATAAATAATGTTACAAATATCTTTAATAAATTATTAATTAAATACATGAATTTGTAAATGTTTACTTATATTTATTCCACATATGATCGAAACAAATGATGTTTAACCACTTGGATAAAAAGTTATTTCTCACTAAACTGATCTAAATAATTAAAAGCGATTCAATTCGCAATGAATAATTGATGTGAAAAACTTGCACAAAAACACAAAGGTTCAACTTAAATCTATCTAACAATGAGTGCAAATACCATTAAGATCTAGTGTTATATAGTTTGTATTAATTTAAGCTTTTTACTGAAGATTAATGTTCTAACTGAATAAAACTAGAGCATTAAACTCTTTAAAAATTTATCTTACCGTAGTTTTTCGAAGTGTTTATAATCGTTGTTTTGGTAATTTATTAAATTTCTTTTCCATAGTAGATTAAAATGATCTTAATGTAAATTTTAAAATAAATGGTTTTGTAAATAGAGGTTACCGAATTACTAATGCAATTAAACTTTCGACGAGTAATGAATGGGAAAATATTTTTTAATGATTTTTATTATTTGTTATTGAATTTATTCATTAGACTAAGTAAGAAATAAGCCTTGTAGAAATGTTTGCTTATAAAATGATTATAAGTTGTTAAAGATGTATGAGTATTTTGGTTGTTTCTTTATTTTAGTTATATTTTATTTAAAACAAACTGCATATTTTAGAATGTATGCAAGCGAAATGTAAAAACAGTCTGGATTTTGTATAACTTTTAAAACCTTTCAAATAATTCATCTTTCACGAAAGAATTTATTCTTGTTAGTGGTAAACATGTTATATAAAATACAATTAATAGGCTTTTTCTATAGGTTTTCATCTAAATAATAATGTTGAATGAATATAGGTTTGTAAATGTTTGTTCTAAAGTTGTAAAAGGAAATAGCGATTAAAAACTGGTTCAAATTGATTGTTTTTATTTCAATTTACGGCATTACGATTGTACATAAAATCTTAACTTGTTGCGTGTTTTTTCTCAACGAATTGAATTTCGAAAATTAATCTGAAATATATGATTAATTTAATTAAAAATTGAATAAGTAATTGAACAAAGCCATGTAAATATTATATAAATCAATCCCATTTCCCGTCTTTCACTATTTTAGAGCTCTATTTAATTTGAAATTTCACAATTAATTTAGTTTATTTGCAATAACTGAAATGCATGCGTTCCAATTCCAACACTTCCAGCAATGAAATAAGGTATGTTTAAGGTCTTCAGTTTTGACAAGGATCTTAGAAGGTAGCAACAATAAAATGCATTTAAATTTAACGTAAAACACCAATTAGAAAGTTAGAAACCAATTTTATGGAGAGTTAAGTTTTCAAATGAAGATTATAAGCTATTTTTTAATATTTAATCGGAATATGTATTTATTTATTTAATCCGAATATCACAGACTGTCATATTAGTTCGGCCTTATAAAATGCCTGAAAATGTATGGTTGTTTTCACTAATTAAATTTAAAATTAAATTTATTTCAACTAAAGTATTTGTTTAAAAAAATCATAATTAGGTTCATTTTTGAAGAGACTTTATGAAAATCATTTCCAAATCAAAATAAAAGTGCATTATAAATAAAAATTTATTGTTCATAAAATTTTGAAATCTAAGGTTATTGTAATAAAGCCTGATGATGCAAAAAAATATGGTAAAAGCAGGGTCTAACGCTCAGAAGGCAAATTAAGATTAATAGCTAGGAATATATTCGTTTGCCAAATCTATTTGTTATCATCTATATCTTTTATTTGGCCAGGGTTCTAAATTACGAGGCGTAATTGGCTGTGTTAAAGCTCTTAAAGGAGGCTAGAAATAGGCAGCCGGAAACGATTAAATTACTTTAGATTACATCTCTTTTATACCGAATTCACTAGAAACAGGCCCGTCCGTGGCCGAGTGGTTTTAAGGCATCAGCCTAGAGATTCAACCTTCTCAGGAGTGCGGGGGTTCGAATCCCACCTACTGCCAGTCATCCTATAAATCGGATCCGTGCTGGAAATAGTAGAAAAAATCCTCATCACGGATGGGCCCGAGTACACAGGGACAGACGTGCTCGTTAAATCTGTGGAGTCCAATGTCCCGACGGCGTTAGCGTACGATGTCGCTCGAAGTTCCGTTGGGTGCCCGCTCAGGTGTCGACCTCGTCACTTGACCAGGGTTCTAAATTATGAGGCGTTATTGGCTGTGTTAAAGCTCCTGAAGGAGGCTAGAAATAGACAGACGGAAACGATTACCTTACCTTACCTACTAGAAACCAACATTCCTTTATTGTATCATTGCACGAATTACTTAGTTTAGTTTGAATTATCGTCCCAATAGAGCTACACGAGGGCTATTGGCGACGGGCGTCGAAATTTAGAACCACTGCTCGAATTACAAGTATCTCTCTAAAAAAGTACAATGTATCCGAAACAGTATCCACAGAGCTATTAAATTCTATGGTCTGTTACAAGCGATAAGAAGGAGGCAACACAAAACCTCCACAACAAGCGGTTTTGTGTTGCCTCTTCTAATATAGCAACAATAAAGTGTATTTAAATTTATCGTAAGACCTTAGTTATCAACCAATTTCATGGACAGTTAGAACTTTCAAAAACAGACTATGATATTTAGTATTTATTTTAATCGGTATATTTTTAGTTCCAATTAATCTCAGACCATCATAATATCTCGTTTGATCAGAGATTTTGGCTAGCAATATATTCTTTACACTACAATCTATCTCTTTTATACAAAATTCACTAGAAACACAATCCCTTTTTTTTGTATCCAGGATTGTTCGAATCTCACGTATCGCTCTCAAAAAGTACAATGTATCCGAAACAATATCCACAGAGCTATCAACTTCTATGGTCTGTTACAAGCGATAAGGGAAAGGCAATATAAAACCTCCGCAACATGCGGGTCTCCCTTATAAAATTTCATTGTTCGGTCATCACATTGTGGCAACATGTCATAAAGTGAAGGCAGCAGCTGGAAAACATCTCCCCGCATCGCATGACGTCACCGTGACTGAGCCTTCTCTTATTGGTCGGGATATGCAGGTGCCTGTATCCGCAGTTGAGCTGATTATAAAGGGGCTTTTTTTCGGTAAGATGGTTTAACGCGAATACACCTCTAATTATGGCAAAAATAGCGATTAAGTCATATGAGGGGATGTTGTGTACTTTTAAGCCGTTTCTTTATCTAAAGTTCGCAGCTGTTAAAATTGGGTTTGGATTCTGCTCATTTTCTATAGATAAATACACTAAAAACTTTTGATTTAATAGGTGACTGGAGGGAAAGGAGGAATAAAGCTTTATAAGATAATGTAAAATGTAACACTGTAGCAGTTTAAATTCATATGGCACAATAAGTACGTACAGCCGACAGAGGTACGACTCATTGTAAAAATTACAATGTAATGGAGCAAACAACAGACGCATTCGCTTTGTAATTTTAATCCTCATTTGTTTTATTATCTTATTCGTTTATCCAATTTCCCCAACAGCTATGCTTAGTACACGAATGTTTTCCGGATGTTATAGTATGGTTACTAAGGTGGAGGGCAACAAAACATGTCATACAAGTTATAGTTAACAAAAATGATTTATTGAGCAATACAAGATAAAAGAAAGATAAAAACAAGAAGTTCATAAAGAACTAAAATAGCTTACTTTCCTGTTACTTAAATACTTACTGAAGTTTTGAAGGGAAGAAAACTAGGTTCCTAACAGTAAATATCATCAACAACCGTTTCTACACTAGATTTATACACATTAGAAAAAAAATTGAAACCCAGCATCCAGCTATAATATAAACTTCTAAAAGCCAAAATCAACTATTTTCCTTAATATTCTTTCGCAAATTAACTTAATATTATTTATCGTCTGCTCGATTTATTTGTAGTTCGAAGAATAATTAAATATTTATTAATAACAAAAGTAATGAAACTACTCCAAACTGCATTAAAAAAAATAAGAAATATAAATTAAAACTAAGCATAATTGTATGCAAAAATATGCCATGCCGCTTTCTTGGTAAACAATTAATGAACAATCAAAGAATCAAATTGTGCTACATTTTATGACGTCATTCCAAACTGATTCATGAAAATATTATTTTGCTTCAAATATGTTTAAACTAGCTGTTATACCCGACGTTGCACGGGTAGTGGTGGGAAAATAATTTAACAGTCAATTTAACTTTTTTTTCTTTCATTTTAGTTACATAAGATATGAAGATTACCCAGCAAACGATCTGCATTTTTTATATATATTTGTATTTTTTTTAACTGTGATAAAAATAATAAAGCAAACGATTTTTATTTTTAATATTAAATATTTTTCTAACTGCTAAAAAGCTAGCAAACAATTTTTTTTAGATGTTATTTCTAATTTTTTAGCTGTAATTAAACTAAATATACTTAAAAATCGTTTTTAAAAAAATGTGTAAAATAAAACTAAATAAACAATCCGTGAAAACGTGCTGTTGAAGGAGCAATAAACCTCCAAGGTCTTCAATGTATTGAATGGGAAACATAAAAACGTTCGAAAACGATAGAAGGAATGGTCTGATTCGAAAAATTCTTAGCCTATGTTTGTTCCGGAGATTAGATGAATTTTTGTGCCAAATTTCGTGACGATCTGTTGCGTGGTTCTTTAGATCTCGTGTCTTATACAAACAAACAAACAAACAAACAAACGGAAGTTGCCTTTTGTGTATATAGATACATAATGTTTCTCATGCCATTGTTGATTTGGCAACAGTGATTTAAATGACTCAAAATTGAATTTCAATGCTAATTCAATGGGAAGTTCGCTGACAAATTGTAGATTTATGTCCGTCCGGACGTACAGACAGACGGAAAAAAGGTATGTAAGTTGGGTATCTGAGGTCAAGCTTTCTAACAAAAAAAGAATTTTTAAGATCCGATGGATAGAACCGATTTTGGAAGGGGGGTACGGACAGACGGACAGACAGACATACGAACAGACAGACGGACATCGACCGCATTTCAATACCTACAGTGATTTAAATGACTCAAAATTGAATTTCAATGCTAATTCAATGGGAAATTCGCCGACAGATAGTAGATTTATGTCCGTCCGGACGTACAGACAGACGGACAAAAAGTATGAAAGTTGGGTATCTGAGGTCATAGATTTCTAACAAAAAAAGAATTTTTAAGATCCGAATGATAGAACCGATTTTGGAAGGGGGGTACGGACAGACAGACGGACATCGACCGCATGTCAATACCTACTTTTTAATTTTTTTTAATTTTTTCGAATTAAAAAAGAAAAGTAGGCTAATAAGAAGATAAAAACTAACAGAGAACAAGTAAATAAATACTATTGCAACCATTATCTCAGCTTGACGTGGTCTCGATAAATATGAATATTGTTAAACCTCTTCACTGAACTGCAACTTTCCTACAAATTGATAACTTGCTGTAAAAAGTATTGTATTAGTTGCAATAAAAATTACTTCAACTATTTCAAATTCTATACAAAATGTGCTCGCCCTAAAGATTTTCGACATAAAACAGCTTTGTTGTTTAAAAAGTATGGGAAGAGAATCCAAACATATTTCAACTAACTAAAAAATCGCTATTATTCTGTTCTTTGTAAATGATTTTAATGAAGACTTAAGTCACTTTTATCCGGAGCTCGCCAAATTCAAAGATTTTCTTTTTCAACAGAGAATTAACGATCGCTAAATCACAACAAGAAGAGAAAAGTTTTATTGCTCGACTTAAGAAAGACGTTCCTTTTATTAGTAGAATATTTTTTTGTATCTACTTCTAAATTGAGTCGGAGAACATTTTTGTAATAAATATTATCTTTTCCCCCTGTTTTTTTTTATTTTCTCTCCTAATTCCTCCAGGCGCGTTGGCAGCATATATGCGCGCGTTGCCATTTGAACAAATAAAACACACAAAGCTTTCAAATAATGACCAAGGGCTTTTTAGGGCCTCATTCGTGACTTTATGATTGCACTCCATTAGCTAGAATTCGTCGCTGCACTGTTTCTAGGGATTCATGCGTGCTTTTCGAATGCTCGCGTGGTAACATAATTATGGAGAAAAAAAAAAGCAAAACACACATTAGCATTTGGGGGCGGTTGGGTAAAAAAAAACATTAAAAGATTTTTTTTGTTTCTCATTATGGTCCGTTAAAAACTTTGTTGCAAAAAGTAATTTTGTCGTTAAACAACTTGATGAAAAAATAGTGAGGAAGTATTGATGTGTGTAAAAAATAGATTGTTTGTTTTCCATCTGAATCGCGAAGGCTGGTAACATACGGAAATACTAACAATTTGAAAACACAATTGTAACAAATAGAAATAAATATGAGGCTTTGTTAACAAGAAAATTAGAAAACTGAAAGAAATCAATAGTATGTATTGAATAAAAGTAAAAAAAAAACAATTTTGTATATGACAATTATTCTGTTTTAATTAATTTTTTTTTCAAAGTGTCTATTGCCTGAATGTTAAATACTAAACTCAGACATTAATGATTTAATTTAATTTTGTTAAAATTTAAACAATATTGAGTTTTAACTGAGAATATTCTTTAGTTTGCTGAAAAAATAACGAAATGCAAAGAAATACAAAATTAATAATAAGAGCAGTGTTTTTAAAATTTCACAAAATAGAAAACAAACTAAACTAATTTATAAATTGCATTACGACCTAAACAAAAACATAAAAAATATATAATAGTTTTAACTTACATATTTACATTTAAATGAGCTTATTTGTTAGATTTGTAAAACACTAAAGCAATTATAATATGTCCAAATATAATAAATAGTAAGAAAAACGTATGTCATTAAATTATTGGAGAAAACTTGGAAAACTGGAGAAATCGGAATTTAAATCCGGTTCTCTTTTTTTTTAAAAATGTCAAAGGGAATTTCCGACCTTCCAATTATCTTTTTTAAAGAAAATAATCGACATTAACTTATTGTAAAATAACGACTCCCATTTCTCCTTAAAAAAACCTTCCAAGACTTTTTTCCAAAAAGAAAAAAAAAAGCAAACGACATCGGAAAAAATATCATCCAATTACGTGTATCAACTTCAACTTTGGCACTTGCATAGTTACCTTTCAATTTAACTCGAATTTCAAGGAAACAGCATGCATGAAGATAACGGCACAATGTAACCCTTTTTTCCCAATACTTCTAAAATTTATATTTTTATTGACAAAATATCTTATTTTTTTTCAGGAACTATTTTTAACCTACTGTTTTGAAAAGAAACTGGAATTTCTTAACTTTTTTGCATGTTTTTCTTTTTAAGCTAGGCATACACGGTGGGATAGTACATGTAAACCTTCGCCTAATATTGCCAAAGAAAACAAATTACAGATTGTTTAAAAAAATAAACGTACATCTTCTGTACAGCTGGGTAAAAAAAAAACGATCCACCCTTCATATTTCGGCTGCTATTGGTCAAGGAATTTTGTGCAAGGTGTCATTTTTCAGGAAATAGCGTAAGGAATTAAGAACTGGCAACCAAAATTGTATAAGGGGTCGTCTACATATTAAAATGAGTACCAACTTTGAAATTCCAATGGCAAACACCCAATTTTTTTTACATAAAAATGTTCAGCAACTTCAAAATACCCCAGGTATAAAAAAGAATTATTCATTTTGCATTATTTGCTGAGATATTAAAGCATTAATTTTCAATTCGTTTGGGGGGAAATCTCCAAATTGATAAAGGTAATATTTAGGGTGTCTTTTCGAAACGACAATCTAGCGAAAGGGTTACCATAATCTCGCCAAAGGATGCTAGAATTAACCTTCTTTCCCTAATATTGTGATTTTTTTTATGTTTTTACCTTTTTTTAAATTTTGGATTTTAAAATTCAGAAATAAAATAAAGGGTAGGCGAGAAAAAGTTTTAATTTTAAATTAAGTCACATATACGATTATTTATAACGAACAGATTTTCAAATGCGATTAGTTACAATCAGATAGACAAACATAATTATTACATTTATGTTTTACATTTTATGCAAATTTTTGTTTCATTCATATTGCTACAAAAGGTTGGTTTAAAATTCGGCACACTGGGTCTGGGACATATCCCGACAGCCGAAATCCCGACAAACCAAAATTCCGACAAGCCGAAATCCCGAATGGGTCTAAATCCCGAAAACAGATTTTTGTCCATTTCTAGATTTTTTTTTAAATATTAGAGATTATTTATTTATTTAGTTATTTAGTCAGTTATTTAATCAGTTAGTTAGTCAGTTAGTTAGTCAGTCAGTTAGTTAGTTAGCCAGTCAATTAGTTAGTCAGTCAGTCAGTCAGTCAGTAAGTTAGTCAGTCAGTAAGTTAGTTAGTCAGTCAGTAAGTTAGTTAGTCAGTCAGTCAGTCAGTTAGTCAGTCAGTTAGTCAGTCAGTTAGTTAATCAGTCAGTTAATCAGTCAGTTAATCAGTCAGTTAATTAGTCAGTTAGTTAATCAGTCAGTTAGTTAGTCAGTCAGTCAGTCCGTTAGTTAGTCCGTTAGTCAGTCAGTTAGTTAGTCAGTTAGTCAGTCCGTTAGTTAGTAACTAAGTCAGTCAGTTAGTTAGTCAGTCAGTCAATTAATCAATCCGTTAGTTAGTCACTCCTTTTGTTAGTCCAGACTGACTAACTTAGTCTAACTGACTTTCAATTAGTTAGTCAGTGAACTGACTGACTCACTGACTAACTAATTGACTGACTGGCTAACTTACTGACTGACTAACTTACTCACTGACTAACTTGCTGACTGACTAACTTACTGACTGACTAACTTACGGACTGACTAACGAACGGACTGACTAATTAACTGACCGACTAACTAACCGACTGACTAACTAACTAACCGACTGACTGACTAACTAACGGACTGACTAACTGACTAAATAACTAAATAAATAAGTAATCTCTAATAATTAAAAAAAATCGAGGAAATAACATATTATTGGAAATTTTATAATAAAATAATTATAAATAATATTGGAAATAAGATACATTCAAAAACATAGTAATCGATATAATTTAATGTTAATTATACAAACAAAATACATTGTATGCACTTGAAACAAGAAAAGATTTTTAGACATTTGACAGACATCAATAATTTGAATAAACATTTACCAAAAACGCTTTTCAACCACCAAACGATAATGCAAATTAGGATCCAATTTGCTAAGTAATTTTTTACACGGTCCCTAAAATTCGTGTTTTTCAGTATTTTTACAATAACTCGGCAAATAATTGTTGTTGAATTAAAAAATTCGGGATTTTGGTTCTACTTGATCTACTTTATCGATTTATGTAACAAAAATTTGGGGTTGCTATTCATAATTTATTTTTTCTTATTTAAATTTAAATAAAAAAATAATAAAAATTGAAAATTGATGAAAAAACTTGTGTGATTTGTTTTTGGAAGATTATGAAGTATATAATGAAAAAAAATTGTTGGTTTAATTCATTTTATTTGTGGAGGTATAAATAAAAGTTTGTGAAACTTTTTTAACATTATGGGCCTTCAACTTCGAATGCTTATATCTCAACAAATATTGCAAATTATTAAAAAATTTTTTTGGATCTGGGGTATTTTGAAGATGATAAACATTTTTATATAAAAAAAATTGGGTGTTGCCATTGGAATTTTCAAAGTTGGTACTCATTTTAATATGTAGACGACCCCTTATACAATTTTGGTTGCCAGTTCTGAATTCCTTACGTTATTTCCTGAAAAATGACACCTTTCACAAAATTCCCTGATCAATAGCAGCCGAAAAACGAAGGGTGGATCGTTTTTTTTCCCCCAGCTGTACGTCTAAAAGAACTGATACAAAATCTATTTTGATGCTTTGATGTTGTTATGCAATGTAAATAGGAAATTGGCAACATACTTTGAACGCGTCAATCAATATTTATTTGTACATACTAAAGAATGTAATTAACGTACATTCCTTACCGATGACATGTTTTTTTGATAAACGCTTTGTTTATTTCTTAACCCTGATTAAAAATAAATTTTAAATATATAATATCATTATATATATATTATTATTCATAAATTAATAGTAACCTAAAGAATATGAAATGAATGTTTCTCGATTTCATATAAAGTTGAACTGTGTATTTAACTTATTAGAGGTTCATTTTCTTCTTTTATAGGTGCATTCGAAGAGCAAATTGACGAAAGGAAAGTGAAATCGAATTGCCCTATAACTCCCCCGCTCTCTTCACTTCCACATCTTTTATCCCTTTCTCCAATAAAGTGGTTTTTCATTCTGCACAAAATTGGGAAAAGATTAAGAGTTGGTTAAGGAATAATAACTCTTGTATTTTTACCCGTTAGGGAAGATAATGTTGTTCTTCCAAATAAAAAACTCCTCTTTGGACCTAGTTATGACCCTACGTTTTTTGTAGTGTAAAATAATAATAATAATAATAATAATAATGATAATGATAATAATGATAATAATAATAATAATAATAACAATAATAATAATAATAATGAAAAATAATAATAATAATAATAATAATAATAATAATAATAATAATAATAATAATAATAATAATAATAATAATAATAATAATAATAATAATAATAATAAATAATAATAATATTAATAATAATAACAATAACAGCAATAACAATAATAATAATAATAATAATAACAGCAATAACAATAATAATAATAATACAGTAACAGCAATAACAATAATAATTATAATAATAACAGCAATAACAATAATAATAATAATAATAATAATAATAATAATAATAATAAAAAGCAACAACTCTTTGAAGTTTTTACTGTTTAGACGTTTAGAGAATCAGCATTTTATTTTAATTTATGGTTTTCTAGGAATAAATATCCATTTTACATTAACATAAGAATTTTTTCAGTATAAATCTAAATATTGAATAATTTAGAGGGCAGGTTTTGGTAATGCTGAGATGAAAATCTAACTTACAAGTAACATAGCTCACCAATGAATAGTCAATCTGAAATGAAACTTTTTTTTCTGGGAATCTCACTGGTAGGTGATTTTACTACCTGTCTAAAGTAAAAAAAAAGTTGTTAGCTGTTACTATATTGTCTAGTTTTCACGATTATCAGATGAAACAAGTTTCTAAATTTTCAAAATTGACAGTGACTATGTCTATTCATTACCCCAAAGACTAATGTCGAAACGTTACATCAACCCACCTTTAGCAGTTCAATGTTGTTGAACAGTTGAAGTTTAAATCTTTTTAGCTACGACACTACCAATCAAGCAATTTCAAATTTGTAGTCCAATTAGATTATTTTACACCCCAGGTGTTATATAATTTTAAATAATTTTGTTTCTAAATTGTTTACAACAGATTTTTTTTTGCAGTTTGCCGGAAAGAACTAGTTGCTTTTGTAAAAAAATGATATGCAGAAAACAGCAGTTTTTGATAAAGAACAAGATTTTCATTGGTATCAAAAAAAAAAAGATTAAATAAAAGACCCCATTACGTCCCCGGTTCCATATTTTAATAATAGATCGCATCTGGGTCTTTTCATCTTAGGGATCCTTTTACCCGAATCATAAAGAAATGGAAAGATATTTTCATTTCTTTTTGTAATCTCTTTTTTTTAAGTAATCTAAGAACAATGGAAATAGTAAGCCAATGATCTCGCAAGATCTCGAAAAATGTTTCAAACTAGTTTGTTTTAATAGAAAAATTTAGTCTAATAATGGTACAACTCCATTAATAATGAACTATTTAAACTCACTTTAATATAACAGTTTAGTTGAATGTTGGTTAAAGTATTAGCTTCATTTCTGGATTGTTGTTCTCAAATTACGGGATAGTTCTTCGACATTTTAGTAAAGTTAGATTTCAGATCGCCCCTAATAGTAAGTTTGAAAACTAAATTAATAAACTAATCAAAGATTAAATTATTTGGTGTTTTAATTTTCCATCTCTGATTACTTCTGCTGTAAAGAACAAACATCAAATATCTAGCTAAGTTCTGAGGTTTTAAAAGACACCCATAAAATGTAGAAGTATTTAAAAGCCAGAGATATATTGTGCTTTTTAAAATTGATCTGGCCAAGATAACAACAATAAAAAACATAAAACATCGATTATTAAAATAAAATAAAGTTACTTGGTGTTAAGTCTCTAATACCTTAAAAATCTCTGTACATATTCAGTAGAAACTTATTTGTCATTAGTTTCAATAAAGAATACCTGCACTTTTATTGTTAATTTAGTAAATTTCTGTTTGCTTCATTTCATCGGTTCGTGTTATGCAGCACAGTTCGATTAGCGTTGGACAGATACAAAAACAAGGGTATTTTCAATACTTATTAATAATAATTAAAAGCTTGTTGCGCAGAATTTTTGCCCCAAATAGTAGTATTGTACTGTAAATAAACAAATAGCGTTGAGACGGAAACTGTTGCCTAAAACGCTTGTAGTTTGGGGCTGTGAAAGTTTGTGAAGATATAACCTTTATTACAGCTTTCACTTCTTACGTTCTAAACGTAGTGTGGAACCTGAACGACAATTTCAACAACCAAAACACCAATACCTCAATCACCACTTATCTTTTGGTTAAATTTAAATTAAAGTAAACTTAATCTATAGTAAAATTAAATGATATAAGTATACTTAAATAATTAATGTAAGTAAGTAAGCATCAAATAATTAATATAAGTAAATTTAAATAATTAATATAAGTAAACTTAAATAATTAATATAAGTAAACTTAAATAATTAATATAAGTAAACTTAAATAATTAATATAAGTAAACTTAAATAATTAATATAAGTAAACTTAAATAATTAATATAAGTAAACTTCAATGTATGGTTGTACCACTGTTCAAAGGATACTGTAAGTACAGAATCATTTGTTTCATCCATTGTTCGCAGAGTTGTGTTGATATCGATTAAACATTTTATAAGTCGAGATAATGGTTTTGTAAGTTTTAATCTTTTATGTTTTGGGATTCTGTGCCAAAATTGATTGCTTTGAAGCTCAGCGAACAATATCGGAATTCCGAATAAGCTTAGGTAAAGCTGAAATTTTAATCCGATTATATAAAGTGCATGCAACAAAGTAACATGGGGGATTATTTGCTGAATATGCAATAAACGCTCATTTTTTCAAGCCTGTTTGATTTTGGATCTTATTAAAATGAATTATTGGACTTTATTTTAAATATTAAATTCTGATACGTAATGGGTTTATTGAGCGCTGGAATAAGTGATATTTCTGTATATTACAGCAGAAATGCATATTTTTGTGTGTCTTTTCCGCCAGGCTTATCTTTATGAAGCAGATATAAGACATTGGAAATACTACTTTCGGATATTCTTTCTGAGAAAATATCTGGTAACACTGAATTGAAACTTTGAACCTTTGATAAATATATGACTGACTTTCTTTTTGATAAGGGAGACCGGGGCGAGTGTTCCATGTTTTTTTCTTATGGTATATATTTTTTACATTTACTTATTTTGAAGAAAATAAGATATCCTTGCCTTCCTCACATGTTTATCTACTAAATAGCATTACTCTTTTTTTTTAAAAAGTAAATATACTGCAGTAGCAAGTGATTCAACGCAAGCACTTTGAGATGGAAATCGTGCCCCGTATACGGGGTACATTTGTACAGGCTGCCAAACATGGATGAGGCAAAATTTCTAACTATTCTTTAAAAGATTAACACAATTTTTTAAAAAATGTTATTTTTTATGTACTTTTATTGTAAACTAAAATAGCCCAAAAAATATACCCAGAATATAGGTAAAAAGAGAAGCCAGTTTATTATACCAAAACTTTATTTTGACAAGTTTCAATGCAGATCGTTATTAAGGCATCACTTTGAATTAAGGCAAAATGTGTAATTTTTCTTTTTGTGCAACGTAGTTTGTTTCTCTTTGCTAGATGTTGTCTAAAGTATTGCAAAAAGAAGAAAAAAAATTGGTGTTCATAATCACATGCACAGAAGTTTGGTGAGATTGCTTTCCCTTTTTTAGCCAGGCAATTGACTCCAAAGTTTGGGTTAAATATGACATATTATTATTTTACAGTGCAATTATTCACGATCTATGGAGAATATTTAAGTTTTTAGATGCCTTTCTGCTGCTACATCCATTGCGAATAGTTATAGCTCCAGAATGGCATGAGTTCTGTAGAATTTCTTTTTATTATTATGAAAACTATTTAAATCTAGAATAAAACGTTTTTTACGCTTAGAGCTTAATAATGTTGTTTAAAAATAATTGCATTTTTATAATATTAAGTTTAATTTATAAAGGAGCTTATATTGGAGCACGTTTTTCTATCAGACATTGTTGGAATATTCGTCCCATCATAACATTATTTGGAAGACTGGCCTCGTCGGCATTTTTTGACTTTAGTAGTACCTTGACGCGAATAGAGGTTTAAATTATTTTGAAAACAAATACATAGTGACACAGAGAGTGGAACCTCTTTTGAGTATACGCGATGATAAAACTGTATGTTTAATAAAAGTACATTCATCTTAGGTTGGAATGTAAGCATGAAAAGTTAATCAAAGCTGAAAAAATCATAAAAACAGCTCTATTGACAATATTGAATAAAGATTCTTGTGGGTAGTGGGAGAGATGTTTAATAAACCAAACAGCCAGTTGGCGTCATTTCCAATATATAAGGCCTGGTGGACAACTTATAACCCCTATATAAACAGTCCTATTGTGACAGATCAAGATATACATTCAATTCCTGACAGATTTAACTATTTTACATCGTAGATGTTGTAATACATTTCCGTCATACTCATCAACATTACTCATTTGTCATCCTCTGACCCCTATGTAAGACTGCAGTATGGTCCCGCCTTGCTGGGAACCCGTTGACTTAATAGAAAATTTGTCTTAAAGAATATTGGGAATATGCGGTTATCTGCTTCAATAAGATTGATTACCTTAGATTTACCTAAAACAGTGGTTGTCATCCTCAAAAAGATTCGAACATTATTATGTAGAAGGACTTCCGGATACACAATGTTTGCACTCCTTCCTTTTGGAGCCAAGATAAGAAGAATTTCAGATTTACCTACTTTAGACATCGGTTAACTTAAAGAATCGTGGCCGGCAAATTTACGACAAATCTGGTAACCCCGACAAATTAGTTTGTTTCAAAAATATAAGGCAATTTCAAAATACTCAAAATAAAAACAAAATCGAATTCGTGTTGGTGCAGAAATCATAGAGTAAACAATAACAAATGAAAACTTTCAAAGTAATATCTAAAGAATTTAACGAATAAAAATAGAGCTAAGAAAAAACAAAATAATTTTTTTAAAAAAATACGATATATTTATTTAGTAATTATTTAACGGCTGTCTTTGGATTTTCACGTTTATTGACTTATGACGTCAAGTCCCTGTTTTGGCCCAGACCATGTGTTTTCAAGCCCTGTTATGGTCCCTCACTCTTAGGTGGATGACGTAGTTTGAAAATATTATTATTAATTAAAAAATAATTATCAAATATGAAAAAAATAAGCTTTCCACAGACACTTTCTTTTATTATTATAAACTAGCAATTAATTACCCGTTCTTCGCACGGACTAAAAGAATATCAAATCGATCCAAGTATATGTGTCATTTAATTTGCTATATAGAATAATAAGCTTTGCCTTTGTTACCGCCGTTCATTATAAAGAATAAAATCCCGTTATTTATATTGCTTTAAAATTCAAAAATAAAAATACTTCACTATAAAATGCACATCCACATATCACAAAAATCTTCCTCAATATGAACTTACTGTCATCGCAATTTTCCTAATAAATTCAAAGTTAACCATAATTGTATAACAATGTTATTTCACGTCAAAACCTCCATTCTGGGTTGTATAGCATGTAATAACATTTAGCTCATTGGCACGTTCAATTATTTTTCAAAGCATTAATTTAGTTTCTGAAAGGTAATGGCACGAAAATAAAAGCAATTTCAGTTTTAATTGATTTTTGTGTTCATTTTAATTTCTTTTGTCGAATGGCAACACGAAAGGGAAAAAATGATCGGATTTGAGCGAAAGTGGTATATTTTTTTCAGAAAGTTAGAATTTTCTCTAAAAATGGAACAAATATGAAAACACTGAGCCTCAGGTGCACACGTTGGTATTAAAGGGAATCTATCTTAAAAATTTCGAATTTCTGATGGCAGTATAAGTAGGTCTTTTACGATCCACAGACAAACAGACAGACTTTCTTTTATTATTATAGATATAGAGAATGATCATTTAGTTTTATAATGGATAACTGTGTCAGTAAAAAGGAAGTCCCCAATTTTCTGGTCTTTTATGAAAGCATGCATCATTTATCTAACAACATAAATCTCCGATGTTATTTTCTTTTATTTGATAATGTATAGTTAGGAAACTAGTACAGAGACCTGAAAGATTTCACGGTCTGTTTCTTACTTTAATCAATTTTTTTAGAGACAATGTACTATGGTTTCTGGTTTCTGGCATAATTACTAAAAAATACTTCGTTTCAGAAATATTTTTTTAGCCTACTTTCTTTTTTTAATTCGAAAGAATTAAAAAAATTAAAAAGTAGGTATTGACATGCGATCGATGTCTGTCTGCCCCGTCCGTCTATCCGTACCCCCCTTCCAAAATCGGTTCTATCCAACGGATCTTAAAAAATATTTTTTTTGTTAGAAAGCCATGACGTCAGAGACCCAACTTTCATACTTTTTGTCCGTCTGTCTGTACGTCCGGTCGGACATAAATCTACTATCTGTTGGCGAATTTCTCGTTGAATTAGCATTGAAATTCAATTTTCAGTCATTTAAATCGCTGTTGCCAAATCAACAATGGCATGAACTTTATTTATATAAAAATATTTGAAGCAAAATAATTTTTTCATGAATCAGTTTGGAATGACGTCAGAAAATATAGCACAATGTGATTCTTTGATTGTTCATTCATTGTTTACTAAGAAAGCGGCAAGACATTATATTTTTTGCATACATTTCTGATTAGTTTTAATTTACATTTCTTATTTTTTTAATGCAGTTTGGAGTAGTTTCATTATTGGTGTTATTAATAATATTTAAATATTCTTCGCACTACAAATAAATCGAGCAGACGATAAATAATATTAGGTTAATTTGCGAAAGAATATTAAGAAAAATAGTTGATTTTGGCTTTTCAAAGTTTAAATTTTATAGCTGGATGCTGTATTTGGCGATTTTTTTCTCCCTAATGTGTATAAATCTAGTGTAGAAACGGATGTTGATGATATTTACGTTGACTAGTTGTTTCCGATTAGATTCGTAGTATTAAGAAAGGAAAGTAGCTATTTAGTTCTTAAGAACTTCTTGTCCTTTTCATCAACTGAGTATAGCTTTGTCGTTTTAAGGGCATTATTGTTAGATAAATGTAAAATTATTTGTTATTTATACGTTTAACACATTAATTTCATACATGATTTGTTCTTGTTGCACTGAATTTAAACTTTTGATCCTATTTTTGAAAATTTCACAGTGTTAATTTCGTACTTTGGTTTCAATAAAAAAAAATGGTTCCTAGTAGCAGCAACAGCTATGCGGTGAAATGTTTCACTGTATTTTTTTGAATTCGGTTGGAACCATTTCACAGGTTTTGGTTTCTGAAATCTGAAAACTGATTCAACAGAGCTAAAAAAAATTTGGTGAAACCGTGAAACATTTCACCACACGGCCGTAACAGCTACCAGGAACCATTATTTTTGTAAAACCTAGTATGAAATTTTTAACAGTGCGCGCTTAAAAAAACTGGTAAAGAACAGGGGTTTTTTTTAAACATTGAATAGTAATGTAGCACATCTGTTGGTAAAATAGAACATAAATAAACGTTACTTATCTTCGCAGTCATTGGAATCTTGGAAAAGAAGCCAAGAAACGCAGCCAGAAATAGCGATCGTTAATCACTGGATAACTATCATAACCATTAACTAAAAAATAAATCATGTTAATTTTAAATGTGACGTATAGACTTACAACTATAGTGATTATCTTTGTTTTGTTATAATGTGCTTGAAAGTATTATTTATAACAGTTAGAACAAAGTTATAAAACGAAAGTCATATAAGTCATAATTGTCTGTTAATACACTGAAGAGCCAAAATAACTGGTATAGGCATACATCTGCGAATAAAGGTGTAAAACCAATCGAAGTTCGTCACTATGTTCAGCAGCGTCTATGTGCTGCTATCATGACATGTTATGAAAATTTAAGGGATTTTGAAAGTATCGGGGGTTGAGAAATGGAATACCATATAAATGCATCTCCGAGGTGGAGATGAATTTTGGATTTTCACTTACGACAATTTCACGAGTGTACCATGAATATCGATAATCCAGTAAACATTAAAACTACGACACAGCTGTGGCCTAAAAAAAAACAGATCATCGACGACGAACGAAAATCATTAAACATGATATATTGCGGTTACGTGATATATTCGGCTCCAGAAGCCCATATCGGTGAATATTCATTAAATGGTTAACAAGTCGACACTTGTACGACATAGAATCGACATAGACGTTTATCACATTTAATGATCAGTTGTCAATGGACCCGGCTTTGCGCGATGTTTTTAAGGTCAAAGCTATGTCGTAGATTTGATGTTTTACTGGATTATCTATATTCATGGTACACTCGTGAAATTGTCGTAAGTGAAAATCCAAAATTAATCTCCACCTCGGATATGCATGGATATGGAATTCCATTTCTCAACCCCCGATACTTTCAAAATCCCTTCAATTTTCATAACATGTCATGATAGCAGCACATAGACGCTGCTGAACATAGCGACGAACTTCGATTGGTTTTACACCTTTATTCGCAGATGTATGCCTATACCAGTTATTTTGGCTCTTCAGTATATGATTCACTTTTGAAAGTTCTTTAGAAAAACACTTTTTATTTAACCTAATGTCCAAATACGGCAGAGCATACATAATGAAGATTAAAGTTATTTTTAGCATAGAACTTTGAAACAGCTCAATGTACACACTTAACGCCAATAAAATAAAATAAAATATTTTTTATGAAATGTTTTTGCATGAAATGTGGTAAGATTTTAAAAATAATTTCGTAGATATGTTATTGATTTGTTTTACAGAACGTTTTTCTTTTGTTTCACTCCATCAGTAGAAATTTAATTCTCACAATTAGTCTTTCATAGCCCTCTGAAGCATACAGATGTATAAACCCGTCATCTGACTGTCAGGTTGACTGTCAGACTGTCAGGAAATTTAATTCTCACAATTAGTCTTTCTTAGCCCTCTGAGGCATACAGATGTATAAACCCGTCACCTGACTGTCAGGTTTTTCAGCATTAACATAATTTTTAAAAATTGGTAGTTTTATGCTTACTAGATTTTAAAACTTAAATTATGTAGGAGTCCTTAATAATCGTGTACTAAAGATACGTGATTTTATTTTGTTTTAAAGAAATTAAATTTTCAGTTAAATATTAAATTTTAATCCCATGCAGTGAAAGCAAGTTTTCACTTCAGCCAATTTGCTTGTCCCTCAGAGGGTTAAAATATGCTGCTGCAATTTTTAAACTTGAAATTCAAGTACAAAGATGAACCATATTTAAATATGACTTGTTAACGTTTACTTACAACCTTTTGTTCTGAAACAATAATCATAATTTCGTATAAAAATACTAATTAAGGTTTATAAATCCCATCAAATATCTAAGTTTTAAAAATGAACGGCTTGCATAATATATATTTGATGTATATTAATTTCCTGTAAAATTTATATTTCTGCAGTTATTGTTTTCCGCTGAAAACGATAACTGCAGAAAAATCCACTGAAACTATGGTTGAAATATTTTCTAACAAAACACAATCTTGTTGTTTGTTTTCGATTATAATAAGCATATCGACGGTCAGCTAAAAATAGATTTCGAAATTGCGCGCGCGCGTGCAGTAGAAAAATATAAATCATATAAAGTTCGAATGCACTGTATTATGTAATTTCAGGATATTTTTTCTAAAGACCAAATTTATACAATGCTGTAAAAATATTTCAATATAAAAAACCTACATTTTATTAAACTGCTAAAAAATATTTAACTGTTTAAAGAAACAATTTCAACAACCTTGCAAACACTAATCCCCAGGAGCTACTACTAATACATACACGATACTAAAACATGATTTTCTTCAGCTTTTTATTTTTACACGGTTAGAATAAGACGTAAAAAAATTATAATTAGTTAATATGTTTTTTTTAAGAGTTTATAAGTAACAAAAATGGTTAGGTTAGGTTGAATTGTCGTTGTATTAGAGCTTCACTAGGGCTATTGACGACGGGCGTCATAATTTGTATCCACAGTCCAGTGACGAGCCTATACTTCAGAAAGCACCAAACGCAACTTAAAAAAAATATCTTACCACATTTTATGATATAACATATACATACACTACTACATACATACATACATACATACATACATATATATATATATATATATATATATATATATATAATATATATATATATAATATATATATATATAATATATATATATATATATATATATATATATATTATATATATATATATATATAATATAATATATATATATATATATATATATATATATATATATATATATATATATATATATATATATATATATATATATATATATATATATATATATATATATATATATATATATATATATATATAATATATAATATATATATAATATATATATATATATATATATATATATATATATAATATATATATATATATATAATATATATATATATATATATTATATATATATATTCCAAACACCTTAGAATTGGATGATTTATAGATAAGAAGTAACAAGCATTGCCATTACAACATAAATGGTTAAAATGTATCTTAAGAGTACATTGTCTCCTTACAATAAAGATCCTTTCAAGAGGAAATTTATGCTCTCTGAATGCAGCAGACAACATAAAACCAATAAACATCGATCCTAAATCATCCTCTTCAGAGTTTCATTATAATACCACAAACTATTTTTTTTAAAAAGAAAACGTAGAAATTGCATGTATAAATCTCGGTTTTAAAAAATAAGCAAATTCTTCGAATGACGCACTTCCATTTTGTCTCTCAAAAACTCCACTACAACAAAAAGAGTAATTTCTCCCTCCCCTCTCTCCAAATATTCGATGATTTGGATGGACAAAGTTTTAAACGACCTCTTTGCTGATCTTGAGAGTTCAAAACCCAGTTGGTAATGTGTTGGCCATCAGGTCTTCAGATTGAATGAGGTTTTCGACACAGTCATCCTATTAACAGGTGCATAAAAAAACACTCGCATTAAAACTTTTATTTTTAGAAGGTGCGTTTTAAATTATTAATGGTCCGATTTCCCGACATTTCCCACGTGATATCGCCTTTAGGTTGAGTACCCTCCCAAAAACGCTTCCTTTAATTAACAGTAATTTTAGTGCCAATTTAAATAGCTGAACATTATCGTGAATTGAGCAGACAATCATGCAGGACAATATTTTCCTGACTGACTAAGAAACTATCAATATAGCATGAGCGGTCCCTTCAAAACAAAAAATAATTCGTTTGTATAGTATTTAGAGAATATCCACAACCTTGAGCATTTGATAAATGGGGTTACGTGAAGAGAAATAACGTTGATTCTTGGCGCAAGTAGTTTTATTGTGTAAAAATTTACATGTGTCAGTAGAAACACAAGAGGCCACCTTCTTCAGAATGGAACACATGGAAAAGAATTAACGCAATTTTTCTTCATGTATCTTCAACAGAAATTAAATCACAGCAGAAATTATATATTTGTGAAAATGAGGGACAGTTTAGTGTAAAATGAAGAGTTTTTCTGACAGTGCATGGTGCATTTTCAGGTGTCGGATGAAGGCTGAGTTGACCCATGCCCAACTACACTGCTCACAACAATTAGGGGAACGCATGGTTTAAACCCTTTCACCCCAATGATTTCATTTGGAATCAACTGCTTACGCACTAAGTTGAGCTCGCTCTTATTTATCGTTAGATGGAAGAATCATGTCTTTTGAAGAATTAAATAATGTTTGTTTTAATTAAATGAAAATATGAAAAAACATGGTAAAATAAATTTCACTCCCAAAAAAATTTTATGAAATAAATTGACCCTAAATTCTTCACGTTTGCATTCTTAGATGTTTAAAAATTGATTTGAACTTTATTTTTAAAAATAAAGTTTAAAAAAATTATTGTTATAATTCATTCAAAAGTTATGATTCCAATTTTTTCCCCCTTAAATTTTAGTTAAAAAATTAAGATTTCCCCTCTGTTTTTTACCATTTCATTCTAGATGCATAATGAATCTTTTTCACAAATTTTAGATTCTTAGAGTAAAAAATAAGAAGTTTGAACTGAAAGGGTTAACAAAAGTACGCAAAGTGCTGCCCTAATTGTTTGGAGCAGTGTATATGGATATTGAAAGTCAATCACTATTTCTCCTTACTTACTTGTACAAATAAACTTCCGAAATGCTTTTTATTTAAAAGAGTTTAGATTGTATTCTAAATAAGAAAAGCTTTCCATTGCATCCCAAATAAGTTTTTGCATTTACAGCTTTGTCGAAGTAACGGGGCGAATTGTAGCACAACTACAATCGTTCTGCAACCATCTTGAAGAGAGATCCATCCTCCTCCCTCTACCCTCTTTCATATTTTTGGTTTATTTCTTTCCTGTTTTCCTTCTTTCTCACTAAGGCCCATCATCCTCTCTGCCCTGCTTTTTTTTGCCCAAGGATTGTTAGAGGCAGATTTGCTGAATCGCAGGATGCGGTCGTCATAGAAACAAGAGTAGTGAGAGTAGGAGTATTTGGGAGGAATATTCCTTGATGCCGCGATCAAGAAGTTATCGCCCCATGGATCATTTTTATGTTTCTCAATGACATTTTGCAACTGAGCTAGAATTATTACTTTCTTTCTGAATAAAGTAACACATATATTACTGAATATAAACAAAGTTAATATAAATGTTTATCATAACGGTATAAATATGTAATACCAGATGTAAGTTTTCTTGAGTTTGAGAAGATAGATAAATTTGTTGTGAGTAATTCGTCGTAACTGATTGGTATTGTGAAGATAAGAACTATTTTGTATATTTCATAACAAATCATTTTCATTTGGTTTCTGAGTAAAATCATACGAAGTAACCAATGTAACAAACGGTACTTCATACAAAGTCAAATTCCAAAAGCAATTTTGTATGAAGTAAAGTAAGCAGTTGTTAATAATTAGTCTTTGAGTTAGTTAAGTGATCGAAAGTTTGATTGAAAGTGTATCAATGTTCCATAATTGTCAAAAGTTTACCTTCATAACAGATTTTAACCATTTGAATTCCGAATTTCTTTTTATGTCAAAGCCATTCGGATGCGCAATCTTTTTTAGAACTTAAAGATTTCTTCTTCTTCGCTGGCATTACAGCCTTATGCAGGCCCCAGCCTGTCACAACAGCTCTCCACCTGTCAAGCTTCAAAGCCAAACCTTTCCAGTTTTTAATTTTTAATCTTCATTTGGGCTAAGCCTTTTCTAATTTAACAGATTTACTTTGGTCAAAAACGTTCGGTTGGCGAGATTGTTGGCGACATGGCATCTCGGCAGTCCTGGCGCAGCAGGATGGATGATGGCACAGAGAAGCGACCAAGATCTCCGGGGAATCATTATGAGAACTCTCCCCTTCTTTTTATGCCCCTCCGCCATTACTTTTATTTCGTTCTTTTTATTATTCTTTTCAAGCGTCTGTACAGCTTTTTAAAGTTCCTATCTAATTTTTTCCCCCCGCCGTCGAATGAAAATGGGTTTTCGGTATAGCCCATTAACACTGCGCTGCTGCAACCGCGAGATTGCTGAAACTACTTTGCAAAAGTAGTTAAGACTATGGTTTTTTACATTTTTACACCCGTCTATTCTCTTTTTTTTCAGTCGTTTTAAATTCTTCTTTCCTTTATGGTTTGTTTTTCCATGAGTCCCTAATTAGTAAAAACTGCGAGAGTAGCTTACTCTTTTTGTGTGTGAAATAATAACTTTGGTTTGCGTCGAAGAAAAGCTTTTTATTGAAAATCTTTCCAAATGTAAGCTTAGGTCTACATAAATTAACTTTGGATTAATCTTAGTCACTAGTGACTAAGATTAATCCAAACCTAAAGTTTCATACGAAATAAAATACAAGAATTGCATAAACAATCATTGAGATCCTTTGCAAATGTCATGCTGCCCTGAAAAATAGAGCAAAATGTAGCTGAACGCTAATGGCTTTATAAGATTTCTATTTAATTGTTGATAAACGAAATAATTTAACTAAGAAATACTTGACGATACTTTTAATAACAAACACGAACAACAAGCAGTATATAATTCCGATTAAATTATGTTTAACAAACAATTGAATGTCTTAAATAACTTAAAGATAAACTGCACTTTTCTTATGGCGAGCTTCTAAAAACTATTTTACAAAACTAAGCAACACACACAGCTCTCGAAACAGTCGTTGCCACAGGTCTTAACTAAACTTTACTGTTTCTGAAAAATAATAGTCATTCACATTTCCTACTTTGTTCACTGAGCACAACTCATAAATATAACAGTACCAGAAATAAAATATCGAATGGCAAAGTTCGTCATGTATTCTTACATTTTTTTTTTGCTGTACGTGTTATTTATCCAGCTTGTCCCTTGGTTATGCTGAAGGATGCTTATATTAGCCTCCTGAAACAACATGGTCCTTCATATGTCAATAGAAAGTGTCCACCTTACAACACGATATTGGTGGTCGTTATTCGTTAACTAACGTATTTTATCGGTTCAGTCATAGAATGTGGACGTAACACGTAATCGAAGTTAAGACAACCTTTGTAATATGAAGTAACTGTGATGTAAAAAATAAGTATAAGTTTAATCTGCCGTGGGCTGGTAAACTGCAGTAACCACAACAATGAATTAGATCTTTTTTGCTCTGAAATAATTAGTCTTTTCAATAATGTTTTCTTATTGGTTCGAGTACATGCTTGTGGGAGGGACAATGCAATGAGGATTATTAAGATATTTTCTTTTCAGAAATGTCTGAGTTTAGTTTCCCGTCACCTCTACCATTTTTTTTATTAAAGACTATTGTATTCTAGAAGAAATCGTTATATTTCGTAGTTTTGATATAGTTTTGTTTGAATTCATTTAAAGTTAGTAAATTCATCAATTAAATCTCGAAGAAATAATTATTTAAAGAAATTTTGCGATATATACGAAAATTTCTGTTTTTGAAAATAAGTAAAATTGATAAAGAATGAAAAAAACTGCTGTGGGTAAAAAAAACCTGCAGTATCTAGCCTAATGCGACTTGGACCATTGCTGAAAGCACTCAATAACTCTAACCTATAAGAAAGTATTCTGAAAGACTAATATTCCAGAGCAAATATAGTCTAATTCATCGTTGTGGTTACTGCAGTTTACTTGCCCACGGCAGATTAATTGTGCAAAGAAAACTGCACTTTTTACCTAATGTCAATGAATTTAAATTATGCAAAAAAATATATGCACTATACGAGTTGCTATAAACAATTATCCAAGGATGAATACAAGTTTCTTGATTTGTAAAGGACAGTGCTGAATTTAACATTTTTGTTAGGGTCTTAAATTTCGTACTTTTTTTTAATGTCTCATAATGACTTGCTACTAATTCTAGCATATAAAGATATCATCGATGCGTAAATTAAACACACAAAAAATGATATGTCAAATTCTTAACATTATGCCTATGGTTGAATTTGTAACTTTGAGCAGATGAATGACCACCGTTCCTTGTCGAAATTAAATATGCCACTTATATACTATATCGAAATCATCATTTCTCCAAAATATGTCTAAGATATTATCATAAGACATATTTTGGAGAAGTGATGAGACGCGATAAATTTTGGAAACTACTTAACGGTACAATGTTTGCTACAAAACTTTGGTTTAAATTATACGCTGATGGCCGATGGGCCTATTTTTTGCCTATTTTGGTGAAATTTTCACTGGAACACTTTGAATCTTATTTGATTACAAACTATTGTTCACAATGATGATCCTACACCATCATCTTCAAATCAATAATTTTTATTTCAAATAATTTAATAAAATAATTTTAAAATAATAATTTCTTACAATTTTTCATTTCTAAGGTTGGGAGATGGGACTGGAGATTAGAGACCTTGGACATAAATTATTCCAGTTAACGCTAAAAGGTATATTGTACATTTACGTGTCTAAACCTATTATTTTTAAACTTAAACTAATCGGAAAAGGATCATTAAAGGATACCAATCAAATGTCAGACAAAGATTTATGGTTTGATATTTCAAGCCCAATTTTCGTTTCACTCTTTCGATATTAATCCAGAAGAGCGACTCCATTCGTATACCATTACAGTCGTTACCTGAATCTCTATATTACGTCGGCAATTCTTCCGCCATCAAATAGATATCATCATCCACGTCATACCCACATATCTATGGTAATATCTGCACCTCGCCAGTCTCATATCGGTTTCGCATTTTGGTTGGGAGGGGGGAGAGATCATTTGTTGCCATGGTAACATTTTACCCATTTGCTGATGGAAGCATTGGTCGATGCCAAAGGGAGCAACAAAAGCTAGAAATGTTGGGATTCATGGCAGCGCAGCAGTTTCTCATATGATATATCTCAACTATGAGAAATGTCAGTTAGGTTATATGTTTAGTCCAAAAAGATCTAAGGGACATCATTGGATAACACCTGATTGCAATTTAATAACTTAAAAAAATAATTGGCTTTATTCTTTTCGCTTTTAGTGTGATACGGGATATGAAACTACAGTACTTTGTATTAATTTTAAAAGAAGCCCCAAAAATTTAATTCGTTATTCGTTTTGAGGCCTCTTTTCAAATTGCCACCCTTGCATAAAAAAAGCTGAGCTCTACATTTCAACCTTCAATATTTAAAAAATAGAATAGCATTTGTAATTATTTTAACGAAACAATATGTGAATTTGAAAGTAACTTTTTTCGAAAACAGGGCGGAATTGTACGATACATTCCATGTGAAGGTTTTTAAAAGTGATTTTTTTCATTTGTGAGAAAATTGTAAGCAACAAAATAAATTGTACGTTTGGCTTTAAATAACTACATAAGCATAAAAATAGACTATTAAATGAAAAAAGTTTTCAAAGGGATACTTCTGTAGGACTGTACAATTCAGATATAGGTAGAATCACACAACCTTATTTCCTTGATTTTGTTTTATGAAAATATGCAATCGAGACTATCTTGCTTTGGAGGCAATGAAACTCTACTTAGTAAAAATGCCAACATAGATGCCCTCTATTTTCAGAGAAACACTATATTTTCAAATTAATTTTATTTTGTAACAAGATGTATGTTACAAACTCAATTCTTATAAATTAGTTATGTAGTTATGAAGAGTTGAGTAAGGTAAAGATGTGTTCTACATTCCAATACTAAGACTCCAGATACAAAAGGGTTAAAATATATTTTTTGTCAATAAGTTCTTTTCAGATTAACACGGTGGAGTTATGGAAAGGAAATAGTCGGGCGCAGAAGAAATTGCCTTTCCTTTTCTAAAATTAATGTTCAGGGAGAGATAGGCTTACATCTCATGTTTTGTGTGAGGTATATTAATAAACATGTGGAAAGTTATGGTTAGGTTAGGTTAGTTTGAATTATCGCCGCACTAGAGCTACACGACCACAAGGGCTATTGGTGACGTGCGTCATAATTTAGAACCACAGTCAAGTGACGAGTCGACGACATCTGATTATATAGAAAGTTATGGAAAACAAAAATTCCGCATTTTAGTAACATAACGTACCTAACATCTAAACTATTGAAATCAGTAATATAAGAACTATATTTTTCTGTTATCTACAGTGAGGCATTATCAAGTGTTTTTTTTTTAAATTCAAAGCTAAGTGTGTTAACAAGAAAATAATGACGATTTTTTCGTTAAATTAATCCTCTTAAATTTTGGAGGAATTGAATTCATTCCACATAATAAGGTTATTGCAATGCATATGTATACTGTACAGAGTAACTTTACTTGACCTTCACAAAGTTTAATTCCTTTCGAATAAGTTCACATTTGTGAAATATATATACCGTTTTTATTACCGTTCACTTCAATTAACAGTTGTTAATACATCTATCTACCAAAATCTATACCAATAACTTACCTTCTCGAGTGTATAGCATAATCTTATACGGCAATTACAATGAAAATAAAGTATCCTTTACAATGCTCCCGTGACAGTACACTTATACCTTGTCTACCAAACACCATTTCAGCGAATATCTAATTGCTTGAAAACATTAAAATAAAGCAAACCTTAATTCCCACTTAAAATGAGAATAGTGTAAGTGAAAAAGAAGGACTATACACCACTTTCCCTTGGCAGTCCAGTCCTATTTGAAAATCAATAAATGAAACGAGTTGTTTGAAGGCAAAGTTGTGTATTGAGTTGAATGAACACTTTGAACAGTCCAATGACTTACACCACTTTCTTTTCATCGGCTTATTTTCTGAAGGCTGTCGACAGAATTGCAAGTAATTGGGAGATGTTGCAAGTCGAGCGTAGCATTATTAGATAGACAGTTTGTGAATAGAATTGGAGAATATGGAAAGGCGAAATTGAGTTAATGACCATGGAATTTCGAGTGTTGTTGGATGATATTAATGTCTTCATTTCCTTATGGAAATCGAAAATTTCCAGATAGGAGATTTTCTCATTGGGATGTGCTACTGTTATTTTTCGGTAAGGAAATTTATCGGTTAAGATGAAGTTATTTTATCTTCACACACTTTCACCGCTGTCATATATCACACAGGCGGCATCAATATGCTCTCTTGTACATTACTCACATCATTGCCGATAGAAAAACAGTCCACACACAGCCCACCGAAAAACGTCCTGCGGCTTATGCCACATTAATACCTTTTTCCACATCCATTAGCTATTTCCCCCTATTTTGGAGTCAGCAAGGACGATAATTACCCAACAGCTAAACGTGCCTGTCGTCTTCAATCAAGTCGACTTTGGGATCCTGCAAAAAACGCATTCGGCTCTACAAAAGGGCAAAAATGTGTTCCAAGATGGCAATGGGTGTATGGGAGGGGGGAGACTGAGGGGGATTATTCCCCTCCCCTTTGATCCTCCCCTCTGCTTCACAAACAGGAACCTTGGTAGAGGAGGGGGGATGGAATAACAGATGGGTTTGTTCTGGAAAACGAGGTTGGGCTTCTATTTCATAGAGATAAAATATTTGAACTTTAACTAAAGAACGGTTCATCTTTTTATTCTGTTAAATCAATTATATCCACAAAAAGTGTCTAACTGCTCCCCGTATTGTAAAAACTCAACGTTAGAAACAACCAAACAAACATTCCAACACTACCACTAATGAAAATTATATATTTTCTTTTATGTAGAGTGAAGAGCTGTAAAAATAAATATTAGGGAAGGAGGAGCATAACGCGATAAGAATGATAGGATAGGGTTACATAGTTTCCAGTTTTGAGGGAAAAAATTACTAAGTTTATCTTTTACGAATATCTCATTCTATTTATGAATTATCCTTTACTAAACAATGAATGTTTAGTTTATAGGATTAGAAAGGAACAATAAGGATATACCTTTAATTATAAAATATAGCAATATAGCATTGTACGCACTTTAACTATGCTTCCTAAAATAAACGTAAGTCAAAGTAATAGTTGTTATAAACTTTTCGCTCCTAAGGTACACATACATGGACCTTCGTAGAATTAACTTCACAAGTAGATTAAAAAAATATTCTTAAAATCAACTTTTTTTTATTATGAATTATAATGTTCAACTTCAAGATTTAAAAAGTTTTTCAAAAACAATTGAGTTTTTCTGGCTCAAAACTTCAAATTACACTTAATTGACGGATTGAATTCAGGAAGTGTTAAGCATTTTTTTTTAAATTTCTTGTAAAACATACTTTTAAATACATATTTGTTTGAAAAATACATATATAAAAAGTATATAAGTGTAGGAAATAGAAAATGATATAGATATTATGCATAGATAAGTGAATGTAATGTAAGGAATAGATTTGTGAATTTAGAAAATACACTTTTTGTGTTTATAATAACTGCTTAAAAAAACATTAGCTTCTTGTGTTTCTCATCCTTACTTTTTTTTTCTAGAGCTGCTTTGCAAAGGTGGACCATGGAATAATAGGGGGCTATAGCAGTTGTGGGCAAATGGATGGCAGAAATGTTTTTCCACTTCTATCGTTAACAGGATTATCGTTCCTGGCTGTGGGATTATTATTTTTCGTTCCTTTTTTTTTCTGTCGCGTCAGGTTGGTTGGTGCCTTCGGGGTCGATTTGTCTGGATGTTGATTAATCATGTTCCGGAGTTACTGGTGTCGCGGAGTACTTTGTATATACTGCATAAAAAAAGAGGAAAAGATAGCTTCGTTTACTGCACTGGGGATTAATCTTCATAAGCTTCGTACCCTTCTTGGGGCCCCTTCGACGGGAGCAAAAAGAGACGTAAATACCTCATTGAGATTTTTTTTTTTTCGTTCTGTAATTAAAGATGACTTCGAGATTATGTCGAGATTCTAAATGGATCTTCTATACTTAATTTTCTTTTTAATTAGATAATGATACATTTTATATATTGTCCCATTATAACGAAAAAACTGTTTTAAAAGTAACAAGTAGTAACATTTTCTAAACCGGAAAAATGTTGTTATTAAATGTTTTATTGTATTAAACCACATATTTATTGTTCCGAGTAATTTTGTGTTTGTGCAACAAAATATTTATGAAAAAAATTAAATTTAGTCCTTAACCCAATTAGTTACAATGCACTTCTATTCGATAAATGCATTTATTCTAAGAAACTATTTGACGAATACGAAGGAATTGATATAAACAACAAGAAGAAATGGGGTTAGTTATCTGTTTGGTGCACGTTTTTTTTATAAAATAAAATTCTTTTATATATTTTTAGGTATTAATGGTTCACTATTTTCTGAATTTAAAGCTTGAAAGAACTGATTGACTATCTGAGTAAAAGTCTTACATAAAAGTGAAATTTTCTATGCTTTAAAAAAAAAATCTTTTACTCTGTTATCTCTCAAGTGAAATAGCCTTGCAAATGATAAAAATGAAGGCAATGAAAAAGCATGATGGAATAAGGTGAAATAGAGAAGCACGGGTTTTCTCGTAGCCAAAAGCGAATATTTTACTAATATAAAAAAAAATAGTGCAAAATTTAGATAGTTTTCAAATATAAAGTAATCAACGAATTTCTGATTTACAAAACTTGAAAAGTTTAGTTAAGAAATTCTTGGTAAGCTAAGTACGGCGTTTGCTATTTTTCAAAGGTATGCAAAAGAAATGAATAAACTAAAATCAATGGTACGAATAAATTGCAAAAAGTCCGTCGAGCCGGATTTGAACCAGCGACCTAAGGATATCGGCATATATTCATCTTCAGTCCTCCGCTCTATCAACTGAGCTATCGAGTATCGACGGATTCCCCATATATTTTTCTTGAAATACAAGTAATCAACTTCACAATATTTTCCTCTTGGTAAAGCTAGAGAGCCTAAATAAAAGAGCGAACTTAGAACCCTAGGTAAAGCTATAGGTAAAAGATTGACGGTGCCTCCCTCTGGTGCAGTTTGAGGTGTAGGATTTACAAATTTATTCTATTATAATTGTTAGAAATTTGCTTACTTTAAAATTTAAATACGATACAAAAGTAATAAAAAGTTGCAAAAGAGCATTTAGGCTTTTTTATTACATTTTATTGCACATTAACACCTTCACCTTTCATTTTATTCCCAAAGGATGGGAATTCTACATAGCTTTTATCTTTTAATGCAATAAACGACAAACGTACCTTTTAAATATCGCAAAACAAATGCTTTTCTCTCTCAAGTCAATAAAAAATGAGCAGTAAGCTAATTAATAGTCGAAACAGAATTTAAAAGCTCGAATTACGCTGGAATAAGCACAAGAAGAATTGCTTCAGCTTCATATTCGAAATTAGATTTTTAACATTGTAGATTTCTATTTCTATAAGTGTAAAAAAATGACCGACTCTCTTTATCGAATAAAATGCATCGTGTCTTTTTAATAAGAAAATCCCTAAAAGGAATATTTGATTTATGCCTTAATTTAGGAGAAGGAAAAAATTCCTCGAATTTCCCGAGAGCGATAAAACTTTGAAAAGAAGCTGACGCAAATTAAATTATTCTTTCCAATCGTTTCGAACTCTTTCGTTGCCTAGGAAACAAGCCGTGAAATTCATCTTTAGTTCTCCCGTGTGTGCAGTTCTTCCCCTTTTCCTTCATCAATTATTTTAAGATTTTTGAGAGCGATATGCAATTTTAATACTTCTGTGTATTTTTTTTAAAAAATAAATTGTATTGATTTCTCGATAGTTTGATTGAGTTTTGAATAAGTCGAAAAAGTATCGTTTAAAAAGAAAATAAATCAAGTTAAGAAATATATGTTTTGTAATTTTATAAAAATGTTTGCTAAATACCATTTTTAGTAATTAATGCGTAATTTGATACTTCATTATTAGCAACAGAAAACGGTATGCACAAGTGCAATATTTTTTAAAAATGATTCATTTTTGGCGTAATTTTTCACAACATAGCTACTTCCCAAGTAGCTACTATTACTAGAAAAATACCGATGTAATGTATCATTTAGAAGACATTTATTTGGTGTCTTTATTTGGTTGTTCAACAATCCAAAACATTTTTTAAACTTAATGAAAAAGGCTCTAGTTGCCAAACATTAAATCGCTATAATATCTCTCTCTTGTTTAGTTAAAATTTAGAGCTCAATAAAATTAAAAATTATAAAAAAAAGAGAGAGAGAAGTCCTGTATCCACTATCCATATAAATAAATTTTCAAATAGAGTAGGTACTGCCATCTAGTGTTAATATAGTGAGGACATTGAAAATCCAACTCTCTTTATCACCGAGTTTGTAACGCCATCTATTGCTTATGGGGGAAACTAAATATTTCGTCGAATTTTCTGAAAAAACTACACCACTTTGGTTCAAATCCATAGATATCATAATTAAAGTATTAGATTGGCTGATCACGTGACCTCCAATGCTAACGACGGGACGCGCATGGAGGCTTTTTTGGAGGGCTTAATGGCCAGTGTTGCTGCCACTTTAAGGAGAAAAATACTACAAAAAAAAATACTATTTAATTCTAAAATTACAAAAATAATACTAGAAAAGGATTTAAAGTCACTATAAATATTCCAAAATACAGCTAGTATTTTTACGATATTTTTTTGTAATTTTAGAATAATTCTAAAATTAAGTTAAAAGTTTAGTTATAAAGTTTAAAGAGCATATTAGTATTAAATTTAGTTTATTAAAATATACTTTTCGATAGGAATACAGTTTTTTTTGTGATAAACCAGGTTTTGTTTTAAGATTAGTTGTAATCAATCTGCAAAAAAAAGCTAATTTTATTAATTTAGTCTTCTAAGCATAACTTTATATTTACAAAAATTTAAAATTGAATTTCAAAATTACAACTCGACCAGTTACGGACACTTTAGGGCCATTCTTCGCAAATCGTAGAAAACCATGTCTTCTACAAGGTACCTTTCCTATTTAAGAACACAATTCTTCACTATTAAATTAATTCAAGAAAACTATTTTACCAACTATTCAAGTTGAAAAAGTTAAATTTTTGTGTGTGGTTAAAATGTGTTCACAGACTACGACAAACCATGTGTTTATGCTGTCTCACCTTGACTTTTTGGGTGTATTTGGTTAGTAAATATCAACAAAATCTAATTTATTTATGTAAACGATTGTTTTTAATTCAATAGGTATTATTAACACTTTCGTAACATGATCCTAAGAACAACAATGAAAGACCAGTATCTGAACAAGGAACAACAATGAAAACCTAAAAAAAAATATTCAAACTACTACACAAACATGAAATCTACGTTACTATTATGTAAATAGTTTTCTTCTATTTCAGTTTTTTTGACCAAACAAGTAACCCTCACCCGCTGAGTCGCCAATAGCCCTCGTGTAGCTCTAGTGCGAGGATAATTTAAACTAACCTCACTGTCCTCACTTACTGACGGCGGCGACAGCACATGTGATAACATTATTCTATACAGTAGAACTCCAATAGGGTACTTGACTAATTTTTTTAGGTCTTAAAATTCTCATGCCAAAAGAAATTAGACGTATTTTTTCTTTTTTCAATACCATAAAAGGCAGATAATGAATTTTAATGTAGACAAAATTCACTCCAAACCTTCCTGCTGTCACGTGTATCTGTGATTTTCCCCTAGTGATATAAAAAACTTTTGAAAACCACATTGGATGAATTTAGGCAATTGAAATTCCGCTTCTGTAAAAAGCCTTACATTATCTCAATATTTATTATTTCAAGAGTAAATTAGATTAAATCAAATTTAATCAGAAAACAAAAAACATCACGCCGGTTTGTTTATAGTTACTAGTGACGTCAGCTAAACCGTTGTGTTTGTGATCACGTGATGATCACGTGAAAAAATGCCTTTTTTTAAATGATTTTTTTAATGATTTAAAGATTTTTCGCAAAAAAATTATATGCATTTGTTATTTTTGACACTTTCAACTATAATTTAAATAATATTGGAAGGTATTTTGGCGATGCAGTCAAGTACCCTATTATCCGAAGTAATTCGGACCTGTTCTAGTTTAGGTCGTCATCAATCCAACCAAAACCAAAGTGTAAGGTGTGGTGTTGTTTTAGTAGTTTGAGTTATTAGCTTTTTGTAACATTTTTTTTCATTCAACTTATGTTAGAATCTTGGGGTTTCACCAAAGTTTATATGCGAAATATGAACTTTTATAAACGGCCATCGGGGCTGGGGAGCCCAGTCGGTTAGGCATTCGCCTAGCATGCGAAAGGTCCCAGGTTCGGGTCCGGGCATCGCCAAATTAACTGCCGACCTATAAACGGCCCGTGCAGCCAAAAATGTCCGACGAATAATACCCCGTGTAGAGGGAGTGCACGTTAAATATACTTCAAAGTCCTAACGCTGCGTACGATGTCGCCCTTAACGGTTGCGTTGGGTGCCTACTCAGGTGTCGGCTCGTCACTTGATTGTGGTTCTAAAATACGACGCCCGTCGCCAATAGCCCTCGTGTAGCTCTAGTGCGACGATAATTCAAACTAAACTAAACTAAATAAAGGGCCATCTGTTGCTGTTCGTCACTGTTGGATGTCATGCCTATTAATTTTTGTTTGGTCAATCCAAAAAAATTGATAGGCATGACATCCAACAAATTCAAACAGTAAACGATGGCAGAATTTTTTTTCTTCTGAAATTCGGATAATAAGCAAAGCGTCGGATAATTGGTGTCCTTCTGTTTCTTAAGAAAACTAACAGCGTGTATAGCTATAGTGTTCTAAATTAGCTTTGAGGAATCATTAAGAGGAGCCAAAAAAAAAAAAAAAAATTCAAACTGCGTCAAAGTTAGAGAAGAGCCTAAATATAGTTGTCCCTAGAAATCTAACATCCGTCGTTTTTTTTTTAAATATTGAGTAGTCCATTCAGTGTATATTATAGATCCTTGATTGGCTTCCCGGAGATGAGTGAGTATGTTTCAGTTTTTGAGTCGCAATAGAAATTCTGAATGAAAATAAAGTCCTTTTGGAGCCGCGATATGTGATTTTAATGTCGAGCACCGATAGCGAAGGAATGAAAGCTGGAAGGTTAGATCACCCGAAACAAGCAGTTTGATTCTACCTTTCCACTATAGGGACAGTGTAATTAACCAAAACGTCATCAAAAACATCTTATAATTTATAAATAAAAAACGAAACTTCGGAATGCTGTCTGCTTCTCAGGGGGTATGCTCACTGCAGCTTTAACGGTCTTAAAATGTCATTTTATTTTTTATTTCCGACAAATCAAATCAGTTTTACAAAGTAAATAAATAAAATATTACTTTTTGCCTAAGTATTCTTTCAAATGTAATCTTTACATTTTACACTATGCCTTTCAAGACAAGACATGAAAGTTACAAACCTTGAAAAGTATTAAGAGTAAAAGTAATGTATCCAAATTTTTTCAAGTAGGAATTGTTGACATAAATTTATACCTTTTCCACAAAATGTGATTTGAACATACGTTTTAAAGTGTTGTTTAACTTTTTTTTTTGTTTGTATGAAAATCAAACCTTGCTTTATTTTGTTAATTATATAGTAACTTATATGAGCTGCTGTAAAAAGTTTATTGATTTATGAATGCTTATCTTTATATGACCATCAATGATACAACTTGTAAAGTAACTGCAGGGCCGTGTGGTGCTATGATGCAGAGAGGCGGTTGCATCAGGTGGCATTTGATTAGGGGCCGCAAATTTCAAAACTCAACCTTTTTTTACTAGTGCTTCAAAAAAAAATTACTAAACGCATTTACTAAATCTCTGTAAAACAAACACTTCTAAATCTTAAAATATAGGAAGAAGAAAGAGCGGCAATTCTAATGAATAGAGGAAATGCTGAGATGGAAAATATATGCTCGTGCTGGCCAGGGGATATAGTTTATTTTCGTTTAACTGATTCCTTGCTCATTATGCATAGTTTTCACATAAAAATAAAAGGTTTGCAGCATAAATATCTTATCTGTATCTGTATAATCTTCTTACATAGTCAAATTTAAAGGAAAATTTTGGTACAGCTATGATATATCAGGACTGAAAATTTAACGTAGGCTTGCTATACACATCGAGTTGTATAAAATATGCTGTAGAATGTTTACCACATTTATGCATTTTGTTGCTTGGCAACATAACATAGATCGCCATAGCTGTCCAGAAATTGCTATGATCATAATGACAAGAGAATTGTGTAGTAATTCCGGGGGGTTGGTGGAGCATTAGCTAAGTGGGGGGTAGCCCTTTGTATTCAATAACAGTCAAATACATATACTCAACCTTTTATCCCTCCAGGTTCAATAAATATCTTACAAGATTTCTTGGGAAGTTAACTTGAGATTCATCATTGAACTAGCCGCTCAGCATGAACAATGGCTAATATTAGCACTTCAGGCCCAATGGCTACAGAAACAAAGTTGAGGAACACCTTATTGGCCAGTAGGGACAGACTTTAACTTATATAATATATTTAGGTACTTTTCCATTTCACGGGTGCAAGAGATTAATTCGCCAAAAATGTACAACGGCCACCAAACAGAATATATGCAATGGTAACCTTTAACTGTGTATATTGTGATTTGACCCCAAGGATTCCGTTTGGCGACATTTGCTCCTTTATAATGGAAAAGTACCTATGTTCATAATATGTAATTTTGTCTATAATTATATTTTATTGTCGTGCAAAGACAATACGTCAGATAATTCTACACATTTGTTGTACTCGGGAACCCCTGTAACTTAAAAAGTGAAACAGAAGACTAGAAGAGCAATTCTCGGATTTCGTGCAGATCATTGCTCCATCTTGATTTTGAACTGTATCTTTTGAAACTCTTTATAAATGTAATGGAGCATGTGTTCTAATTATATTTTGGAAGATGAATGCCAAAAACTTCATAACCAACTCAACTTTTTAGAAACCACTGTAAAAGTACAAAGCTATATATTATTAATAAACTGAACTGAAAAGCTAATATTGTTATAAACCAAATAGCAGCACACCACAAAACTTGATGTGACTTGACTTAAGCCTCTTAACGCACATTAGGCCCCAAGGAGTTTCATCCCCTCCGGTCAAGTGCTGCATCCCTTGCGATCCCCGAACTTGTCCATCCAAAACTGTTTCTTTCCTTTATCGCCATCTGACGCCAGGTTAGTTTGGGTCTACCCCTTTTCCTCTTTCCATCAGTGCCACAGTAAAGGCAATGCAAGTTCTGTCTGATGGGGGCATTCGTAGTATATATAATGTCCTACCCACTGCCATCTTCTCTTCCTTATTATTGTGGATGTAGGTTTTCTATTGAATTTCTCGTATATATTACACCACAAAACTTATTTCTTTCTTATTTTCAGGTGAAATATCCACCATGAAGCGCAAAAAAAGTCCACTGCAGCGTCGCAAGGGGGGTACGTCCACAGACAGCAACGATTCTTCCAAGCTGAGTGTTCCACACCCTTGCGGAACTTCATCAATGTCTAGTCCGGCTGTCCTGCACCCACCGACCTTGCATGTCAACGTGTCACCCGTGTTGGCATCAGCACCCTCTTATCTCACCGTGAATAACTCCGCTGATGACTGGAATAATGGGGACGATTCTGGAGATGCGGTTAGTAGTTTGTTCAGATTTAAAGAGCTTATTGGAAGAACGTGCCAAGCGAAATTTTTTGAAAAAATTGAGATTTTTGTGTCAATACACATGTTATTCCTTCCTTTAAAGATAAAAAGTATTCCCCTTTTTCATAAACTTTAAGTTAAGCATATTTTTTACCTTTTGTAACCCCGGTTTTGTAACGTATTTAACTGCAAACGAAAATTTTTAAAGCTCATTTTATCGGTTTTACCTTTTTGTCACGTAGCATGTTCTTCCACTAAGCTCTTCATGTGTGTGTGTGTGTTTTATAAAATAGTTGATGTTTTTTTTTACAGAGGATTGTCTAGAGAACATAAAAGATTTCTGGGGAAGAACCCCTTCATTGACTGGGAATGTGCCTGTATTCAGGTTTGCTTAGGAGGCCTGGGGAGCCCAGTCAGTTAGGCATTCCCCTAGCATGCGAAAGGTCCCAGGTTCGGGTCCGGGCATCGCCAAAATAACTGCCGACCTATAAACGGCTCGTGCAGTAAAAAATGTCCGACGAATATTACCCCGTGTTGCGTAATAAATTTTTCAAATAAAGCGTGGCAAGAGCTACATTTGTGTTAATTTTTATGCTAGTATGTATTAATTTTTATTCTAATTATTTTTTCGGCATTTTTGATAACTCGAATTTTTTCGTTTTCCCTTCGAGTTCGAGATAGCGAGAGGCGACTGTATATAATTAAAATTAAAGTTTGACGGTTTAGTTTCAAAGGAGGACGGGTACATTGTTGGACAAGCCATCCTTGGGGGCGGGTAAAATTTCTGAGATTTTTCGAGCCCTGTATGCAAATCAATAGTACAATAGGTTATTTATCAAACATTTTATGACAAATTAACGAAAACCATTTGGGAATGAATAACTTGGAAGAGGCAGTATTTGCTTAATATTTAATTCAACTTTCTCTCCATATTGAGTTTGTAAAGGTGTGGAGTTCTTTTTAAACAATGAAATATTATTTGTTTGAGAAAACTCGCACCCTTTAAAGTTGTGTCTTTTAATGACAATGCAGATAGCCAATGTTGAAAATAACATTTTATCAATTACATCCTGAGATAATTTGTTTACAGGGTAATTTTTTTTTAGTTCCTTTGATCAACTTCCAACTTTATAGCATGTGGGAAAAATTTCCATAACACAGTTCTGATAATGATTCTGTAAAGTGAAAATTTTATCTACTGATTTATTGCAGTTTTGGATCTTTAATGTATGAAAAATAGTATAAAAATTCTATTCTAGATAAATGAGTTCACATCTGAACTAAATTAACCCATTTTGAGAACTATCTTCAAAATTGGTTAACTCAACTAGACTATTATTGCTCATGAGTTGTTCAAATGTTATAAATCAAAATTAAAAAAGTTATAAAGTTTGTGAAAACAAAAGTAAACCATCAAAGCAAATTCATAGTAATAAATATTTTGGAACTGAAGTTTTATTATTATGTTTTTAAATTTAAAATCTTTGACAGGCCAAACAATTTAAACTAACAGGCTTGTACTAAAACTGTGCTATTATTGGGAGATCATTTTATGTGAAGTCCAACGAATACCATAAGACTTTTGCTTTGCATAGTAAATTTTAATATAAAATTTTTAGCCTACTTTTCTTTTTTTAATTCGAAAGAATGAAAAAAATGAAAAAGTAGGTATTGACATGCGGTCGATGTCCGTCTGTCCGTCCGTACCCCCCTTCCAAAATCGGTTCTATCCATCGGATCTTAAAAATTCTTTTTTTGTTAGAAAGCTATGACCTCAGATACCCAACTTTCATACTTTTTGTCCGTCTGTCTGTACGTCAGGACGGACATAAATCTACTATCTGTCGGCGAATTTCCCATTGAATTAGCATTGAAATTCAATTTTGAGTCATTTAAATCACTGTTCAACGAAGTTCACTGTTCACAATCAACAATGGCATGAGAAACTTTATTTATTTAAACATATTTGAAGCAAAATAATATTTTCATGAATCAGTTTGGAATGACGTCATAAAATGTAGCACAATTTGATTCTTTGATTATTCATTAATTATCTACCAAGAAAGCGGCAAGGCATACTTTTGCATGCAATTATGCTTAGTTTTAATTTACATTTCTTATTTTTTTAATGCAGTTCGGAGTAGTTTCTTTACTTTTGTTATTAATAAATATTTAATTATTCTTCGAACTACAAATAAATCACGAGCAGATGATAAATAATATTTAATTAATTTGCGAAAGAATATTAAGGAAAATAGTTGATTTTGGCTTTTAGAAGTTTAAATTATAGCTGGGTGCTGTGTTTCGATTTTTTTTCTAATGTGTATAAATCTAGTGTAGAAACGGCGGTTGATGATATTTACTTTAGGAACCTAGTTTTTTTTCCCAATTAGAACTTCAGTAAGTATTTAAGTAACAGGAAAGTAGGCTATTTTAGTTCTTTATGAACTTCTTTTTAATTAGAATATGACAATTTTTTTAGTTATTTATAAACTTTGGCAGATTTTAAAATAAACACTTAATATTAAAATTTAGTAATTTTATTAGACATTACTCCTGGCCTACATTTCTCTCTCTCCTTAAAAACACATCTCAGTTCAATGTCTATTTTTGGTTCTGATCTGGTCTTCATCTCATTCTACTCTCCTTAATTTTGAATGATCCACATTTTGTCTCTCCATGCCTACTTGTCGACGAACACTTGCGTTATTAAAAACAACTTTGAAATGGGCATGTTTCACGTCGTGAGTGGCAACAGTTCCAGCAGTATTAATTTCCTTTTTGGCCGTTTTGGAATCACATTTGTCTGAACAATACAATATTTTCTTACCTTATTAAAACAAATGTTGTGTATAAACTTTTCTTTCAATAGAACTAAAGCTCTTCTTTGTTCATGAAGCACAATTATTTGTGTCCCACAATTTTGCTTAATTTCTCCCCATGAGACAAAATATCATCTAAACTGAAATTTTTTGACGACAGTGACGTTTGGTAATGCTTTGCATGTTTGAAATTTAATCGAATTAGAACTGAAGTTTAATAAATAGAAGGGATAATAACAAGTTGCACACAAAGAGCTCTAAAATAACAGACTGACATAGAACTCTAAAATAGCAAACGACAAAACACTTATTTTGTGAATGAAATTGAAACACCCAATGAAATTGCAGAATCATCTGAAACAACCTCATTGAAAAGAAATCTTTTTTACAGGAAGCCCCAGCACTGAGTGGGAGCATGCTGTCCTTAGGCAGTAATGAAGCACTGCACTTTAGTGGGGCGGACGAGGGGGACTCGTCCCATGCCTCTGATTTTCAAAGGACCAAAGCTGCCATCGAACACATACAGCAGAAAGTGGTGCGGACCAAGGAACTTATCAAGTCGGAGCAGACAGCTAGAGATGGTATGGGTCACTCAAGATAAAATATGGACTTTTCTATTTCGTGTCGCAAATCATGCCTAATAGAATTTTTGGAGACAACCAGAATTTTCTGGTGACAAAGCAATCTCATACACAGTTGGAAATAATCAACTTGGCTCTGTTGTACATTTTTTGGGACTTAATTGCTTGTGGTTGCGCCCAGGGAAATGGAAAAGTACCTAAAATATTTTTGGGTTAATGAATAATTTTATTCTGTAAGTTTTTCAATTTTTTTTAAAATGTGGTTGTATTTTAATTTTTTTTTTCAGGGATTACTGATTTTTAAACAATGGATGCAGTACTCACTGCCTCCATGTCTTGTTATTTAAATTAAAAAAAATCATTTTTTAAAAATAAATTTAAGATTGAAAATCAGTTGCTTATTGCTAATTTAATTCTGAAACCTTTTATCTTTTAGAAAATGTAAATGAATACTTAAAATTGGCAACCAATGCTGACAAGCAACAGCTACAAAGGATCAAAAGCGTTTTTGAGAAGAAAAACCAAAAGTCAGCTCAGCTAATTACACAGCTTCAGAAAAAACTGGAAAACTACAACAAAAGAATTCGGGATTTAGAGACCCATGGCTTACCTCGTGGCGTACTGAGGGATATGGGGCAAGGCTTAAAGTAGGATGAGCTTAAAATCTCGTCTTCTGTTTATAATTTAATATTTTTCTCATTTTATGGCTCAGAAATAAAATTTTATAGTAGCTTAAGCTAGCAAGTTTTTTTTTTATGTGTGTTGTTTAAATTATTTTACGTTTTAACTTGTTTAAATGAACAATTTTTTTATGTTGCCTACACTATATATTTTAAAAATGTACGAAGTTCGCAAACCAAAAAGTAAAAAAAAGTAACTGTAGTGAATTTATTTTGTGAACAAAGTTCAAACAAATAAATAATAATTTTTTGACATTTGCTTGTTTCCCAGATGTATAGAACTTTTAATTTTAATGAATATTATTAATATTCCTTCCCCAAAATCCAAAATAATTTATAATGTTGCTCTTTTTTAACATTATAAATACTGTTGTCCCTCGATTAATGCCATGACTAAGTTCAATTGCCTCCTTAGACAATGCATGCATACTAGAAAAAAGAAAACAGATTCTGGTTCTCTAAATGACTATACAGTTACAAAGTTTTTAAGAGTTATAAGATATCAGTTTTGAAAGGAAGTAGACTGTATTTTCCAATCCAATCACCCCACTATTTAACATTTCATTTTTAAAGATGGGAATTAAACCTAAATCATTAGTAAAATAGCTTTAATAACTAAATTTCTCTGTCGGCTCAGTGGCAGTGAGGTACTACATACCTGTCTCGTAAGCCCAAGATTGATAGTTTCAAGTCGGCAGATTTTCAGGGTAAGAAAACGTTCGCTACGCTTGTCATATGTTTATGTTGCATGTAAAAGATCCTTTGAGGACCCATTTGGCTTGGTTTCTCTTTTCAAAATGAAATATCAACATACTTTAATATCCACAGAGAGCTCAGATTCTTTGCAGTCTAAGCGTCAAAATTGTTAACGAGAGCCGCCTAGATGGTACCACAAAAATGGATCTCAGGAATTTGCCGAGTATGTAAGGGCTCAATCCGCCAAAAGCAGCCCCGTTAACCCCCCCCCCCCCCCCTAAATTTCTTCAACTTATTGAAACATTATTATTTGAAATATAAACTAATACAAGCACTGTATAATGGTATATATTGATAAATGTTATTCCTTTGTGCTGCTAAGAGGAGTTGTTGGCAGCTTGAAAGGAGGTCGTTTGGGTCGTGCTTCTTTTAGCACACATACAGCTGCTGAGTAAGTTTTGTGGATAGAATTGCCTAGTTATCTTAATATGTATTAGGTGAAAAACTTAGTAAATGCAATTTTTTTTGTTTAAATAAAAGTTTAAAACCCTTTGTACAAGCTATGGTATCCAACATTTTGTTTTTTAAGATTGTTTTTTTATTATGAAATAAACAACAATACTCATTTTTTTTATAATTTGCAAACAAATAACAAGTAGGTTTGTTACAGAATCTGTCACTTAAACCGCTTCCACACAACATTTGTGCTCAACAGGAAACAAACTATTTATACACCTCAGAAAGAAATTCGCCGAACAGAGCCTTTAGCTAGTTGTAATTAAACATTTAACATTAATCTTCTTTCTCAGATTTAAAAATTAGACTTTTATCGTTTGCTAAATTTGTTTGAAGTTCGAAGAATAATGATGTAATCTTTTTTAATAAATATCTTTGTGTCGCCACAATTTCCCATTTACATTTCTTTCGAAAATTCAGTTATTTATTGTTTGTTAAATTAATTTACAGTTCGAAAAATATATAATTAGTGTAATTGATGCTTTAAAAATAAAAGCAAAACTTTGCATATTTTTTATGCCAAGTTAGAATTCTCTATGCATCTTTCTTCATACATATATAAGGAACCATCAAAATAACTCTATTGTGATATTACAACAATCCAAACTGAATTATATTGCATAAATAAATATTTTTTCAACATTTTTTTATTTTATTTTAACTCGAGTTTCTCGCACGTTTAACGAAATGGCAACAGTGAAAATATTGAATAAAAATGGAATTTGCATGCTATTTCAATGTAGATTAAATTTTTAGTTATTTAAATTTTAAATAAACTTCTAATTAAATTTTTTTAATGAAATTTGGAATGTAGCCTAATCTGATTTTTTGCTTCAAAATGACGTATCCCACTTATCTGTGGGACTTGTGGATGGCAACAGTGAAAATATGAATAAAAATGGAATTTGCATGCTATTTCAATGTAGATAAAATTTTTAGTTATTTAAATTTTAAATAAACTTTTAATTTAAATTTTTAATTGAAATTTGGAATGTAGCCTAATCTGATTTTTTGCTTCAAAATGACATATCCCACTTGTCTGTGGGACTTATGGTTCTTTCTGTGAAAGTGGGTGACAGAAGGACAGACGGGCGGACTGAACGATTATAATACCTTCCACTTTTTACGTTATAAACGTAGTGTGGAAGCTAAAAATTCAGATTTAAGTAAATTATTTTAGAGCAAAAGTTTTATTAACTTCTCCCTATTAATTGAAACTAGTAGGTGTAGAACACATGAAACAGCTTGAAAATGATTTATACCCAATATATATTTTTATTCTCATATATTATACAATTGATCAGATTTTTAATTCACTCATTTTTTATGTGCTTCATTCATTTCCCTTTTTTCCTACAGTTTTTATTATATAGTATAGTATATAGTTCCCTTTTTCCTATTGTGAAAAAATGCATAGTTACTGTATTTATCAAAGAAATGAAGATTGAAGTGGGGTGTTTTTGTAGTTCTATATTTTGTAAAAATATATACTTTCTTACAGTTTTAAATACAGCCTATGATTTATAACTTCGTTATTTCTTTTATTAGAAATGCCATGTCCAAACCAAGAGAGTTTGCCCATCTAATTAAAAACAAGTTTGGAAGTGCTGATAATATTAATTCAATTTCAAGTAAGATATTTTTAAAAAGTTGTATTGGCACAATCTAGCTTAGTTTTTAAAAAGAATGTTTGTTGAAAATTTTAATATTTAAAGATAATTCTAATCAAAATAATTTAAACTAAACATACAAGTTTAAAAAAAGACCAGTATGCTTTTCAAAATAACATTGACTATTTTTCACATAAATTTAGTTATTAAAAATCTATTTTATTAAATCTGTTTCAGAAAATGAAGACACCAATGATGAACCAGAACTAAACATCCATGGTAGTGTTGTTTCTAACCATAGGTATGTGAATAAATAACTTACAGTTCTAGAATCTAGATCAGTGGTTCTCAACGGGGGCGCTACCGCCCCCCAGGGGGCGGTTGGAGGTTGGTGGGGGGCAGTGGGAATGTTTTGGGCGGTGGGTATGTTTTGGGCGGTAGGGGGGCGATTCGCATTTTTGGGAATTCAAACTTAATTTTTAAAGTCCTAAAAGAAAATATACCATTGATTACCCGGTTACCATTGTTATAGGACTATCATACAAGCCCCGCTCTCTCTCTGCAACTCACTTGTTGTCTGTGCCATCTTCAGAGTTCCATGTCCTGTAATGCTTCTTGTTTATTCAATTCGTGTATTCTTGTTCGTATTATTAAAAATTAAAATGGTCATTTGTTTTTCCGGCGTCCTAAGTATTTTTATTTGGCCCATCTGGCAAGTGCATTCTTAATTCTTTTTCGTGATAATGAACGGTTTTGCACCACCCAGCTTCATCCAGTGTTATAAAACACGTGCCGTTAAGCAATGATACAGTGCGACGGCGAATTGATGAGGTGGCGAAAGATGTTGAAGCTTCTTTATGCAACCTTTTGATTTTGATGCACACCGAATTTTCACATTAGGTTGATGAAACAAAACAACCTTGCCAAGTACTAACGAGACTTTATTGTTAACGTGCGTTAGGTTTGTGAAGGAAGGGAAAATTATTCAAGAGATGCTTTTTGCCAGAAGCTTGATTGCCGATACTAAAGATCAGTCTATTTTTAATACTGTCAAAGATTGTTTTCAAGAAAAAAATATTCCTCTTGGGAACATTATATCTGTTGCCACCGATGGAGCCCTTGCGATGGTTGGTCTTCATCTTGGATTTATCTCTTATTTGGGGAAAGAAGTCCCAGGCATATTAGCTGTTCACTGCGTGATTCACAGACAGCATTTGGTTGCAAAAAACCTTAGCGACCGTTTGCATCAGTCTTTACAATATGTCATCTCTGCTGTAAACAAAATTCACGCAATGCTCTCAACGATCAGTTATTCCGGCTGCTATGTAAGGACAATGATGAAGAATTTAATGGCCTGCTTCTACACCCCGAGATTTGCTCGTTTACTTTCAACACCTTGAGTCCTTGCACTAGGATTTTTAAACGAGGACTTTTAAAACATAATTTTGGCAATGGAAATCCCCCATTAGATCTTGAGCCCATTTATGATATCGAAAAAGCAGAGATCTATATATTCAGGAGGAATTGATAGAACTCTCACCAAATGAAACTATGAAAGCCAACTTTCATAACGATCGTCTCACAGAATTTTGGCTTCAAACTAATATCAGTTGCTGCTATCCAGGATTGTGATCCGCCGTAAAGAAATGTTTGATTGCTCTTCCTTCCTCTTACTCTTGTGAGAGAGGTTTTAGTGCTGTTACTGAACTAATTTCAGAAAATAGATAAAGAGTCCAAATCGTAGAAAGAGGGGACCTGCATCTTAATCTCTCTAAAAACATTGAACCAAACGTTCAGAAACTGGCTTTGAACCATCAAGCACAACCATGTCACTGATGTTCTTGATTGATATTCCATTTGTAGTACTTTATTTTTTTGCTGTATTTGTCTTCAATTATCTAATCAAATGTACATACTTTTAAAACATAAAATCACATTTAAAGCATTTGTTTTGCATGTCATTTTAATTTTAAAAAAGGAATGTTATTATCCTCAAACAAATTTGGTATAAAAAAAATTACTCTAGTTTGGCCTTTTATAATTCAGTAATCTTCTTCCATATACACCTTAGAAAATTACAAGATTTTCACAGAGGGGGCGGTGAAATTTTTTTCAATCCTTAGGGGGGCGGTAGCCTTTGAAAGGTTGAGAACCACTGATCTAGATCATCCCTTTTTTATAATTTGCACAGCATTCCATTAAAAAGAGCTTTATTTATGACCAAATATGAACGAACTTCTTTCCTAAGATGTTATTCAAAAATATCTATTGGAATGACAGATTACTGCTTTTTAATAACACTCAAGTTTTGAAAATATGTATTGTAATGCAGAGCTACAAGATAAATTATTTTACACTCTTCTTACTTTGGACATTCGTAAGATTCTAGTTATAACTTGAAGGGTAGATGCATAAGGTATTTTTGTGTTCTCAACTATCTATTTATATTCTTATTAAATTAAGTTTTAAAATTATGTTTTTGGCAAATGTTGTTTCCGATAGCATTAGACTCTAGGAAATTATCAAAAATGGAAAGAATAAGTTTCATTTCAAATGGTTTGACTAGCTCAGTTATTTTTCCTAAAATGACTAAATTATTCCAAACGTATTCATTTATCCTAATTGCTGGAAATTTGGTGTAATATAAGTGTTTAATATACATTTTTAGCATGTTGGGGGATTGTAATTTATTTGCAAATTTGGATGTCGGAATCACTTGGTTATAGCAATCTTCTTAGTAATAGGATACTTTAGTTACGCAATAGCAGGTAGTAATTACTAGTTTCGTAATAGCAGGGTTTGACTCTGTAATTTATCCTTATTATGCATATTTCAAACTATTTCCATTATACCCTTGTAGCTGCATGAGCAAGTCGGGAGTGCAGTTTCAGTCTGACATTTTTAGCAACCAACAATAACTACATTATTTGTATTACCGTTTGCACCCTGTGTCTGTAACTATATTAATATACCAATTTAAGAACCCATGCTTTTTACCTTGTACCCCTTTTCTCACCGGTTCTCCATCGTTTATGTTTTTATGAGTTACTTATAAGTTATTAGTATGTCCGTCTCTTACTTCACGTTACTGTACTCGTAATAATGACTGCAGTTTACGCACCTGTATTTATCTCCTAGCACCCACTACACATCTGACGAAGAGAACTCCAGTGCTGCTTCTGAAACTGGCCCAAATCATCATAACACAGCGGTACACTCCACAGTACCCAGTCCCCATCACCATGCCAACGTGCAAAGCTTACCTTCTGGGACCGATTCCACCACCATCATGGCGTTGGGCCCAGCTAGTTTCGATCTCGAACCCATATTAATGGAGTTGAGGTCCCAGAGGGATGAGTATCAGCATTTGGTTGAAGAAATTGAGTCTGTTAAGGTGGGTTTGATGCTTTTGTTTCCTTGATTTTAGTATGTTATGTATTCCCAGATTACATTTTTACTTTCAATTACCTAATATGATATTTGTAATATATCCCACAAATCTCTATAATGTTATAATATTGAGTTCTTTCTTTTAATAACTCTCAATTAATGTCTTGCCGATCCATCAAACAGTTCCGACGTTCTAACGCTTCTTGCTGGCGCGTCAATACATTATTTCCAAGAGAACTTGCAAACATATCAGAATCTGTTTTGACTCCACCCTTCTCACAACACAACCATTGAAAATAGCTTCATTTATTAATTACACCTCAAGATGTGAAGTTGTGTGCACTTTGTCAGCCTTTCTTGGCCCTCTTTAATACCTGTAAAGGCTTACTTTTAATGCTTGAAAGATTTTATATGAAATAATAACAATTTTGGACGTCCAATCTCCCTTCATTTCTAGAATTAACTAAAGAATAAGTATGCTCTTTTGTGTAGTAGTCTTTCTACTACATATATATATATATAAGGTGCTGAAAGTATTGTGGTGGGGTTTAAATGAGGAAATGGAGATTTTGTGTTTTCTACGCATTTAGGAGGATGTTGATTCCGAAAAAGGGTTTTTGGAACATTGATCCATTGGTCTGAAACTACCCTACATTTTGAACTAAAAAAGCTTGAGACTTCGAATTTGGTATACTAGTTCCTAGTACCTGATGGACATCATTAGGTTTTTGTGAAAATAATGCATGCGCAAAGGGTAGCTTCTATGGAAAGTTTAGTAAGTTATTGAAACTACTGTAGAAGGTAAAAGCCATTAAATGTATAGATTATTGAGTGGTAATTGAAAGTAGTGTAGCGTTACACACCTCGCTACTTGATTTTACATCATTGATCCCCATACCTAAGCATGGCATTGGAATATATTTGTAATGCAATCAAGTGTAACAAGACACTGTTAAATGTTCAGTTGTTTTGGAACAAAGTCCAATAAAATGCAATTGTCCTACTAAATAAAAATGCATTATGTTAACTGACTTAAATTTTTATGCATTCATCGAAGAAAATCAGAAACTAATACATTGTGTGATATTTAAAAAAGCATTTAAAAAAATAAAATTAAGTCTACAATTTTTTTCTGACTGTAAACGAAATTCTTTTTTTTTAAATATAAGTTTAAAAAAAGCCCTTTATTTTACATCTTTTAACCCATCCCAAAGTATGACATAAGAGCATATAAAACTCAATTTAGCAATGCAAAAACAATACAATTCTTCAAAAGTATTAACACATATAAGTAAATTAGAATGTAAACTTTTGTTTATTGTCGGCATTTTTTGTAATGGAATCAACAAAAACCTTTTAAAGGCCTAGTAGTTTCTGAACAAAGACAAATAAAATTCAGTTTTTCTAACCAAATAAAAATATATTTCGTTGCTAACTTAAGTTTAACAAATTCATCTTAGAGAAATGAAAACTTATACATTATTTGATATAAAAAAAATCCTGTAAATGATAAAATTAAGTTGACAATTTGTTTTTTCGATAAATAAAATTCATTTTTGCATAATTTGCTTCAAAATTTGATTACTGTCTTAGGATCGTTTCAAACATTAAAAAAAATATGTGCATGACTACAATATAAAGTTTAACTCCTGTTTTATAGTTTCTTGTATTCACTAGGGCCAAATTCAACAGGAATCTACATTTTTCAGCCAGGCATTACAAGAAGAAAGGTATCGTTATGAAGTAAGTTAGATCTATTTACGGCAAACAAATTAGTATTAGAGTGTAATGTTTGTTTGACTACATCTTTCAATAAAGCCATATTTCTATTACATAGTACAGATGTAAATCAAGTTGTACTTTGATCTGATTTATTATAATTCTTTTTTACTTATTGGAGTATTAAATGATGATGAACTAAATTTTAGAATTACAGTATAACTCGGTTATAGTGTTATTCAAGGGACTGTGATGTTTATGATGTTATAAACGATTAACGTCATAAAAAAGGTTGAATATTAAAAGTAGTAAATCATATAAAATACGTATTATGTACTCATATTATTAATTAAAGTTATAAAAGGACATCTATTGAACAAATTTTAACGCTATGTGCTATTATTAGAAGTTTAATTTCTCTTTCTCCGGTCAATCATTTTTTTAGGGTGGAAATATACAATTTTGGCGACCCTTTGCATTATTTGGCGAAAAAATAAGATTTTAATAGTAAAAACGAATTAAAAAATAAATTAAGAAGACATTTTGGATATCATATAACTGGATATTTCTAGCGTTATAACCGAGGAGTTAGTTAAAAATTATCATTGTAAGCAAAATATTATAACATTAAGGTCTATGGTCAATTCATAGGAGCAAACAAATATGTGCGTTATAAACAAGTTGTCGCTGTAACCGAGTTTGACTGTATTAAAGTATATCTCTCCCACTTAAGTTTCTTTTATGATTACTTAGATTTAATTGTTGTGTGAAACAAAGCTTTTCTAGTTATTATATTGCGGATAGAAGCATAAAAATTCTATGAAAAAACAATCTTATTATTGAGAATTGTTTTATATTAAATTATTAGCATATATACTTTATTCTTTGATTGATAGAATTTGTGAAAAACATTACACATGTAGAAATTATTATCAGGTAGAATAATTCTTAATAATATTGAATTTCATATTAAATTGTGTTTTGAAAGATAGGTATAATAAGTTGAAGACACCTTCTTTTCGATTGATGTATTTAGAATCACCTAATTCTAATCAAAAAGAAATGAAGTAAATGAATGAATGAAGCACATAATTGAACCAATCTGTGAAAAATTAAAAATGTATTAAAATCAACAATGTTAAAAAGCTGATAAATCATGATATAAATCATTTTAAAAAGATGACATAATAAATCTCCTAATGAAATTTTGTGGTTGGCCATATTTGTTTATTAAAAAAACAGAGAACCTTTTTTTTTGCATAAAAAGCTGGTTAATTTTAGTTTTTGAGAAAATATAAAGTTAAATGATGTTAAGATAAGTTTCGCTTTAATTTTAGAGCAAGAAAATTTACATAATTCTTCAAACTTCAGCCAAATTTGGCAAGCAATAAAGAATACTAATTAAATCTGCAAAAGAAAATTAATGAAAATGGTCCATGTTGGCGTTTAAAACTTTAAATTAAAACTAGCTAAAGGCTGTGTATGGCCATTTTCTTTCTAAGGTGTATAAGTATTGTGTGTAAGTGGTTCCAGGTGACAGTCACCAACCTGCTTGTTATTTATTTAACCTACTTTAGCGGCTGGAAGAGCAGATGAATGATTTGATAGAGTTGCACCAGAATGAGATTGAGAACCTCAAGCAGGGCATCGCAGACATGGAGGAGAAAGTGCAGTACCAGAGTGAGGAGCGACTCAGAGACGTCCATGATGTTCTGGATAACTGCCAGACAAGGGTGAGTGGTCGCTGAGGGATTTTATCTTTATGTTGGTATTCTGTTTTGTTCCGGACATAATCCTGGCAGCCAAAATCACAATAGGCTATAATCCCGACAAGGTCGCTGAAAGATTTTATCTTTATGTTGGTCTGCAGTCCCGGACATGATCCCTACAGCCGAAATCTCGTCAGCCGAAATACCGACAGGCCAGAATACCAACAGGGTTGCTGAGAGATTTTATCTTTATGTTGGTCTCCTGTTCCGAATATAATACCGACAGCCGAAATCTCAACAGGCCATAATTGTGACAGGGTCGCTGAGGGATTTTATCTTTATGTTGGTCTGCCGTTCCGGACACAATCCCAACAGCCGAAATCCTGACAAGCTATAATCCAGACAGCCGAAATTTCGACAAACCATAATCCCGACAGGGTCAAAATTCTGAGAAATAAATAAATTAATGCAGTTTTGGTTAATTAAGGGCAATTTAATTAAAGTTTTTAATTAGTGTTTTTTGCATTTGGGAAGAGGGACTTTTCATTTATTGCTATGCAAACACACAATGCTTTAGATTAAAAAAAGGTGTGTTATATTCGAAATCCATTTTTATACAAAAATCACATTTATAATTAATCGGAGTATTTTTAGTAATTCCCCTTGTTTGTTTATTTTTTAGTGTTTTCGTTTTATAATTTGGACTTATTTATTATGTGGCTTGGTCTCGATGGAATAATTTTTCATATAATTTAGGTAATGTAGTAATTTTATGTTGTATTTTGCGCTGAGTTCAACTATTTAATAGTATAAATTAAAAAAAAAAAAACAGTTAATATATTATTTAAAATGAACATTCTAAATTTGAGAAAAGCAGAGAAATAGACAAAATATATGTATATCTAGTTTCAGGATTTCAACCCTGTCGGGATTTTGGCCTTGTCGGGTTTTGGAGCCTGTCAGGATTATGTTCCACACCTGTTTGTCTGTTCTTCACTTTTCAGCTCAAAAAAAGAAATGACTCAGGAAAGTCTTTACAAATTTATTAAATATAGAGGGACCAACGTTAAAACAACTGTTGATTACACTACATTAGAACTGCTCGTTGTCACAGGGTTATAAATGGCCGTTGTCTGAGTGGTTTGGCCAACTGTTGGTAATGTTTTGGCCACACGTAGGCTTTACATTAACAAATGTTTGGCCTTATGTAGGCTTTACTTTGGCAATGGTAGTGCATAAATTGAAAGGGGAGGGGATGGACATCTTTCAGGGTTCCTTGTGTCTGTAAGCAACCGCTAATTGCTGAAAAAAACACAGAAAAAGTTTCAAACAGGCCTATTTGTTTACGAAGTTTTTTGCAACCGTTTTAATCAGGTGAATCAGGCAATCATGCTTTTTAAAAAAAAATTTTGTTTTAGGCTATTTTTATGCAAAAATGTTAAATTTCACATTGAAAATGCCTCATCAAAGAAATTAAAAAAAATCATATTATATTTTCATGTAGAAAAAAATAATGCTGTGGCCCAACCGTGACTTTCCCAACTAATCGCATGTCAACGATGCAAACCAAAAACCCACGGTTGGGACAACGCTGTAGGGTTGTGGCGTGTTCAGCTAAAGTTAATGGAAAATGTAGCTTTCATGTCAGTTTTTACTTAAATATTAAGATTGGAGGTTAGAGTTAAAATTTAATAAGCATTTTCTGCGAATTTTTTTTCAATTGAAGCAATTTTTAACATTTTTATTTATGAATCAAAATTCATTTGGCTTAAAAACTTATTTTAGAAGACATATCTGGTTGCTAATTATTTTAGAAGAATTAGTTGTGTACTAATTACAGGATCTAGTCGCAAAACGCTCATTCTCCAAAGATTCAAAGTATACTATGTAGGGTCTTTTCAATGATGACTTTGTCTGATTCAATTTATGATTTTCAAAAGTTGCCAATACACGGGCCAGACCACATATCTTAGTTATGCCTTGGAGAATGCGAGTTTTGCAACTAGACCCTTCAATTGTTCTGTGAGGTTTTGTATGATGCCTCCTTGGTGTCAACCAACCTAAATGCCTCAGGCATCCCTTGCTACTACACTCTTTCTGATTTCAACCCAAGTTTCAAAAACACTTTCTTCCCTTATTTCCAGGTTTTCGAGGAAATGGTGTAAGACTTGTTATTCTAAACCAACCTTGTTTGAGGCTTTGTTGTGAGGTTAATCGGAATTGCTTTCTGTCCAGCCCAAACCCAAGTAGAGTGGGGAAAAACAAAAACAGCGACGCTCTTGCTTTTTCCTTGAAATCCACAAAAGGGCATGCTTGCCAACTTGTATGGTTTGGCCTTACAATGTAGTTATAATTAACAAAAATGCTCTAGCTTAATGGTCCTGCGAAAACCCAACCCATGACTAATAGATGCTGCCCGTTAGAACCTCACAAGGGAGAATCTCTACTTTTAAAAGTTATGATTGGAATTGTAATGTTTTCAAACTTCCAATGTTGCCAAGTATGCAAGGGGATAGAGGCAGAAAGTATTAGATTAACGGGCAGAGTTGAAAAAAGATAGTGCTGTGATTTTCTCTTTAATGTAAACTTTGAGACAGAGTTAAAAGGCAGTTTTTGATTCAGCAAAACGAGAAAAAACGAAGAGCGATTCAAAAGAGTTTAAGATCACACACCGAAAAATCATGAGGCAAGAGTATTTATGCCCCGCTATGGCAGAAACGCCCTCACTTGGAAAATACGTCACACCAATCACCGACTGCCAGCGGATGCGACCACCCCGTTACATCACAAGGCGAATCGCGCAGCCGATGACGGTGTGATGAATAAATTTAATGAATTTACATATTGCTCGTGAGTGCAGGTCGGGGAAAATACATGGTTTTCCCTAACATTGCCCCCCTCCTGCACCCAGGAGCAATAAAAAAAAAACGCTCTACCTCAAAAACTGCCGAAAAATACAAATATCAAAAATACAATAAAAAAAAGTTTGACACAAAAAATGAAGCATAACTCATTCTTCATTAAATAAGTTCTCAATAAATTCTTAGTTCATCTTCTCTCAAATACAAAAGTACAACACTGGCACTAACTGAAAAGGAAAATTGAGTCCAAATTTCAAAGTCCACCTTTAAACAAAACTGCTTCTGAAAGAAATTATATTAGTCATCTTGACAATTTTTTTAAATAATTTTTTTTTCATAATTGCTAATCCATAAATTCAACATTTTTCAAGTTACACAATAAATTTTGAAAAAAAAAAACTTTAACATCCGGTCTGGGACGATTTTAAATTTATGCTCATTCTAAACCTATCCAGATCTAGTTTAGTCAGTGGTTTAGTGAATGGATCAGCAAGGTTGTCCTTACTTTTGACATACTTTACTTCAAATATATCTTTATAATACAAATCTCTGATGAAAAACAATTTAACGTCAATATGTTTACTTCGATGGTTCTCAATGGGTGATTTGACAAAATCAATTGTGGCCATATTATCTACGTACAATAAGGATTTAACTTTGGGGTTAACTAAAACATATTTACAGATGCATTCATCTAAAATGTGATCAAACCATAATAGTTCTTTTGATGTTTCAGTCATGGAGATAAACTCCGACTCCATCGTAGATAAGCTAACATTTTTATGCTTAAAAGTCCTCCACATGATTGGCGCACTATCAAGAAAAACAAGTAGTCCCCCCATTGAGGTTCGACCATCTCGATTACTAGCAAAATCAGCATCAGAGAATGCAATTAACTGAACTTTGTTATAGTTTAAATTTAGATTTAGGTTACGGGTGCTAGCAACATAGCCTAGTAATCTTAAGAGACCAGTCCAATGGACTATACCGGGATTAGCTTGAAACTGGCTAAATATATTTACTGCGTAAGCTATATCTGGGCGAGTGCGATTTGATAAAAAGGATAAGCATCCTAATAAATTTCGATACGGTAAAACTTGCATCTCGTCACTCTCGTGTTGAGTCCGAGGACATTGGGTTTCCGAGAAAATTGTGCCTTTCGCTATAGGAAGTGATGAAATTGGAGGGTAAAAACCCTTAAATTTGTTCAAAATTTCTTCAATATAGTCAAGCTGGTTAAGTGAAATTGTCCCATCAATTTCCTCAAATTCAACACCTAGTAACCTTTTAGTCTTTCCCAGTAGTTTTATATCAAAATTTTTACATAAAAGTTTTACAATTTTATATATATGATTATCAGAAATTCCAAAGAGCAAAATATCATCAACATAAAGTAGCAATATTAACTCATCATTAAAGTTATACACACAGTTGCACCAGTTAAATTTATTGAATCCAATATCAGTAAGAACTTTATGCAGTTCGAAATACCAAGCGCGCCCGCTTTGATGCAGTCCATACAGGGCTTTCTTGAGCTTACAAACATGTTTTTCTTTACCCTTAACAACAAATCCTGGTGGTTGAGTTATGTAGATGTCTTCCGACAATGGCGCATAAAGGTATGCTCCTTTAACATCACATTGCAAGTGTGACCAATTTTGCAACGAAACTAGCAATGCAAAGAAGAAACGAATTATGCCAAAATTAACTACCGGGCTGTATGTATCATCATACGTATCCCCTTTGATTTGACTATATCCTTGGGCTACAAGTCTGGCTTTGTACCTAGCTATTTCTCCTTTATCATTACGTTTAATACTGTAAACCCATCTACAACCAAGTGGCTTAACATTTTGTGGTAATTTTGCAAGTTCCCATACCTCCCGGTCATGAATTGTTTGTATTTCCTCCTTCATTGCCTGATTCCAACATTCCTTTTCTGGTGAATTGTAAGCCTGGTTAAACGTTTTTGGGATTGAAATCACGCCTAGTCATAAATTTTCGTTACTCGTATGCGACGAACTTATTCTGAACCTAAACCTTCTTGGTTTTCGCTATTGGTTGTGTCGCTGAGATTTGAACTTGAACTACATTTACCGCTAACTACGCCTTCGTATTTGTTTTTACTTGAAAAATCAAAAAGGGAAGGATCGTAGTCTATGCTATTTGTTTTGCAGTATTTTTGTACTTCCTTTAAAGTTTTTAGCTTTCTAGAAGCTCCAAGTTCAGAGTAATAAATATCCAGTCTACTCCTATCGGGACGGAGAAGAGGTCTGCGAATCCAAGTAGCCGGTTTAAATTGTAATTTTTCTACATCTTTATCCGATTCACTTGTCTCGTAATCTGATGACGATTCCGGCTGCTCATAATTCGAAGTCAAAGTGTATTGAGCTTGCGGCGGTGCTATGTTTTCAATCTCAAAATGTTCCTGAAATTCAGTGTTAGTTTTAGATTTATCAGGGTTAGTTTCAGAGCCCAGCACTGCTCCACTGTTAGATTGAACGCCGGAAGTTTCGTCATTGAAGGTGACATTGGCCGATTCGATTATTTTACCTTCGTCGGGTAACAGAATCCGATAACCTCTTGTTTTGCTAGCGTATCCTACGAGTACTCCTTTTATAGCTCTAGCACTAAATTTGGATGATCTAGTTTGCCTCGGGATGCCAGCATAAGCTGCAATACCGAAAGGACGGAAATATCCTACATACGGTCGTCTACCGCAATATAGTTCGTACGGTGTATGTTCCTGGTTTTTATGACAAATCCTATTCCAAGTATGTACAAAATAAAGAGCAGCTTCCGGCCAATATTTCAATTTCAGTCTACTTTCATCCAAAATAGTCCTTATCGCGTTTAAGATTGTTTGGTTGAACCGTTCACAAATCGAGTTTTGTTCGGGCGTGTACGCGTTTGTAAATTCATGTTTAATGCCATTCTCCCTACAAAACTGGTCGAAATTCTCATTTTTAAATTCTGTACCGTTATCAGATCTTATTGCTTTAACTTTAAGGTCTAAATATCTTTCCGCTCTTGTTACGTGTTGCCTAAATACTTTAAAAACATCTTTTTTATTTTGTAACGGGTAAACCGCAGCGTTACGGGAGTATTCGTCAATAATAGCCAAATAATATTTTTCACCCCTAATACCAACATTTTTAACAGGCCCCCACGTGTCCATCACCAATAGTTCAAGTGGTCGTTTCGACCTAGTTTTACTTAAACTTCTAAAAGAAACACGTCTTTGTTTATTAATTTTACAGGGCTCACACGAAAAATCTCCGCGTTTAACTGTCGGAAGGCCTTTCACACTTTGATTTCGGCTAGTATTTTCAATTAATTCAGGACTTAAATGGGCAAATCTTTTATGCCATTTTAACATATTATCTGCGCGTGCAGCGGACGTTTCAATCTTGACGGATTTAGAAGTTTTGGGGGGAATGCTCGGGTACAAAAAGTAAATTCCATTTTCCAAAACTGCATTAAAAAGATGTTGATTACTGCGAGATACTTTGATTTTACCTTCACCACCTACAAATTTTGCCCCTTTCATGTCAAGTTGTGGTCCAGATATTAAATTTCTACGTAATTTAGGTGCATATAATACATTTGCAAAATAGCAAATATTCTGACCAAATTTTAATTTTATAGTCCCCTGCCCCTTTATAGGGTAAGTGACCCCTTCGACAGCAACTGACATTTTTTATCAATAGTTTCAAAATTAGTAAATAAATTTTTATCTCGACAAAAGTGATGAGAGGCTGCCGTATCTAGAACCCAACTATTGTCAGTCCTACAGCTATTTACAAAATTAGCTTGAGTATATAGCGAAAAAGTACGACCTGATAAAGATTGAGACGGTCCCTGGATCTCGACGAGTCTCTGGATTTGGATGAGTCTCTTCTAGAGGTTGTCGGCCTTGGCTGACGTCTACGCTGTCGGCCTCGGGACTTCTCGGATCGGTTGGCGTTCTTTTCGGGACCACTAGAGGTAGAGGTGTCTGGCGAGCTGGCCCTAGGTGATGCACTCGCTGGCGGTAAGGAAGCGCTGGGAGGATTGCGACGACTCCAGCATCGATTCTGAAGATGTCCAAACTTGCCACAAAACTTGCACTTCATCTTGCTTCTGATGAACTGGACCTCGGGCAGAAAGTCATTGCTTTTGTCGTGTTCTCTTAGTTGCAGTCTTGACTCCTCACTAATTAGTTCTTTTAGGATGTCTTTGTAGATAAAGACCTTTCCTGGAAGTCTTAGAATGTTCTGAACGGATGAGTCAAATTCGTCGGGTAAATGTCGGATTAACTGGAACGAGAGGTAAATTTCCGGCAGAGGCTGGCTCATCTGCTTCAGCTGGTCAAAAATCCGTACAAGGCGTGCAGCAAACAAATCTATCTTCTCCCCTGGATTAAGTCTGCATGCCAGCAACTCGGAAAATAAGGTCATGTGCCGAGCTCTGTTATCGGGCTGGTAGTGAGATTCGAGAGTTTTCCAGGCGTCTACAGCACTGTCGTAGGTTTCAACGATGCTTCTATATCCGGGTTCAATATTCAGATAGATGGTTGCAAGAGCCAAGCGGGAACGGGCGTTGAAATCTCTAAGTTCTTTAACAGAGTCCTCAGGTGGAGCCGTTTCGGTTCCGTTGACAATGTCCCACGAGTTTCGCTCAATTAGTAGATACTTGACATCGCGAGCCCAACTGGTGTAATTGGCCGCGTTCAGCTTTTCTATAGTCTGCTGTACAACTGCCATCGTCTATGCTTCTTCGGGACGCTTCGGAGAGGATTCGAAGTAGCGGCCCCCCTATCTTGAAGGTCATCAGCAGGAAAGCGTTGATTCGCCCATAACCAGTATTAGAGTAACGGGCAGAGTTGAATAAAGATAGTGCTGTGATTCTCTCTTTAATGTAAACTTTATTGAGACAGAGTTAAAAGGCAGTTTTTGATTCGAGCAGAAGGAAGAAAAACGAAGAGCGATTCAAAAGAGTTTAGAGATCACACACCGAAAAATCATGAGGCAAGAGTATTTATGCCCGCTATGGCAGAAACGCCCTCACTTGGAAAATACGTCACACCAATCACCGATTGCTAGCGGATGCGACCACCCCGTTACTCACAAGGTGGCCAGTAGGGGGCTACAGCTCAGGTACGTTACACTGGTTGTTGATGATCGATTTGAGAGGATGTATGCTGCGTACATCCTGGTAGTGAAATGATTAAAGTTGTATGGTGCATATTAGTATTTAACCTGAGACTACTCTACACTTTTTTTTCCTTTGATATCAAAACGAAAGTCAAGATGTCCTTTTCAAATTTCTACAGCATTTAAAATTTTTTTTTTGTGTTTCAGGGTTCGAACACTCACCACTCTATTCCTTATTCTTGTGATTGTCGTGGTGTGTCACCAGTGGCCTGAAGTGCTAGAATTGTGTCGTTCAAAAGCCATCAAACTGTTGCCACCTCTTGGAAAGTAGCATCTTAATTTAAAAGTTACACTACCAAAAAGTATTTTAGTGAGACTTGTACATATATGTGATAAGTAGGTGTTTCATGCACTCATGAAAGCTGTACAAAGTGTAAAAAAAATTAATCACAGCTTTAGGTGTTTATTTATACTACTCTCTGCTTGATTGTTGACATGTTTTGCACACCAAACTACTTTTAGTTTAATTAGATTAGGAAGAATTTTAAGTTACTAATATATAAAAAGTATTAAATCCTTTAATTTTTTTCTTCATGACCATAACTTTGAGCTTTTAGGAATGTTTGTGTTTAATTAGTACTGTAATAATTGAAAGGTAGGTGTAGTTGCAAAACTCACATTCTTTAAATACAAGGTCTATACTAAAATATAGGTTTGATTTGTTCATCAGAGACTTTTGATAATTGGTAAATTCAATTGGATGAAGTCGCCAATGAATGTGTCGTACTCAATATGTTAGTTATGCTTTGGAGAATGTGAGTTTTGCAACTACAATTATCATGATAATTTTTTAAATTGACCAAATTGTTGACATTTTTCTTCTTGGTGATAAATTTTATTAGATTTTAGGAATAGTTTGTTTAATCAAATATGTGTTTATTTCACGTATATTATGTTAAAATCTATGATCAGGCAGTGATCATCTCTGTTTCTGCAGCCTTGGACCTGGGGTGCTAATTACTAGCGATTGTCCATGCCAAGTGGCTAGTTTGACATTAACCCCCAGTTGGATCTTAAATATGCTTAGTACCCACGTATGAGATCTGGTTAGGGATGAGTTAACCACCCAACCAACTTCCAGTACCAGAATCGAACCCTTAAGCTAAGGGGTAATGGGAGCGGTAGCCCGGTCTCCAAACTTAAGTCTTCTCTCTGTGTTAATCCAATGCAAAAAATTAATTTTCTAAACCAAATAACTCTGGCTGTGTTAGTTTGGAAATATAATTAAATTAAAGGGAGAGTATTTTGTCTTTCCTAATATTTATTCAATTGTTAAAGTTACCTTAAGATGATTAATTTTTTTTTTGACTAAAAGTAATTCTTTATTAAATATTCAGAATCATGCAAATGAAAATTATGTTCATTTTAAAAACATAAGATTTTATTTAAAATCTGACTTGAATTTTGCAATTCATGTTTCAATTCTAAGGATTCAATTGAGAATTGAGAGATTTAAACCATTAGGTGGTGATTTGATTAAAAGCAAGTTAATCCAATTCTGTAATTACTATTTTATGCTAAATTAGTAATAAAATTAGATTTATAAAATTACTTTTTCATGAACAAGCGATGTTAACTATTTTGTACTAAACTGTTATGTATGTTGTTGCATGAGGCAACATTGGCCCAAGCATAAAATCCTAGTACTGACTTTCTTCTTTAATATTGTTTTACTCCAGGCAGAGTTGCCACTCATTGAAAAAGTCAAGCACATTTTTAAAGAGTGTTTTTAATGAGAAGCTTGAAAAGCTTGGCCCATAGTTACCCCATTCAATGGTACTTTATTTTAAAAACATTATGTAAAATAATAAGTTTATTATATATGAAGAGTACAGGGGAAAAACCGCTTAAGTTCGTAGAAAACTTTCCTCATCAGACATCTTTGGCGATGATAGTGAGTAATCACCTAAACTGATGTAAGAAAACCAGTTTCTCAATTTTGTTGTGCATCTTCTCTCACTGCAACCCTGAAATTCAGTTCCGCGTTTTATTCAAGAGACTGTTCATCATCATGTTAATCTTTAAAAATAAAGTATGATTGATTGAAAATCACGAATTTTTCTAAAACAATTAAGAGAAATTTTAAGATTCGCAAATTAATTGAAAAGTCCTAAACCACGACTTTTCTACCTACCGAGATTAACCAAGGAGACGGCCTTGGATTAACGCGATGCATGATTCCGACGCTTGGACCAAGCGAAGAAGAAAGAGAGAAACCACTTTCCTGCCGACAATGTCCGCCAAGCAGACACAATTATGAAACTACTCCTAATAAATCAAGTGGTTCTTCCCCTGTACTCTTCATATTTAAACCAGTATTTACTTTCATTATTTTCTTGCCTACCTCTTAAGCTTTATTATGATAAGTTTTTTTTGTATGGGTGTTAGAAATGCAAAATAGACTGTTTAGCCGGTGTGCCTTTCTGTGTTAAAAATATATTAGTTTTGCATAATATAACTTTTGGATAGAATGGTTTACGGCAGTGTGCACATGTGTGATACAATAATTGTTCATTTAATGTAGTAGTTGCAATATTCAGCTCTTTTTTTTTTATTTTCCTAGTATAGTTATATTTGATGTTCCTTTATTGGGTTTATCTCTTGTCATATTTCTGATATTCAAGACTGAAACTTGTATGGTGTTAAATTTTTTTAATCATTCATATCCATTTACGATTTTTTAAAAATTGTAATCATAAATTTTTTGTTATGCCATACCATTTCTATCAAATTAATGTTGACGAATCACATAACAAAACGCTTAGTATCAATAGAATTATGATTCTCAATTATTAGTATTTTGAATCTGATTTTAAAATTTAACAACCAACTTATTTAATAATTTTGTTCTACAAATGAGTAAAACCTTTGAATAAATTAAAAACAAAATAAATAAACTTGAAAATAAGTTAATGAGTATGAATTATATTTTCTGTATTTTTAATCAAAATTTATTATCACCATATATTTTAAAATTATCTATAAAAAAAATGTAATTTATCGTTAAAAATTATAGTATCTATTAGAAATGGAAAATTTTCCACTATTGCTCGTTACTTTTTGTAAATTAATAATTTTAAAAGTTTACGAAAGAAAAAGATTTTTTTTACAATTATGATATGATATATTGATTTTAATATAAAAGAAACACGTGAATTTTTACCTGTGTAAAAATTCTTTTGTTGTCTTTATTTAGTATTTTGTTGAAGTATTTTTGTAGTTTAGTTATTGTTTATCCTCACATACATCTTTATTTGTTTTACATTGAAAGTAAGAGTTAATGTGCTGTATTTCACCTTGTTTAAATACAAAATTAAAGTATTTTTAAATAAATATTTCATTATGTTAAGATTATTTTTTGTTTCAAAGTATTACTATTATTTGTCGAGAGATTTATGTACCATATTGAAGTAAATAATTATTTTTCTTAAAATCACCTTATATTTTATTTGTCGTTTTATATTCCCTCCATTTCTTTGTTTTGTGTGTCTGTACAAAATGTTTTATATTCTAGTTTTTTAATCAGTATAAGATAATTCATTAAATATAACTGATTGTATATTTATAAAAACCAAAATATTTTTTTGGTTTATCTTCAAACAAGTTATAAATTTTTAAGTAAAGCTATTTTAAGTTGTACATTGTATCTCCTTATAATTTAAAGTCATGGAGTTCTATACTTTTTCAATTCCAATAAAATATGTATTTTAAGTAAGTTTTATGATATTCTATTGTAAAAGGGAAGGCTCTATTTGAAAAATTTCCATTCTATAAACATAACTATGATATAGGGCTCAGTCAGTTAATTGGCGACTTTGTGCAATTGAATTAACAACCAACAAAAAACGCCAATAAACAGGCAGACCCTATGTCTTAGTTACACTTTGGAGAATTTGAGTTTTGCAACTAGACCCTTTTTGCATATATTTTACAGTTGATCTTGTTTCATTTCAACTCTGCAATGATGAACACCTTAAATACCAATTTTTGCCGATAAATTTTAACCTTAAATAATAATTGGAAGCAACTTCATTAAATTCGCATTTTTTTTGTATACTAAAAAATCCAAGAAAGAATGCTAATTTAATGTTGAGCTTTCATATATACCACTACAAGAGCATACTACCAGCACAAGATTACACAAGAACCCTCCCCTGTAAACGTTTTGAAATAATCTAAACTTTTTGAGGTTTAAGCATTTGTGAACAGGGCTTGAAAAATCTCAGAAATATTACCCGTCCCCGAGAACGGCTTGTCCAAGAATGTACCCGTCCTCCTTTGAAACTAACCCGTCAAACTCAAACTATATAAATAGCATCTAAATAAATATATATAATTTTCCCTTATTTATTACAAACATTTATGTAAATTGCACACTGTAATTACTACAATTATATTATACAGTAATAAAAGAAATACTAGGTTAGTAGATAACTAATACTAACCTAGTATTTCTCTTTAATAGCATATGTCATATTTGATTCATTTTCAAAACGCACTTGGATAAATTTACATTCCAATTAACTTGACCTTTGTTATTGAAATTATTTCATAAAAGAAATACTAGGTTATAGTTTTCTTTTGTTTCAATATCGTCGGTAAGACTATTTTCTGTAGTGGTTTTCGCATTTTTATTGGAATTGTTTCCGATTAAGCTACCAAAATAATTGCTGATGCTTTGCTGCCGTTTCATCTTTTTGCCGTAAATATGCCAAGAACGGTAATACAATCAGTGTCGGGCCGCATTCGTTTTCGATGTTTAGTGGGGAAGGTAAACGAAACAAAAACTTTCTAGAAGTGACTCAGAGGAGTGAGCGAGGAACAGCGCGCCAGGATTTGAGGGTCATGATTGGAGACAGTAGGGGGACGTCAACAGTGACGTCACAGACTGGGTGGAGCGAGTGGCGCAGGCGCTAGACTCTTTTTAAGATAACAAAAACAAAGTTTTAAAAATAAAAGAACGTTAACTGGGAAATGGCCGTCCTCGTGGACGTCGGATTCGAGAAATTGGTTGTCCTCGGGGAATTTTTGACGTCGAGGTCGGGAGGACGGGCGGTTTGTCCAGCCCTGTTTGTGAAGCTTACCAAAGCTAACAAAGCTAAACCTTTGCCTTGGGATTTTAAAGCATTGAAACCATATTATTTGCCTGCATGGAGAGGAAATTTAAATATAAAGTTCTTTTTCATTCTATTGATTAGTGGTAATGATAAAGTTTGTGAACTAATAAAAACTCTATACAACTCTTGGTGTAAGTTTAATCATCAAATACATATGTGAATATTTTGACATTAGAAAATTTATTAATTTGTAATGTTTTTATTTATCATACTTATAAAACTAATTTTGTCTTTAAATGTATGAGGGTTTTATTTTTATAACTCCTTATCTGAAGTTAGAAGTAGATTTTTGATCAATCAAAATGACAAAGTATCTGTGGTAATTTTCTCTGGTAATGGTAAATATTAGGGTTACCTTTATTTTGATTTTATCACCAAATTTGCTTTGAGAAAATAGCCTTTGTAATTGTTTACAATTCAATGATATTATGAATATATTTATGTGTCATACTAATTATATAATACTACAATTGTTCTTCGATAGATAAACTAAATTATGTTCATTAATAGGTATAAACAGTATAAAAATTTACTCAACACAAGAAAAACCTTCTGATAATTTATGTAGCATTTTTTTTTATTTCTGAATCCTACATTTAATAATAAGAATAGAGTGTTCGCAACTTTTTAGTTTCGAGTGCAAAAAAATTAATGTATGTGATAATCTTATATTAATTGATATGATGCTTTTCTAATTTTCAAATTACTGTATTATTCAACTGAACTTCCACTTTTTTTAAATATTAAAATAAATATCTAAATACTTATATTCTTGTTTGTATTTATGCTTTTCTACTAAAATATATTTTATTATCTTTTAGGTGGAATAACAGAAATTAACCCTAGTAATGTTTTTTGTGTTTTAGGTTTATGATATATGTGGTTTATTTTATTTTTATAGCAATTATACCGTTTCGCACGGAATAAAAAATCAATAGATTCCAAATGTGTACATATACCTGTTTAGATCATAAACTTGTTATTGTTTCCGCTCGTTATAAATTATAAAATCCCATTTCATTGCCTTAAAATTCCAAAATGAAAAATACGCTATAAAATGCACTTTTAAATGTCATCACAATTCCCTCATAAATACATAAACCTTTTAGCTCATTTGGCGCGATTTGGGAAATAATTTGGCGAGAAAATAGATATAGCTACACACACCCATTATACAGCTCTAACACAATGACCTTCGAACAACCGACCAGCTTATAAATTATTTATAAAAGAAACTGCCTATTTGGCAAATTTTAGTTAATAATTTGGCGAGTTTGGCAACGTATTTGGCGAAAATATTAAGACATAAAACACTAATAGCTCTAGTTCGATGGCTTTTATTAACCATCATAATTCAGTAATAGCTTAACTATACATTTATTGCTTAAATATGCATACATGCAGTCAACAGAAAAATCAATAAAAAAATTCGTCAAATAAACCCACAATAAAATCCGGGAATGAAGACTGGCGGAATTACGTCACTCGAAACATGTCAATTATTTTTCAAATAATGAATTTAGTTTCTGAAAGTAATGGCAAAAGAATAAAATAAACATTTTGAATTTTAAATGTTTTCGTTAAAAGTTTTAATTAATTTTTTCAGCTGATGGCATCAGGAAAGAGAAAAAATGATCGGTTGTGAGCGAAAGTGGTGTATTTTTTTCAGAAAATTCGAATTTTCTCTAAAAATGGAACAAATATGAAAAAACTAAGCCTCAGGTGCACACGTTAGTATTAAAGCGAATCTATCTTAAAATTTTCGAATTTCTGAGGGCAGTATAAGTAGGTCTTTTACGATCCGAAGACAAATAGACACACATACTCTTTCTTTTATTATTATAGATGGCAGTGATAAACTCTTTAAGAACAGTAAAAACATTTATTAGTTAATTTTACAATACAAAATATTTTACTAAAACTGTAAACGGAACATAAACAAAACTATTTACAAAAAAAAAAACACGTCCATGTAAATCAAAGCATTGTATAATATTTATAAATACACAAAATATACAAAAACATACATATAATTCTTTTGAAAATAAAAAAAATATCTATCAGTAGGGATAAGAATATCCAGTACAATCGAATAAAGTAATTAGCATTACCTAAGTATTTATTATAAAGTATTATTTTACTATTAAAAAAGAATTAGTGATAGCTGAATTCTTTAAAAATTATCATTCAAACATCATTTCTGTAAATACTAATTACTACTGTCGAATGGAGTAACTTTTGCCCAAGCATAAAACACTTGTGCATATTGACTTTCTTATTGAATATTTTTTACTCACAGGTTAAGGCAGAGTTGCCACTAATTGAAAAAAAAAGGGCAAACCCATTTTTAAAGAGTGCATTTAATGAAATGTTATTACCTTAATTAAAAGTTATTATCGACAATCTTGAGCCGAAGTTACCTCAATCCATAGTAGATATAAGCTATCAATAATTTAAAAAAAAAAAATATCTGTGTAATGATCCTAATCGAAATTAATAAAAATATCACATTGATTTGTAGCAAATATTTGGCACTTTTGCTTGCATCCTTATACGACAATAAAATAATATTTCATTCTGTGTATATGAATTGCTTGAATATAAAAAGAGGTGAATTTCCACCCAACAACATTTTAGTAAAAGCATGTACGAAAATCTTTCTGTGGGCTTGATCTCTTTTTACATTTAGAAATTCATATATACTTGCCAATAAGGGCTGATTTAGCCAGCTGATTTTTGCATCCAGAAACAAGTTTCATGGACTAGGAGAAGAGTTGTTATAATACATCTGCAACCTAACCTCTTCACTACCAGGACGTACGCTGCGTACGTCCTCTCAATTCGATCATTCGACGGCCAGGACTTGCACTGTGTATGTGTAGGTCGTCCACTCTACAGTAAATAGCTGGAGCTGCAGTAACACCTTTGCTAGCCTGTTCTATAGTCTCTTACTCGAGAAATTAAACCTGGGAGTAAGGGGGAATGAGAGCGGTAGCCGGGTCTCCAAACCGAAGTCTTCTTTCTGCGTTAATCCAATGGGAAAAATTATTTTCGAGTCATATTACTCTGGCTGTATTTGCTATTTTTACAAACGGTTTTTTATATGATAAATGTAGCTGATTTACTGTGCTCTATAATGCCACGTTTAAAAAATTGGTTCGAATGTTTTTAAAATTTCAATAAATAATTTTACAATAAAATATTCGAACCAATTTCAAAAATTGGTATTATATAGCCCTCTAAGCCAGCTACATTTATCATAAGACACCTTTTGTAAAAATATTCAATAAGCCAGAGTAATTTTACTTAGCATTTTTAAAATTGGATTAACATAGAGAGGACTTCTTTTTGGAAACCCGGCTACCGTTCCAATCCCCTTTTTATAGAAAAGGCTGATGTCCAATGCTGCATTTGTACACTGTCCCTTTTTGTGCAAAGGAAAAGATTTATTACTCCTATGATGTTTTCTGTACAAGCTCAATTAGCACTGTCTCAAAATAAAGTTCAGGAGATCACTTTCTGTCGGATTCTAATTTCTTAGAATGTTTATGAGTTTGGTTTTAGTTGAGACTATTACATATGTTTGCTACACGAGGGCTAACTACTAAGCTTGTTCGGGACTTACTGCTTTAAAGCTGGTTTTGGACCCCTCTGCCATGAGTGGTGGAATCCCAATCATGGTAGAGGTTACGCCAAATCCACAGAAATTGGTGAGTATTTTTTTTAGAAGTTTTAAATTGTTTACTCCTTATCACCATTTGTTTCACCTTATCACCATTTTCTCAGGAATGGATGCTCAAATTTCACGAAATTTTCCTAATGTTCGACGAAATGATTTCGTGAAAAACGCTCGGAGTAAACCTTTCGTCAATTGCGGTGAATTTATGCAGGATCGCTAGGATTGTCAAAAGGAACGAAATTTTTCTGAATTTGATTGTATATATATCTACAAGGCACTATGATCCGTTGGGTTCCTCAAGATCTTCGCCGTCTTTCACCCTTTCTCGACCTCTGCAAAAAAAAGTAATCATTCAAAAAAGGTACGCATTATGTTTTAGGTTTTAAGACTTAATTAAAGTTTGGTAATATCGGCTTTTGGCAAACATGACATCATACAACTTTATTTAAAAATTTAAAGTACTGGAGTATGGCAACTTATCTTAATAATTACTATTAGTTCCGATGATAACATACTTCTCATAATAAATACAAAATTTAAATCTTAGAAAAGAGTAATTTCTTAATACGATAAAAGATGTGCCATCAGGTTGTCTGGAGAAAAATGCCTACCCTCTCAAGCTACCCAAATTAAGGAGGTGACACTCTCTTGGAGCAGCAGTCAGACTTCCAGCCTCCCAGGTGCACCCTTCTTGACTTCCAGGCAATGCCCTGGAGGCATACGGCAACAACAACGCATCAAAAACAATTTTGAGTGCATGTGATTATTACGATATTCTTGTAAATTGGGCCACATTTGAAGTTAGGAAAAAAGGTTTTGTTTATTTACTTAAAGTTCCTTCTGTGGTTTACTGTAATTAATAAACAAAGAAACATGAATGTACGTTTACTTTTGAATAATTATTTCTAGACTTACTTGCAGCACGGAAAACAGCTTTCCCTCGTGCCAAACTCCTCAGAATCCTGAATGGTTTGAGGTAGTCTTCTGTTTAAAGTTTCGGGGACCAAGGGAGCCATCAAGCCAGCGCACACGCACAGTGCTCCGATGATTAAAAAGGGTATGGCTTTGTTATAGATGCCCTGAAATAAAGACATTTATTTTTCTCGAACTACTAATGGCAATGTAATATTGATGTTAAAGGAATTCAGTCAAACGCTAATATAAAAGTAAAATACAGAATTTTTGCTATGCTGAACCTTTCAGTTCAAATAAAAAGTCAACTATATCCAATATTCTTGGTACCATAAAAACAAGAATCAAATTTAAAAATAAATATCTGAAAAACGTTTTCTATACATATATTTTATTTGATTTTTTTGCATAAACAATCCGTTTATGATTAATTTCGTCGTACATGACTAAACTATAAATCTCGAAATGAGATATAGTGGCGTAGGCCCTTTTAGGAGAATATTTTAGGTAGCCTGAAGTTAAAATATTTTCTGTACACTCAATTTTTAATGAATTATCATAATTCGCTACAGTTCACTTTGCTTCGCAAAAGTTAGGCTGAAACCTTGAAATAGATTCACATAAGCAATAACAAAGAGTTACACTAGAAACTAAAACAAGGCATCAGCATATGCAAGAAAAATCCGACTTACCAAATAGCACACGTAAGGCATGCATATAACTGCGAGGGAGGATACAACCGATCCGATTCCCATGCCTAAAGCCCTAAGAGAAGTTGGGTATAATTCAGCAGCTTGCTGATAGATCACCATGAAGGCTGCTGCTGATCCAAATTTGCCCATCATAGATGCCACTATCGCAGACGAAGCCATGTCTGAAAATAAAGAAGAAAAATTGTTTCATTAATTAGAAGGAAAGAATGTTTACATTTATAGTATTTTTGTGTTCATTAACTTAATTATTTAAATTTGAAAGACTTAAGGGGACGCGGTACCCAAAACATTATTTCTAGAAATAATAACATTAATTTGTAAATTATGTTGGTTTTATTTAATTTTCACTCTAAATAAACATTTTCTAGCAATAAAAACAAATATTTATAAGTAGTTTTTCATTTAATTTTAAAAAAAAGTCGAAAATTTGTGCTTTTTTAAAACGCTACTCCTCTTTCAATTTTGAGAATAACTCCACCAAATTTTTAGTGTTTGTTTTTAGTACTATTTGTTCAAGAACTGTGCATGGATTTTAAAATGTGAGCTACAGTTAAAAAGGAACATGCATTTATACTGAAAATCACAAAAAATTTACAAGTTATTGAATTCAACATTTTTTTAAAAAAACAACTATACATAGTATACCTTATTCCATGCACAATTGTGTGCAACATATATATAATAACACAGGTTAAAAATTTCAAACTTCTAACTGAATTAGCAAAAAAGCCTTAGGGATTTATTATACACAAGAATTGAAAAACGCGAAACAGAGAAAAAAAGGTTGAAAGCAGATGAAATACGTATTTAAACTTATAGGAGAGACTCCAGAAAATATTTAATAATTTTTTTTCTACAGAAGATATCATTATGAAACTTCCAGTAAATGTCCAGAAAGATATTGTAAATAATAAGAAGTAAAAACTGAAAAATCGATATTTTGACCAATTTTTGGGTACCGCGTCCCCTTAAACAATGTAAACTACGCAGTTCTTTAACGAGTCGCTAAATTATTAATTTTCTGAAATACATTCATATCTTTTGATTGCTTAAATTTTAGTGACACTTCTCAAAAAGAACGTTAGGAATGGGGTTAAAAGTTAATATAAAAATTAACTTCTATTGATAATGTGATATATGGGGATAGTTTTAGGTTTTTAATTATGTAAATAGACGGCAGCACTACAATAAATGTTATATTTAGTTTAAAATTCATCTACCGCTAATAGATGGCAGCACTACAATAAATGTTATATTTAGTCTAAAATTCATCTACCGCTAATAGATGGCAGCACTACAATAAATGTTATATTTAGTTTAGAATTCATCTAACGCTAATAGATGGCAGCACTACAATAAAGTGTTGTGTTTAGTTTAAAATTCATTTAATGCTAATAGATGGCAACATCATATACCATTAATTACATTGTTCACATGCTATGTTAGGGTTTCCCTTTATGATTTTATCATATTCAAAATGACAACACTAGACTTAAAATAAGTAGGTTTGTTACAGAATCTGTCACTTAAACCGCTTCCACACAACATTTGTGCTCAACAGGAAACAAACTATTTATACACCTCAGAAAGAAATTCGCCAAACAGAGCCTTTAGCTAGTTGTAATTAAACATTTAAACGATAAAATTAATTATTTTCATTAATCTTCTTTCTCAGATTTAATAATTAGAATTTATCGTTTGCTTAATTTATTAGAAGTTCGAAGAATAATAATGTAATCTTTTTTAATAAATATCTCTGTGTCGCCACAATTTACCATTTACATTTCTTTCGAAAATTCAGTCATTTATCGTTTGTTAAATTAATTTACAGTTCGAAAAATATATAATTAGTGCAATTGATGCTTTAAAAATAAAAGCGAAACTTTGCATATTTTTTATGCCAAGTTAGAATTCTCTATGCATCTTTCTTCATACATATATAATAAACCATCAAAAGAACTCTATTGTGATATTACAACAATCCAAACTGAATTATATCGCATAAATATTCTTTCAAAAGTGTTTATTTTTATTTTAAATAAAGTTTCTCGTACGTTTAACGAAATGGCAACAGTGAAAATATTGAATAAAAATGGAATTTGCATGTTATTTCAATGTAGATTAAATTTTTAGTTATTTAAATTTTAAATAAACTTCTAATTAAATTTTTTAATGAAATTTGGAATGTAGCCTAATCTGATTTTTTGCTTCAAAATGACGTATCCCACTTGTCTGTGGGACTTGTGGTTCTTTCTGTGAAAGTGGGTGACAGACAGACGGACTGAACGATTATAAAGCCTTCCACTTTTTACGTTATAAACGTAGTGTGGAAGCTAATATAATAAGAGTTTAAGAATCATATCTATTATAGCTTTGTAAACCCATCGTTGCAGGGAGTACCCTTAATAACGGTGACTTGTATTGTATGTTATGTATAGTACTCTTATTTTATGCCAATGGATCCCCCTCTCCATTGGTCAGCAAATCACCAGGATATTATAACCCTCCCAAACTGATGTCAGCATTAATTTTTTAAAAGTTGGATGTCTGACTGAATACCTTCCCTATGAAGAGTTTTTGAGGGCTTTCCCCATGGACGGATTAAGCAGTGTAGGGGCCTGTAGGCAGTAGATTTTGACGGGACCCCGAAAACGAATTTTCTAAGTCTCACCCCCTCCATTTGGTCCTTCTTATTAAAAATGATTCCCGTAAAACATATTATAAATCGGTTAAATCTGATCAAGCATTGAAGCAAGGGGTTGGCGTGCAATAGTTAAATATAATGCCTATATGAAGGTCCTGATTTTTAAAAACGGAACACAACCAGAATTACAAATAAATTGAATTTGAAAGGATAAACGAGCCTAGGTAAACATCTAACAGGGTGAACTTTTTTGTCAAGGAATAAATAATAAACTCTGCGCCAGAGGAAACACGTATACGATTTTGTATCCTTGCGGTTACAAAAGATAATAAATGGGCGATCATTGGTCTCACTACAACCTACGAACTATTTAACACACTACATGGGTTAAAGACCACTTAATTATGTTTTCAAGGTAATTTTTAAACATTTATAAAAACAGGAATAAAAGACTGGTAGCGAACTCTTTCGTGGAGGGTTCAAATTATTATAGAGTCTACATGTGTAAAACAGAAATGATTTAAGATAACTGGGGAACAAAAATATGCTTTATGGTCCCAGCAAATAATGTTTCGCTGTGTATGTATTTCGCTGCTATGGTAGCGGTAGATTTTAATGGATTAAGGGTAGTTTTAGTTCAAGCTTTGTTCCTTAATAAGTGCTCACTTAAACACATTTTTTTAGTTTTGGATGTTCAATTTGTCAAGTCGAAAGTTAGGACTGGTATTTTAAATTTGAGCCAAAATTACCATTTAAAACAAACAAAGTTAGCTTAATCTACGGTATACCAAAATCGAAGCAGTCGTCCTAACCCATAAACAGTTTGCTTTTGACGAGGTCAAACAGCCTCAGCGAGTTGGGTACCAAACACGCTCGTTTCACGGTGTATGATCCATGATTTTACTTGATTATATTATAACTATTCTGATGGAGGAATACGAGAGTGCTGACGCACCTTTAGTGAGGAACAAAATTTACTACAGGATTACACTTACTCAGTTATTGAGTTCAGATTACTACTTGAAATTTTTTTATAGATATCTGAGGGCATTCATATGTGCGAAGACATTTGAATTGTAGAATTGAAGTCAAACAATTATCATAAAGCTATTTTCAAAGGAAAATTGGTTTTTCAGTTTATATATTGTATTACTATTAATGATTAAAATATAATAAAAAAAAGTTGAAATTTTTTTAATAAATATTTTATTATTTCATTTTTGACTAACTTCTTATTGTGTGATGGAATGACATTTTTGCAACCATGACTGCATCCTGGTACTTAAAAAGGGAAACTTCTGTGAATTAACAATACATTGGGTTTTTAAACTAATGCATAACTTAAATATGATATATAAGCTATTTAAAATTATAATTTAAAGCAACCTACCTGTAACATGGTTTAAGTTATTAACTGTCGTTTGACGTAACGGAATGACCGTGACGGAATGACAAAAAGTTTCATAAACATATATTAAATTAAAAGTGTGTAAAGTAGTACATTTTAATCTATTTTTTTATTATCTAGTATACTCATAAGATATTAAATATAACATTATAAACATTTATTCCCATGTGAAAGGTTTTTCAAACACGTATCGAGAACGATTTCCTACTATTTGAAATGCTCAAAGTTGACATTTTAATGGAATTGCCCCTAATGGAGGAATACGAGATTGCCAACGCACCTTTGGTGAGGAACGAGGGCACGAGGCACGCCGTTCCAGTGAGGAGGACAAAGATGGTGCAGGACCAGCGTCGCCCGATCTTCTCCATGGTGAGCAAGGCCAGCGGGAAGGCGGGCAGCTCGACGGCCGACAGCAGGAAGAAGTTGAAGAAGTCGTTCTTCCCCAGGTTGGTCGCGTTCAGGGTCAGGCCGAAGTAGGCCACGGCAATGGCGGACCTGATGGAAATATAATCGAACTCTTCTATGGCGGGTATTTGGCGGATCATCAGTGTAAGGCCGGTTTAGTTTAGTTCAAATTATCATCGCACTATGGCTATTGGAGACGGGCATCGTAATTTATAACTACAATCAAGTGAAGAGCCGACACCCGAATCAACCGTTAAGGACGACATCGTACGCAGCGTTGGGACTTAGACGATTTAACGTGCCTTTCTCTGGTATATTTGGATATTGCTGCACGGGCCGTTTATGTCGTAGTATTTACGTTCCCGAGTTTAACGGTACTTCATGCAAGACGCTAACCGATGGCTCCACTCAGTGAAGCCAGATGTGGTCATTGATACGATAGGCACACTACACGTATAATGCCAAAATAAGTCGAACCGATTAATGACGAGGTCGACGCATGCAGAAATGTATACTTAGAGTGGCATAATGCCGTATGGACTCTACAGATTTGAAAATCGTGTCTCAGGGTATTTTTTGTTGGATTTAGCTGCATTTTCCGTTAATTAAAAGCGGTGAGGAACAACAGAAAGATTGATTGTCGATAAGATATGTTCCATAAAAATAATAAACCGAACTCAGTAACGTGAACAACTCACAGAGGGCCAGGGCCAGCTCTGCCAATGTTTAGCTTACGAGACCGGTACATTGAGGTCCATTGTAATAGATATTTTCACCGGTTGGCTAAACTGACGTGGAACCCCTAGTGTTTACTTCCTAAGCTAGCTTGGACCTCGTTTCATCTACTAACTTAACTTAAAACTGAGTTTAATATCTTTAAACGAAAGCTGTTGTATTGGCATTTGTCTAAACTCTAAAGAATGCCTTTATTTCCCTTCCTAAATAATGCTCTTATTCTTCTTCTTATTTTTTTTTAATTCTAAAAACTTATGCTTCTAAAGTTTTGTCAAGGTGAAACTACAAACTTACCAATTCAAGGTAACAACCAAAAGTTTTTTCCTAAGCTGAGGATACTTGAAGAATGTGAAGACTGAAATATTTAGTACCTCTTCACTGAAACTGGACAGTTTGTCCTTTTCAATAATAGCCTGAATTAAAAAAAAATATTTATAAGTATTTCTAAGTAATATAGCAACAAAATTGATAAATTATTCAATCAATAATTTTTTTTATACTGAACTAAATTAGCATAGAAAAATATCAATCATCTAAATCTGCTGTCCAGAAGAAAAAAAAAAGCTTATCAACAATTAATTCGTTGCCAGTTGACGGTATAGGCAGTTGTTTTTTGCTGTGATTTGAAATGGTAAGCTGTGGTGAAAAGCTACAGTGCAGTGACAACCGGCGTTAGCATGGTCACGAGCGTGATGAACGCATGGCGGATTGCTATTGGCATGCAGTGTACTAAATTGGCACTAAATTGCCTAGGGAGGAGAATGGCCAAATTGTCAAACCTTAAGTTGTCGCGACTCTTAGTGTATAATCAGAAAAAACTTGTGTTCAATTGGCACAGGTGGAACACAAGTATGGTGTAAAAAGTTCAACTTTATAATAGTGTGTTGTTTCAATACAAAAATTGTGATGACATACGGACAGAAACTTGTGTTGTTCAAACTCTACCGACGATCGCGAGAGAGAAGACGATTATTATATCTATGCGCTATTGACCGAAAACTTTAAACTATATTATTTTCTAAAATATGTATGAAAAAATTATAACATTCATTTTAAAGTACCATAGTATATTTTTTAAGCCTAAGTATATATCTATTTATCCGAAATGTTAAAGAGCAGTACTGAACTACACTTCGGAAGTATACATGCGTGCTGTGTATTCGGCATAATATTTGGGCTAACCATGCATTATTATTCGGTCCCAATACAATTTTGTATTATTTTATCATAACTTGTAAAAACTGGCAAAAACAATTTTTTGTATTGAAAGCCAACGTAAGTTTTTTCGAAGTGAATTAGTACAAATCGACACCAAAGTGACTATAGAGTATTGTTAGTAGGAACTTTTTCTAACTAGTTTCATAAATAGTAACTTATATGCTGATACTGTACTACATTTTATGTACGGATGTGATTACCTGGAGTTTAGGTAGAAGATCATTTGGAACTTTACGCCCATTTCTCTTGGCGATCGACTGTATAACTTCAGCTGCTTCTTCGCAACGACCTTGGGCCATCAAATATCTCGGTGAAGGTTTTAAATAGCTGGTGAAAAATAAATTGAAGGGTTTAGTAGTTGTAAAACTAACAGTTTACAAAGCATAACTTAGACATAGGGTCCGGCTCGTTCATTGTCGACTTTGTCCTTTGTCTAATTTAATTTACAATGGTCAAAACTCAAAAGTCGCCAATGAACGGAACGGACACTATGTCTTAGTTATACTCTGGAGAATGTAGGATAAGCAACTAGACACTTCAATTGTATTAATTTTTTATGGAGATGCCATAAACATGTTAAAAGTTCATAGTTCATTTTAATATTACATGAGTTTTGCTTAATTTACTATTTTAAAATTAACTTAGCTTGTAAGCTCGATGTACAGTTGCTGAAAAAAGTCAAAATTCTTTGTTATTTTGTTTTTTATTTCAGGTTTCCGTCTAAGGTGTCTTTATATGATAAATAACAGTTGATTTGATTAATGAAACTAAAATGTACACAATTTTAAAAAATTAAAATAATGAAAAAATTTCTATGCCACACTCTTTTGGCATAGAAATGGAGTGAATAATATTTTTATGCTGGATATTTTTTAAATAAAACCTACTTATTTCAGAGCTCTTTTTTAGCCTACTTTTCTTTTTTTAATTCGAAAGAATTAAAAAAAATGAAAAAGTAGGTATTGACATGCGGTCGATGTCCGTCTCTCTGTCTGTCCGTACCCCCCTTCCAAAATCGGTTCTATCCATCGGATCTTAAAAATTCTTTTTTTGTTAGAAAGCTATGACCTCAGATACCCAACTTTCATACTTTTTGTCCGTCTGTCTGTACGTCCGGACGGACATAAATCTACTATCTGTCGGCGAATTTCCCATTGAATTAGCATTGAAATTCAATTTTGAGTCATTTAAATCACTGTAGGTATTGAAATGCGATTGATGCGTCCATCTGTCTGTCTGTTCGTATGTCTGTTGGTCTTTCTGTCTGTCTGTCCGAACTCCCCTTCCAAAATCGGTTCTATCCATCGGCTCTTAAAAATTCTTTTTTTGTTAGAAAGCTATGACCTCAGATACCCAACTTTCATACTTTTTGTCCGTCTGTCTGTACGTCCGGACGGACATAAATCTACTATCTGTCGGCGAATTTCCCATTGAATTAGCATTGGAATTCAATTTTGAGTCATTTAAATCACTGTTGCCAAATCAACAATGGCATGAGAAACTTTATTTAAACATATTCGAAGCAAAATAATATTTTCATGAATCAGTTTGGAATGACGTCATAAAATGTAGCACAATTTGATTCTTTGATTATTCATTAATTATTTACCAAGAAAGCGGCAAGGCATACTTTGGCATGCAATTATGCTTAGTTTTAATTTACATTTCTTATTTTTTAATGCAGTTCGGAGTAGTTTCATTACTTTTGTTATTAATAAATATTTAATTATTCTTCGAACTGCAAATAAATCACGAGCAGATGATAAATAATATTTAATTAATTTACGAAAGAATATTAAGGAAAATAGTTGATTTTGGCTTTTAGAAGTTTAAATTATAGCTCGGTGCTGTGTTTCGATTTTTTTTCTAATGTGTATAAATCTAGTGTAGAAACGGCTGTTGATGATATTTACTTTAGGAACCTAGTTTTTTTTCCCGATTAGAACTTCAGTAAGTATTTAAGTAACAGGAAAGTAGGCTATTTTAGTTCTTTATGAACTTCTTGTTAAGTTTTGATTAAAATTAAATAAGATATACAAGTTCTATTTTTCTCTATTGAATATATATAAATAAAAAAAAATCTAGAATATATTTTATCTTTGTACACTGGAGGTTACAAAAAAGTCAATTTCCTTATCCTTACCTCTTGTAGGCGAAGAAGGCCGCTATGGGCAGTGTCGTAACCAGTCCCAGGGTGGTCCAGTGACGTGTCAGGTACGCCACTAGGGCAAGGAAGCACGCGCCCAGGGTCCAAAGAGACCACGAAATGCACACCAGCCAAGCCCGCTGCTTTGGGCCCACCTGTTCCAAAGCTGTGGAGAAAATACAATTATTTTTATCTGGTTTATGCTAGTTTGGTATGTTGAAATGAACTAAGGAAACTAAACTCACTTAAATGTCTATTTCGTATATCTTTACTTCTAAAGAATTAAATATTGGAAAGTAAGGTTTTATGTTCATCGAGGAGAATTCCATCAGTTTGTTTGACCCTTACTCCAACTTCGGTTCGAAACATTGTACTGTCAAAATTATCTTATTTTTGTTTGAAAGGTACGACGTCACACTTTTATACCTTTTTTTCACCTGTCTGCCCGCCATATGATGAATATGTGAATACGTAAAATATTTATAACATAACCCACTCCGGGCAAAAGTGCCACTGGTAATAATTGATGCGCTAAGCAAAATCATCAAATACTATCTAAAAATGTCTGTATATTGTAGTAATCGGAAAGTAAACTATTTTAGTTCCATTAGAACTTCTTTTTACATTTATGTTGAGTTATATTTAAGTAATTCATATACTTGAATTTTACTTCTATATTAAGAAAGTAGAAACAAGTATTGAACCCACACTTACCAATTATAAACGGCACTTGAAAATTGAAAGGCACGGTAGATCCCGTCAGACTTCTGAGGATGGCAAAGACGGCAAAAGTGGGCGAAAAAATGGACAACACCCCGGACACCAGTGCCACTGTCAGATTAACTAGAAATGCAGATTTTCGGCCTTGCCTGTGGAAAATTACCGAGTTAACATTAATTGTATAAAATAATTATTTGAAACAAATTTCTCAAATTTGTAATTTGAAATTGTAGGTTGGTAAACCATTTAAAAAATGACCCCGTTATTGATTGCTGCATTGACTACCTTTTGTACTAAGCAACCTTTTTCATTCTTCTTGCATAGTTTCGTTAAGAAAAAGCATAATAATACATTAGGGCGCTAGTTCGGTATTTATTGTTTGAGGTTTAAAAAAAAATGGACTTTATATTTGTTTTTTCGAAGTTACATTTTGAAACTAACAAAAATAAGGAGAGACAAAGCGTTTATACTATTTTGAGTTTTACTTGTTGACAAAATATTTAGGCTAACAAAACATCTTCCCCGTGCATTGTTATAACAAAAAGAATCCCATTGAAACAAACAGGCACAATGCAAAACGTATTTATAAATGGCTTTTCCATTCTCCTAAGTAGTGTTTCATTCGTTAAAAACTTTCGAGGAAAACAACTCTGCCAATTCTATTTTCATCTTCCACAGACTTGTTGATGATTCCGCATGTGTTATTTGTTGGAAGTCTTACGACATCCAACAAATAACACAACTTCAGACACAAAATAAAAGTTGCAGAATGGAAAAACACAGGTTTTTACAATCAGCCCACACTGTGAAAAAAATTCTGTTAGAAAACAGAACAATTTATTTATTTATTTTCCTTCGAACAGAGAAAATTTCTGTTTCCTAAAACTACAGAAATTTTCTGTAAAATTACATCTCAAAATGTCAAAAGACACATTTTCTCTGTACACAGATATATCTTTTACCACTAATACAGAATGCATCTGATGATAACAGATTTTTGTTGTTTTCCTCATAAGAAATTTGAAACATAAAAGCTGGTGCAGTGGTCAACGCGCCTGTCTCCTATGCCGTGGGCGAGGGTTCATATTCCGGCCATAGGTTCGTTCACCTTTTATTTAACATACCCTGTCCTACCGAAAATATCTGTTTTGCAAGAATATTTTCTGTAGGGCAGGGCTGCATATATCTATTCCTTACATGCAAATGACACTTCGCCAGTGACGTCATGCTGCCGAGTAGACCCGAAACGAATGTAACCAATCATTGTCTATCTCGTAGGAGTTAGGACGTCACACGGATTATTTTGGTTCGGCAATGAAGGTGCAAATTGCTTTACAATTAAGTGAAAACAATCTTTTCCCAAATATGTTATTTTTTGCCTCAAATTTTGTTTAAATGCGTTATTTTATTTTTTTGTTTTTATACATAGTCTATATTATAAGCCTAAAAACTACAAAGTATGTACTATGTAGTTTTTCTATTTTCATCTTCCACAGACTTGTTGACTTACTATGATAATATCACTATAAAGCTGTTTTGGTTTTATGATAAACGATGCTATAATTCGTCTTTTGTTTATTTACCACGAATATTTTTCTGTTTAGAAATCTTAGTTAAGTACCTATCTTCTATTATTTAAGCATAAAATAGGCGTATGTATTTTACATTTGAAGGCCACTGTAAAATGGTCGTGTTAGTAAAACAAGTTGCACCTTGCACTAAAGTTTAAATATCTTCCAAGTTGCATTGAAAATTAAAAGTTTCCTTTGTTTTGTAATTTCAGATTTGTAATTAAGATTTCGGTAATTCCATTGTAAATAAAATGTTCTTGTGTACCTATAAAACGAAGCCGCAAAGCGAACACGAAGAACGAACGCGTAACACTCTAGAACGTTCGCATGAGCATCGTGAAGACGTGGTGACGTCACTGGCGAAGTGACGTCATTTGCATGTAAGGAATAGAAATATGCGGCAGGCATATGAGAAAAGTATGTCAACATATTTTTTCCGTATCCCTACGGTATTTTTTTTCTGACAACTTTGCTGCCAATAATTTTCAGTAATATTACGGGTTCATTTTTTTGCAGTGCAGAAGATTGTTGAATATAAGTGAATAAGTGAATAAAATATAATATTAGGAGAGTAACTCACCTATCAGCCATGAAAGAGTAGAGGAATGTTCCAAAAACGCTCCCCGCGTTTGCTAAAGTTAAAACTAAACTTGGAAGGTAATTCTTGTCACATACAAGGTCCCACTGTGAAAATAAACATTGGAATTTTTTTAATAGAGGGTAGTTATCTTATTATGGCAAAGTGCGCGGAATGTGGCGTATCGGCAAAAGGGTCATTTTCCGATAGAATCGTGTTCATAACATGAATGAGACCTTTAAATTAAAGGATCTGCAGACTGTATGTATAGATACTGTTTAACAGACCATTTTAAGATTTGTTTCAATTAATAATTCTTTAAATTTCGAAATATTTTAGTATTTTTATCTCAAAAGTCATAGTTGTACGACACTTTTCCAATCACGGTGCTCAAATGAATACAAAATAATATTTTAAAAATGTATAGCATTTAGTTGAATGCTGATTATGAAAACCACATGCGAAAACTATCAAATTTTCAAGTGCGGAAAATAAAATACAAATATATTTTTAGTAATTAAAAAAATCATATTTGTGATTGAAGTACGTATGTTAAGAAATTCGAAACATTTTAAGATATATAAAACGATTAACTTACCTTTGATACTATTGTTTCTTCGTACCATTCTTTCTGGTAAACCCAACCATAATTACACTTCCTTTCTGTACGTCTTGGTAAAATCTTCCCCTTCAGTGGCTTAACCTCCGGGAATTTACCAGAAGACTTGAACTCGGCCACTAAAGCAGTGTAATTTTGGGCATACATCGTGCATTTGGAATAGGTTCCATCATTGAACCTGGGTATGGCTATGCGTCTCACTTCTGCTTCGGATAAGTTCAAAGTAGAAAGTTCAGGTATGAAACACCTATGTTCAGGACTGGCCACCATGAAAATAACGTTCAGAACATAAAAAGCCGATGCAAACGTAGTCGGCACCATGAACTTGAATACCAGGGATTTCTGATAGCTACCAAAGTCACCAACCTCGCTGAGTATACCTTCGAAGTCCATTTCTATCAAATATGTTTGTAGATTATTTCTAATTTCTATGTTCGAAACTAATATGACAAAAGAAACAAATATTAAATTTTAATTAAGAATCACTGAGCTTTATTCCACACTTGGATTCTCGGAGACTTCAATGGAGTTCAAGTGAATGTGGTTTCTGAAGTTCCGTTCGAAGACTACTACATTTTTTTATAGAAAAGTTGAACAGCGCGCCACTCTGGCTTAGAGAGTTGTTGACGTCAGATTAGCGTAAAAAGAGATAGCCAAGGGTGTCTATCTCTTATTATTATTATTATTGCTACTGTCTTCCCAGGGTTCGAACGAAAAAAAGAGCTGCTGAGGGCTTTGGCACGAACCTTGAAGATCTTTGGACGTTAGTCTTCCTGTCTCGGTTTTTGGAACTTTCGCAAATCGGACTGAGGAATGACGCGTCAAGTAGGATAGAAGAAAAATAAATAAGGAATTACTGTTCTGTATCTTGACTACCTGTTCTTTTAAATTAAAAAAAAAGCATAATCTTTTGTTCAAGATTTTACTTGGCTTAATTATTTACCATAATTTATTAATTTTGAACCCATCATTTATGCTTTTTTTTAAGAATATTATTTTAAAGTATTACTCGTGCCGTGTCTAATGGAACAACTTTGGTCATCAAGGGTAACTTAGGTCCATGCTTTGTTACTTACTAAATTCACTAATTGTATTTTTTAATTAAAATGAATGCTCTTATTAATGTTTTGGATGACTTTTCCATCAGTTTTAACACTGTCTATATTATTCTTTTTCGAATAAGCCAAAAATTAGCAAAATTTGGAGTTTTATAATATAATGTTATGCTTTGTTTCAAGATACGCTTCAGGTACAAAGTTAACTGAAACTATGATAGTTTAGCATTAAAAAAAATTATTAGCAATTATGTTAACGTTACGAGACAAGAACTTTCTTTCTTCAAAAATATCTTAAAAACCTTTTAAAAAAACATTGGCATTTTCATCTACAGAGTTTTGCCTATACCAATTTTTATATATTTCTTTAATTGACTTTAATTTAAACTAAAAAAAGAATCTTGGGAACTTTTTCTAAAGAGACACTTTTTACTCCAAATAATAATTACTTAAAAAACCGGAACACTGACAACTGTTCTCGAAGAAAAATACAAATTTAATATTACTAACGTCAAGACGTTGAGTAAAGAAAAAATTTATTTAAAAGTGTTGATCAATTGAGCCGATATTAATCACTGATTTTGAATGAAAGATTTCTGTCCCACATTTGAAGTTCAAATTAGATAACTCTTTACAAAGTAAAACGAAAAGTTTGCTTTCTATTTTTGGAAACTCAGCAGCAAGCAATAGGGGCAATTCTTCTATAATTTTTAATTTTATGTCCCTTGGGCATAACTTATGAGAAAATTAATATTTCGTTTTCCCTTTTTCTTATTATATTAACGCAGACTGGTTCTTATATAATTATCAAAACGTATTTTAAAACAAAGAAACTCCAAAAATTTTTTAGGTCACAAAACATTGCCGAAAATTCCTTACCGTCCCTTGTCCCAAATGTCAAATTTTTAGTTTAGTGCTCAATTTAACATACATTTTTACCTAAAAATTACATTCATTTGAATTTTAAATTGAACTAATACCATATCTTAACAAATTCCTTCCATAAAATTTTGGCTTTTGATATATATAATATGAATTTCTCTTCTCTTAACTTTGTCTTTAGGTTTTGGAACATTGGTTGGTCTCATTGCTAAAGCGCTCAAGAGAGACAATGGATTTAGCTAAAGTAATTATTCAATCATGAAAACTAGATTGCATGAAACTCCCTTTTCAGTTAGTAGTCGCATTTTTTCACAAGACTTTATCAACAAGACTAAAAGTTCAAAAACTTATTGAAATGAGATGCGTGGCTTTATTGCTTTACTTATAGTCTCTCCGGGTTAAAGTTAATTTTTGCTAGATAATTGGAATTTTTTGCTATAAATATTTTTTAAGTGAGTAAAACGAGTAAAAAAATTCATTTCCGTTAAACTTTAGTTAGTTCCAACACAAAAAAGACCGGAAAACACAATGAAATTCCTTACCGTCCCCATGATCTAGGGATTGAAAACCGAAACCGGTTTTAAGACTAACCGGTTTTTTCGTGACTTCGGTTTCATTGAAAAATATTTATTTTCGTAAGGCCAGTTTAAACCGGTTTCTTTGATACCTGTTTAAAAAAAAAACTGCCATCCCTTATTATTATTATTATTATTTTTTTTTTTTTGCAAATGATCCTTGCTGAACTTTTTTTTTGTAATTCTAGAACCCTTATAAGCATTTGTATACACATTTAAAGTGACTTTGAAAAAATAAACTTCATAGATAGCTACTTTTCATTTATTTATTTTTGCGCGAAGCTTTAATATAATTTTTCAAAAATCCTTTATCCCGTCCTGAGGGAGCTACGGTATTTGAGGGAGCTCGATCGTGGGAGGAATATGTACAAATGGCAGAATGAAGTTTAACATCGAAGAAAAAAAAGTAGTAAAAATAGTTTTATGATAGATAATTTTAATATAGTTTAAACAAATAAACGAGTTTTTAATAAGTTTAAAAAATCTCTTTATCTCCAACACGTACAGTCGTGTATTTTCTTTAGAATGCAGTTTTCAAACAATTGAAATGCTTCTTTGTTTTGTATAAGAGCCAGTAACACACGCAGAATAGGCTTTTATTTATATTGCAATAAAAATTTTTATTTAAAAATTGTTTTTTAAAACTTTGTTTAAGGTTAATCAAGAGCCCGTTAAAGAGAGTTCCTTCACACAAAAATAAAAGATGCTAATGATGATTTTACCCTAACACTTTTTCACCGGGTGGTTTTAAAATATGACGCCCGTCGCCAATAGCCCTCGTGTAGCTCTAGTGCGACGATAATTCAAACTAACCTAACCTTTATCACCGGATTGCAATTTATGAACTATCCGGCTTTAAAGGTAAGCTTGTGGTATAGCAAGTTATACAGAGAAACTATATTTATATTACTGCCTACTTTTGTATGGTTAAGAAGCTACATAGCAGTATTCGAATTTTAAGGATAGTTTAGGCCTGAAATTTTCCTTTATCTACTAACTCAAAAAGTATTAGAAGAAAAATAGAATAATTTCATTTCAATGAAAAACGAAAATATTAAATGTTCGATTCAAAGTGTTCCAGTTGAAACCCAAATCACGTTCATAAGCATGAGGCATCCTATTATCCACACTGAATCAAAGAGTGATTAAAAGATGTGTTGTTTCAAAAGTATATGGTTCGTTAAGATAACCTCTTAGACATGCAGAAAAAAAACTCAATTTAACAGTAGAAAAAATAGCATGAACTGCAGTTTATATGGATCTTAAAGTCAACAATAATTTATCGAATAAACAACGCTTTGTTTTATAAAAAGATAATTTCTGTTCATTGAAATCAAACACAGCATCTCTCTTTTTTTTAAAAGTACAGAATGTTCTTTCGATGTTTTGTTTTATATGAGAGGAAGATCAGTTTCTTATGCAGTGTTAGTGAAAATAGTTAATCAAACGTAATATCAAATATTAAAATGTTAAATTTCTAAGTAAAATGCTATTACATAATTATATAGAGCTGTATTTATTTTTATATGTAAATGAAAATGACACTGTAATTTTTACTTATAATGATGGATTACTGTTTTCATTTTTAAAAAATAGAAGTATAAGAAATTTTTCATTGGAAAAAATTAGTCTTTTTAGATTTTTACATATGAGGAGCTCGTAGAATATATTTTGTAAAATAAAATATTCTAATGCATTATACATTAACTTATTCACCATAATTCAACTAACAATTAAAAATCAATGTAGAATGATATGAATAGTTCGACAATCAACTTGAAATAATTATCAATCGGACATTAATATCGAACGAACCATTTAATTCAAATGTTCTAAAATAAATTGTGGTCGTTTAGGTTTTGCACAAGCGCATTCTGGACAATTCTGGAAAACCACATTGTTGGATTTGGTCATTTTAAGTAATATTACAACGGGTTTCTTATTATTTTTAAATCTCAACGAGCGTTTTCCATTCAGTTTGTATACAGCTGTTTTTCTTAGACCTTCAAATGATTTAGAGTTAGAATGTCAGTCTTGAAGGTTATTTTAATGGTTGTGAAAACTCACTGTTGATTTAGTAATACGTCATGGTCGTTTGTTACTTTAAAAATATCGCAAGATTCGCATCTTTCAGGACTATTCGGTCAAAGGGAAGCCTTCCACTATTCAATAATTCTGTATCTACTTTTCAACAAACATTTATACTACTAAAATGACGCGAGATTTTAGGAATGCATAAACAAGGACATTGAAAAGTCACTTAAAAGGTCACTAAATTCAATCGTTGATAAGTGGGAAGAAAATAATTAAAAATTAAAATTCTGTTTAAAACCCAATTTCATGAACGTTAAATTCGGTTAACATTGGTTGAAGTTTTTAACTTTTAATTCTCACTTTGGTTAAATGGCAAATTAAATTAACATACACACATGCGACAGGGGCTGAAAAATGTCGTCGCAATGTCATCGACATTGCGAGAAAAAAAATATAACAAGTTAATTAGCTTTAAAAACAAATGACTCGGACATTTTTATAATATATTGATCACAAATCATATCAATGTAGAACTCTACACAAAAACGCAACAAAAACCAATAACTATTCACGAGAAAGATGAAGATGGAGATGGATTGAACATGTTGCAAATCAGGGGTGAAGTCGTAAATTAACCAATGGGTGGACTAAGTAATAGTGGTTAAAAATTGGTGTGTTTTTTGTGGTGGCGGTGTTAAAATTTTCATAAACTGAGTAAAATGTAAATTTTTTTTAAAGTAAAAAATATTTTATTTTGAAATTTTTAAAAATAAATATTAAGCACTGAGGTATAATTATTATTAGTAAAATATGTCAAGGGTCTTGGTAATCAAAATATGTAAAATACTTTAAGATGTTTGTAAATTTAAATATTAAAAATTTACAAAAACTTAGCAAAAATACTGTCTTCTTCGCATTTCTTTATTCGAAGATTTAAAGCACTATAGTTTAATTTGTAAAATTCTTGCTTTTTCAAAATAAAGTGGATGTAAAGTTGAAGACAGCAAACAAATAATTGCAACATTGACTATAAAAACATATATAGTTCACATAAATGTCATCTATAATAATAAAAGAAAGAGTCTGTGTGTCTGCGTGTTTTTCTTCGAATCGTAAAAGACCTACTTATACTGCCCTCAGAAATTCGAAATTTTTAAGATAGATTCCCTTTAATACCAACGTGTGCACCTGAGGCTTAGTTTTTTCATATTTGTTCCATTTTTAGAGAAAATTCGAATTTTCTGAAAAAAATACACCACATTCGCTCAAATCCGATCATTTTTTCTCTTTCCTGATGCCATCGGCTGAAAAAATTAAATAAAACTTTTAACGAAAACATTTAAAATTCAAAATGTTTATTTTATTCTTTTGCCATTACCTTCAGAAACTAAATTCATTATTTGAAAAATAATTGACATGTTTCAAGTGACGTAATTCCGCCAGTCTTCATTCCCGGATTTTATTGTGGTTTTATTTGATGATTTTTTCATTGATTTTTCTGTTGACTGCATGTATGCATATTTAAGCAATAAATGTATAGTTAAGCTTTTACTGAACTATGATGGTTAATAAAGGCCATCGCACTAGAGCTATTAGTGTTTTGTGTCTTTATTTTTTCGCCAAATACGTTGCCAAACTCGCCAAATTATTAACTAAAATTCGCCAAATAGGCAATTTCTTTTATAAATAATTTATAAGCTGGTCGGTTGTTCGAAGGTCATTGTGTTAGAGCCGTATAATGGGTGTGGGTATAGCTATATCTATTTTCTCGCCAAATTATTTCTCAAAACGCGCCAAATGAGCTAAAAGGTTTCATGTATTAAGAGGGAATTGTGATGACATTTATGAGTGCATTTTATAGCGTATTTTTCATTTTGGAATTTTAAGGCAATGAAACGGGATTTTATAATTTATAACGAGCGGAAACAATATTAAGTTTATGATCCTATAACAGGTTATATGGTACACATATTTGGAATCTATTTGATATGTTTTTATTCCGTGCGAAGAACGGGTATAAATTTGCTAGTATAACCATAAACGATAGAAAAGACGTATTATCTTGAATAATATTTCCTTTTCAGATAAACTATAATCTACATTGAGTTTGCCCTAACTAAACAACAATGAAGTTGATATAAAATAAAATTGTGTGGACTAGAAAAAAATCACAGAAAAACCTTAACATCTGAAGCACAAAAATAGAATCATTAACCAATGGGATGTATGCTTTTTTGCAGATTCCGTCAAAAATAAATGTATGGTGTGAAATACTATATGCGAAGTGCTTTAGTATTTCCCACCATACCTTTATTAAGAAATTCCTTTATTAAGCGGTCTAGAACGCCACAAAACAGACTTTCATTGCTGCATTTCGTAGTTCTTAGGTACAGGGAAAAAATAACTTTTTGTTTTGTTTGTTTAGTTTTGGTTAGTTATCAAAGCTATCATTCTTCAATAACTCTTCTGTTCAATTAGTTAGGGAATTAAAATGAATTTAAGAAGATTTGTTTTAAAAAATTTAACTTATAAAAATAAAAATTATTTCAACAAAAAAATCATTTCTGGGGTAAACAATGGACATATTTCACGTCGTGAGTGGCAACTATTTCATCGGTATTGTTTTCATTTTTGTCCCTTCCAGGGGGTCACTGACAGTGGGCCCTCAAACCTCATAGGCCAAGTGGGTCCTTCAAAGGGGTCCACTTGGCCTATGAGGGCCTCTGTATGTATTGTATATAAAAGGGAACCACAATTTTGTTTTCAAATAGGGCCCATTTGTTTCCAATCTGGCCCAGGGACTCGCTTCGCCACTAGAGGCCCTATATATATTATATAAAAGGGGCCTACAAATGTTGTTCAAATTGAGCCCAATATATTCCTAATCGGGACCAGGGACACACTTGGTCTCCTGGAGGCCCTATATATATTATATAAAGGGGTTTACATATTGTTCAAATCTGGCCAATTTGTTCCCAAGTTGGCGCATGGGCCCACTTTGCCTCTGAAAGCAATTAATAATACAGGGTGAAGCAAATAAAAGCGGCCCCAACGTGGAGATAAGAATACGACAGAAATGTTGCCAAGTCAAAAACCAATACAAAAACAGGTTTGCTAACATGAAGCCATTGATCGCTTCAATATTAAGCCCAAACAAACGCTTGGCGACTTATTTGCCGGCAACTACGCAATGGTTTGAAAAGCTAGTTGAAATGAAATATAAACACGGTTTGTAGAGCTGATCAAAAAAGTTCCCACTAGTGATTATTTCGGTTGTAATTTATCGCAAAGAATCGGACCTTTTTATCGGTCAAAGGAGGGAGACCAATGGTCATCTAAAATTAAGAATATTGGGGGTGCGGCGGCGTCGTCCACAACTAGACACCGACGATTGAACCCACTGAAGAAACTCTTCCAATGGGAAGCAGGAGGCGAACAACTCCGCCCCGGAGACGAACTCTCACGAGTGAACTTTCCTTCGGACATTCATTCACTTCGCGCTCCTACTAGGACCTGCCGCTCTCAGACCATGCTTGCGCGCTGGCCTCTACGATCTAGAAATTGTCTTGTCTGCGTTAAAAGGATGTAATCTAATATTATTTAAACCCTCCAATAAAGTAGATATTCTTTCCTCAACTGAGATGGAGTAATTTTGTAATGCAACTTCACTCCTTACTTAGCGGGCTATAACCAGGCCCCCGCACGTGGTGACCAGGACGTGATGGACCGGAAAACGGTGAGCATGATATTATATTTGTCTGTTTTGGTTGGGGAATATATTGCCAGTAATGGGGTTTGTGTGTTCGCGATATTTAAAAAAAAATATTTTTAATGTTCCTACATTGCTTTAAAGAAAGGTACTGGTCGTATTCTGGCCCACCCCAAAGGGGATGCAAAATTAGTCGTACAGACAGATGCCTCTGATTATGCCATTGGCGGAGCACTTTTTCAAATTGCAGACGAGGGACTTCAGCTTTTGTCATTTTTATCACGAAAACTTTCCCCCGCAGAATGTCGATACAGTGCGTACGATCGCGAGTTATTGGCAATATATGCCACAATTAAACATTTCAGGTATTTGTTGGAAGCAAGGGAATTCGATTTGTGGACAGACCACAAACCCCTTACCTACGCGTTTAGGCAAAAGCCAGAAAAGGCTTCGCCAAGGCAATGTCGTCAACTTGACTTCATTTCTCAGTTTACTACGTCAATTTTGCACATAAGTGGCAAGGACAATATTGTAGCTGACGCACTGTCTCGAATTTCCGCTATTGCAATGCCTTCACCGATTGACTATAACGAAATTGCCAGAGTTCAGGAAACGGATAGAGAGTTGCAAATATTAGTAAATGAACCAAAACAGGGACTAGAACTTAAAAGAGTAAATTTACCAGGAACCGAAGTTCCACTGGTGTGCGATATTTCAACTGGAAATGTCAGACCTTATATTCCAGAAAAATTTCGAAAATTAGTTTTTGAATCTTTGCATAAACTTTCTCACCCAGGGATTAAAACAACTTCAAAATTAGTACGTTCGAGATTTGTTTGGCCATCAATTAACAAAGATTGCACTAATTGGGCACGATCGTGCATTGATTGCCAAAAAAATAAGGTGTCCAAACACACTCGAACCCCATTGGGCAAGTTCCCTGGCCAGGCGGATAGATTTGATCATGTTCACCTGGATCTCGTAGGTCCATTGCCAACATCTGAGGGCAGTCATACTCTCTAACCATGGTGGACAGGTTCACCCGCTGGCCAGAATCTGTGCCCATTGAGGACATCACAGCGGAAACTACTGCGATTGCATTTTACAGGACTTGGATTTCCCGTTTTGGCGTGCCGTCCCGGGTCACAACCGACCAAGGGAGACAATTCGAGAGCAATCTGTTCCAGAGCTTAGCACGTCTGCTGGGAATACAGAGGATCCGGTCGTCACCATATCATCCCCAAGCCAACGGGATGGTGGAGCAGCTGCACAGACCACTGAAGGCAGCCATCAAGGCGTATAACACCCCAAGATGGACTTCAGCACTGCCGACTATCCTCCTTGGATTCAGGACAGCTTTGAGGGAAGACCTGCAAGCTTCAACATCACAGCTCGTCTATGGCAGGACCCTCCGGCTCCCTGGGGAATTTTTCGAAGCCTCAGCCCGCGAAGCCAACGCCAAACAGATGGTAGAAGACCTGAAGGACCACTTCAACGAGATCCGGCATGTCCCGACCAAACCACATGGGAGAAGATCCACCTTCGTACACCCCAGCTTGAAGGACTGCACTCACATCTTCCTGAGGAGAGACGCCGTGAAGGGACCACTGCAGTCGGTGTACGAAGGCCCCTACAAGATCCTGAAAAGGACAGAGAAAACCTTAGAAATTGAGGTGAAGAAAGACAATCGCACGGTGTCCCTTGACCGCGTCAAGCCGGCATTCCTGGCGCAGAGAGATGACACCATCCAGGAATCAATGATGCCGGGAGTTCCAGCCAAGACGTCGACCAGACCAACACTGCAGACGGAGGAGCAGTCATCGTCGGTGCCAGCAACGAGAGCAACACGATCGGGTCGCCGAGTACACTTCCCCAAGCATCTTGCGATGTACAGACTGATATAGTGACGTGTCATGGATGACACTGGGGGAGGAGTGTGCGGCGTCGTCGTCCACAACTAGACACCGACGGTTGAACCCACTGAAGAAACTCTTCCAATGGGAAGCAGGAGGCGAACAACTCCGCCCCGGAGACGAACTCTCACGAGTGAACCAGGGAGGAGAGAGGGGTAAGGAGAGGCCCCAGTACCTGCGCAGTAGAGCACAAAAGAAGCCAACGCCGCATTGCATCTTGGGATGCATAATGAGTTTCTGTTTTCAAGATCGGTAATGCAGACGAATGAGGTGAAAGCATGGAGTGTGAAAGATCGTCTTGGTTTAATAATTGGCGGATCCAGAAATTGGTTTTGGAGGAGCTAAGACCTATTTTCAACCATTTTAATTAATGGGAGCTAACTAATTATCCATTTAAATTAATTATAATATAATAATTATCCATTAAAATCTATTTATGTTTAGGAGGGCGTAGGGGCAGTCAGACGTCGACGTAAATGTTGGTCCTTCACCTGTTCTGGTCTTACGTCCATCATATCTGTCGTTTGGGCGAACTTTAGTCACGACGTATGGGCCGAAAAACTTTTGTCGAAGTTTTAAGCCTGTTCCAAACTGTGTGCGCTTGATGGCGACTGTGTCATCAACTTTGTATTTGGTGGGAGACTTGCGTCGCTTGTTATAGTTGAGCCTACTCTGTTCTTGTTGTTGCAGGATATTGGCTTTGGCTTCTCTGCGCAGTTGTTGTTGATGTTGAACAATCGAATGTACGTGTTGGTCTTCTAGAATTTTTTTGATGTCGAGATCCTCTTTATTTTTCATCTTTACTCCAGTTAAGAGTTCAAAAGGTGTGTATTTAGTTGTTGAAGAGATAGTACTGTTAATTACACGTTGCACAGCTGGTATGTGTTTGAACCATTTGTTCGGATCGTCGAGGGACAACTTGGAGATGACTGGGATGAGCGTTCCATGAAATTTTTCAACCTGGCCGCTTCCTCGTGGCTGACCTGTGGTGATTGTGACATGTTCTATTTTCTCATCTTCGCAGTACTTTTTAAATTCTGTTGCAGTGAAAGCTGATCCACGATCTGATACTATTCTTCTAGGATTTCCAAAGGTGATTTGTTGCAGTTGGAGTTTATCTAAAGCGTCTTTTGCTGATGTTGACTTGACTGGATAAATCCAAAGGAACTTAGTAAAGGCGTCTACAATAGTGAAGATGTACTTGTAGTTTTTATTTGTACTTGGCAGTGGACCGAGAAAATCTATATGATATGTGTCTAGTGGAACGTCGCCTTTAGGAATGGGATGGAGAAATCCTTCTTGTTTTCCTGTTTTTCGTGAGGCAAGTATGCATGGTACGCAGTTGGATAGTACGCTTTCAACAGTCTTACGTATATTTGGGAAGTAAAATTGTTGTTTAACTAAGGCTTCAGTTTTATTGATACCAAAATGACCTTTATTGTGTTCGATTTGTACTATTTGTTTTTGCATGTCTTGTGGTATTACTAAAAGTTCTTGGTCATTGACTACTTTGTAAAGAACATTATTTTTGTACTTGTAGTCTGATGTTGGAGAGTGTTCTAGTAGTTGTTTAATGCTTAGTGTGAACTCATCTTTAGACTGAGCATCGCAGATTTTTCGGGTTGTTTCATCAACTTGGATTGACATGATAGGATATCGGCTAAGTGCGTCGACATGTTTCATCTGCTGTCCTGGTCTGTGGATTAGCTCATAGTCGAAATCTTCTAGCAACATTGCCCATCTGGCAACTCTAGGTGGTAGTTCTTTTTTAGACATAGTTTTTTGAAATGCTTGACAATCAGTGAAGATTTTGAATTTTGTACCCACAAGATAGTGTCGAAATTTCTTGAGTGATTCAATTATTGCTAAAACTTCTAACTCATATGATGTGTATTTTTCTTCCTGTGGTGAGGTTTTACGGCTCATATAGTGTATGGGATGTAAGATGTTTTCAGCAACAGCTTGAAGCAAGATTGCACCAAAACCTTTCGACGAAGCATCACAGTGCAGTTGTAAAGGTGAGCCCTGTTGGTATAAATGTAACACAGGTTCTGTTGAGAGTGCTTCTTTCAGTTGAAGAAAAGCTTGCTGTTGTTCTCTGTCAAAGTGAAAAGGTGTGTTGTTCCGCAAAAGATCACTCAGTGGCCTTGCAATGGCGGCATAATTTTTTATGAATTTTCGAAAATAAGAAGTCAGACCCAAAAATGATTGAACATCTTTCGTTGTTTTGGGCTGAGGGAAACTTAAAACAGCATTTGTTTTGTGTGACGATGGTCGGATTGTACCTTTTTCCAAGATGTGTCCAAGAAAAGTTATTTTTCGTTGTAGGAAATTGCACTTTTTGAAATTAAACTCAAGTCCATAGTCTGAAGCAACTTGGAAGACTTTTTTGAGTTTTTGTAGACCTTCAAACTCATCAGACGAGGGGATAATCAAATCATCAAGATATAGAATTAGTGTTCCATCTTCTAAAAGATCTCGAAAAACAATTTGAATAAATCTTTGAAAAACGGATGGTGCGTTACACAGTCCAAAAGGCATTTTTGTAAACTCATACTGTCCGTCTGGAGTTACAAAAGAAGTGTACTTTTGACTATCTTCGTGAACATCAACGTGATAAAAAACCGTTTTTTAAGTCTAAATTCGAATAGACAGATGCACCTTGTAATTTGTCAAATACGTCTTCGATAAGGGGTAAAGGAAATCTCTCTTTTACGATTTTACGGTTTATAAGACGAAAATCGATTGCTATTCGTGTTAAACCCTCTTTTTTCTTACATAAAACTATTGGTGCACAAAAATCTGAAAAGCTTTCTTTAATTATTCCGCTTTGTAACATTTCCTTAATTTGTTTATTTACCTCAATTTTTCCGACAATGCAAGACGACGTGGTCTTTGGAATATAGGTGTGTCATCCGACAGAAATAATTTCATCTGATAATTTGTACTTTTAACTTTATTCGGTTTATAAGTCCTAACCATCTCTATAATAGTATTCCGTACATTCGCGTCAGGTATATGTCTAAATTCTTCTTCAAAAAGCATTTCATCATTTACAATACTAAATATTGGACTGAATTCCGTAATCTCAGGCGCTTTGTTTACATTCGGTAATATGGACTCATGCCCTTGTCGGTCTGAAGCAAAAATTTGTTGTTCATACATTCCTAAATCTCTTATTTTGTTCGGTTTATATTCTTCAATCAAATGTGTAATTCGTTTCTTTATATCTTTATTTAGAACGTGTGTCAGGTCTATTCCATTAACGTAAATCGAATCACAACAGTCTATGACGGTGGTACCGTCGATCGGCGAAACATCTTTTACGGGAAAGTAGGCTAAACTGTTACCGGTCTGTTTATTAAATTTTAAACGGTTGCATGTAGCATCTGGTCCGGCTAAAAAAAATCTACTCTTTGCGTCCTCGAAGTCAGTGGGCGGATTTTCTACTGATTGCTCCTCCTTTGTCTTTGATTGGTTCTGGCGTGTTTGAAGCTCCTCCCTCATGTCTTCATCAGACTCGTCGTCGCCACTGTCTGCGGCTTGATTTGAAACGATGGGGATTCTATTTTTAGATAAATTGTTATTTTCGTGTTGTGTGATTTTTGTTTTTGGCCTGTTTCGTTCGCTTTCAATAGGCAATATTTGTGATTTTGTTAACTCGTGCAAAATCGAAGGGGGGATTATTAGATCCGAAAATAGATTTTCACAAACTGCTGCATCGAATGTTATTGGGTTTTTTCCTGGTAATGCCAGATGGATTTGAGTACAGTTAGCGTTTACTTCGTTTCCAAATGCGGAAATTAGTGTAATATTTCCATCGTATGTGTACGTTGTGGGTAGACAATCTGCTTTTACACAAATGTTAGTACATCCGCTATCAATAATTGCTTGTACATCTTTACCGTTGAGTAATATGGTTTCATATTGTAATTTGCTTTGGAGGGATCCGTTATCACGTGTCTTTGTTTGGGTTGTTATTTCTAATACGGGATTGTTTGACGTGTTTTGTCTGGTGTCGTTTGATTCGTTTTGTCCACGTGATTCGTTTTCGAATCTTTGATTGTTTTCGTTGCGGTGAAAAAAACGGTTATTTGTTCCGCGTGAATGTTGATTTTGTGTTCGGCGGAAATTATTGTACGGTGGTCGATTAGTATATCGATGCTGTCCGTTGTTATCGAACGATGTTGGGCGGGAATGGGTTTCATTAAAAGGCTTCCGCTTGGAATTAAAATATACATCACATTCTTTCGCTAATTCGGTCGGTTTAAACCAGTTTTCACCCTGTCTTATGGATACATGTGTTTGGGTTTCGCGGTCAAGCGTGCTGAACAGCTTGTCGCTTACCATTAATTGACACAGTGTTTCGAAAGTTGTAGCACCGCGTAGCTTAATGTAATACTCGAAACTTGATATTAATCGCGAACTGAATTGAAGGTGCGTTTCATTCGGCATCCGTTGGCTTCTACGAAATTTTAGTAAACATTCTACTGCCGATGGTTGAAATTCGCGTAAGACGGTCGCTTTTACTTGTTCGTAATTTTGTAGTTCGTTTTCCGGTATGTATAGTAGTATGCTATTGGCTTTTTCACCAAGGATATTAATCAAAATTTCCGATTGCATTGATTTCGGGACTTCCTTTGTTATGAAAGCTCTTTCCAATGAATTAAAAAATAGATTGAAATTTTCCGGTTTCGATGGGACAGGCATGCTTAAAGTTTTAATGCTTTTCATTAATGTTTCGATGCTAGGTGTTGATGTTTCATTGGCCCTACTTTCGTTTCCTACACGTGTTTGGTTTTCCGTCAAAGTATTTCTGATTGTAGCTAATTCTAGTTCTTTTTCAACCCGTATTAATTTAATTCTTTCGACCTCTAGTTTGTTTTCGGTTTGTTCTCGTGTTTTTCTATCTTCTACTGTTGTAGTTATTAAATTTTGTACGAACTCTGGGTCATTTATAAACGTTTTATTTTTCTCTATAAGTTCCTTTATTGCGATTATTGTTGCGCTTTCCGGCACCAATTCGCCAAGTTCTTTAGCAACCTTTACGAGGTCTTCCTTTTTCGAATGCTTATACATCTTCGTAATAATAAAGATTGATCCTACCTGTAGTTTTTGTTTCGTTCGTTGAATTTACCAGTGCGTGCGATGTGTTGGTTCGTTGCTATGTTGTTTGTTGTAGCTCGAAGTGAAGCTCCGCTGTCGTCGTAGATACAGGCGTGGTGTTGGCCTCCTTTTCTCTTAGTTGATGTGGGTGATGTAGAGTCGACTTCTGCTTGACGGCTGAAGAGGAACTCACGTGGCGTGGTGATGTTGCAGCTCTTAGTAGTTTCTGTTTGCTGTCGTAAATTTCTTAGATATTTTGTTCAAAAAGTTCGTAAATAGGTTTTCATTCTGATTCGTAAGAGGATATGGTTTGACCTCGTGAAACTGAAAGTTCGTAGATTTGTGTGAACCCGGTTCGTAATAGGATTTAGCTTTTGACCTCCGGGAACACTTTGGTTTTGAAAAATTAAGAAATTTTTTTAAATATCGATGATTTTCGCGATGACGAGAGGCAGTTGTCGAGCCCCCATGTTTAGGAGGGCGTAGGGGCAGTTAAGAAGAAAGCAACTCAATTTGTTGAAGATCGATTTAATTTAGTAAAGCTGACAAAGAATTACATCCTCTCGTTACCCTCACACCGCTCCTAATGACAAAATGGCGGTTGGGGCAGAGAAACGATAGGTAGCCACTAGAGGGCGCTGGTTTACAAGCATGTATATGACATTTATAACACATATATTCATTGATGTGGGGGTTTTGCTCAAACACAACTGTAAAATAAAATGTTTTGTCTTAATTGCAAGGTACTATGCCTTATAATATTAACGAAATGAAGCATTCAAGGATATATTTCTAGATTTTCAAGGACTGTATATTCGAACATGCAACACCTAAATTTCACGATAGTTTCTAAAAATTCATTTCATTTAGAAAACGAATAAGCACTCTAACTTTCAAATGAACTTAAATATGTGTTTTTAGTTATTAAAAAATCCATCTAAAATCACTTGCTCTGCCTTCTTGGATTATACATAAACAATAAATCAAAAAGTAAAATAGGAACTGAGCCACATTGAAAAAGTGTTTTTAATGAAACCGAAATTAACATTTGCCTGGAAGACATTTGAAGACTTCTGTTTATATTGACACAATTAAGGAAAACACAACCAAGTTACCTCTGGCTCTAATGTGTAAGAATATAACACATAGGTAGAATGTAAACATAATTACTATAAAATTAACAAAAAAAAGCCTTCAAAATTCTAAGTAATAAGAAAAAAAACAATTCAGTAGTTCACAAGTGATATAAAAGACAGAATAAATAGCTCTTATTGATTCTTTATTTAGTTGTGATTTAAATAGTTTGCTAACTAAATGCTTTAAATAAACTCTTTAAACCTCTTTGTTTTGAGAGAAGCGGTCAATTACCTTAAGAAATGCAAGGGTATAAGAGCTTTAAAATTATACATTAACAATAATTAATGAGCTAAAATGGGAACTTAACTTACGGATTTTTAAGCCCAAAAAATGATGACATAAATTATACACAATTTTTAATACAACAAAATAATTTTAATACACAATTTTATTTTTAAAGTTCATTTATAGTCCTTTAAACATTAAGGAGGTTTGATCACTCTCCCTGTGCGAGATGTTGGAACAGGTAATGGAAGTGCCAGGATGTCACAGTGAGTTAAAAATGGAATGCATATTGGGATTCATGCAAATCGTTTATAAATGAAAATATTCCTTATAAAGAAAAGCTGCTTTTTGCTTATAGGAATACAGAAAGTGGTGTGTTTTGTGTCACTGTGTTTTGAAGGATTCCAATTGTCCCTTTTGACAGCTTTTACCCATTCTTTTCTTAAAATTTCCTCTTTTGGAAACCTAAAATTTGGTAACAAGAAAAGTTTTAGAAAACAAAAAAAAACACCATATAGCTGTTCCTAATTTTTAACAACAAATGAATTGCTAAATGTAAACAGGGGCCCAAGTCCATTGGCGAATCTTCTACTATGCTTCTTATTTTAACATTTTAGTGAAAGTAGTACTTTTTTACATTTAGCGATTCAAATGTAATTAAAATACATAACTCAAAATGAAAAATGCCTAACTTAAATGAATTAAATAAACTAAACCATGCAATAAATCCATAATCAAGTTCAGGTACGATCTAGTAGCAAAATATGGATTTTGCAAACTATATAATTAAATAATATTGCAATGTGCTCATATAGGCCCAATTACACATGGTCAACTCTTTCCTGCAATGATTGCCGAACAATGTTCCATCAAAATATCCGAGTTGCCATCAATATTGCAAATTTCTTGAAAGTGTTGCCAGTTATATTTCTGTATTGATGGTCAATGTTTTGCGTGTAGCCGCACTAATTATTCTGTAATCTTTGGTTCTGGATGACCCTTACCCAAAAACCGTGGTTGTGCGTTTTTTTTTGCTTGTCTCTCAAAATGCAATGAAAAACTTATTATATTATGCATGTCAAAAATTAGTATCAGTTTTAGAAATATGTTATATAGGGCATGTCTTCCTTTAATCAACAATCACAAAACATATGGATTTATTATGACAGACTTCTAAATGCTTGCACGTGATGCAAAAGCTAAGTTTAATTTTAATAAAAGTGTATTTACCTGTGAAACATAATACCAGCAATTTTCTTTGAAGAGTTATTGTAGCATCCAAAGGCTACACAGGACATTCTGGAAATAGATTTACCTATAAACCAAAACCAAAGTAATATATATATATAAGAAATATATACAAAATAATATACCAAAACCCAAAATATACAACCAAAAACCAAACGTTATTGAAATCCAAGAGGTCAAGGCCCAAAATATTATTTTATGATTTGATTTAACATGGAATTACCCAAAAATTAAACCACAATGCACACTTGAATGTATAAAACTACAATAATGCTAGTACTGCAACTACATATCTACAAAAAGACGTAGCTTAATTTTTTTAAGAATTAGTATCAGTTTTACAAACATATTATAATAGACTTCCTTTAATCAGCAATCACAAAACAGAAGGATTTATTATGACAGACGTCTAAATGCTTGCACATGTAGCAAAAGCTAAGTTTAATTTTAATAAAAGTGTATTTACCTGTGAAACGTAATACCAGCAATTTTCTTCGAAGATTTATTGTAACATCCAAAGGCTACACAGGACATTTTGGAAATAGATTTTACCTAAAAACCAAAGTAATATATATATATATAAAGAAATATATACAAAATAATATACCTAAACCAAAAATATACAACCTAAAACCAAACGTTATTGAAATCACACAATGCACAATTGAATGTAAGAAACTGCAATCATAATAGGACATGCATATTATAATAAGAAGGACATGTCTTCCTTTAATCAACAATCACAAAACAAAAGGAAAAGATTATTACAGACTTCTAAATGCTTGCACATGTTGCAAAAGCAAAGTTTAATTTTAATAAAGATATTTTTTCCTGTAAAATGTAATTCCAGAAATTTTCTTTGAAAAGTTATTTAAGCATCCAAAGTCTACACGGGATATTTCAGCAAAATATTTGTTTATAAAACATTGAAAATGAAACATCATCTTACTTTTTCTCCATCTAACTAGTACACCAGACAACACCTGCACAGAGAGCAGACAGTTTTTCTATAAGAGATGCAACCCACAATGCACTGGGTTTTGTTATGCGCAGAACTCGGAAAATTCTGACGGCAATACTTCAATTCGTTAATATTATGGGGCCTCTCCTTACCCCTCTCTCCTCTCTGGAGTGAACTTTCCTTCGGACATTCATTCACTTCGCGCTCCTACTAGGACCTGCCGCTCTCAGACCATGCTTGCGCGCTGGTCTAAAGAAATTGTCTTGTCTACGCTAAAAGGATGTTATCTAATATTATTTAAACCCTCCAATAAAGTAGATATTCTTTCCTCAACTGAGATGGAGTAATTTTGTAATGCAACTTCACTCCTTACTTAGCGGGTTATAACCAGGCCCCCGCAGGGGGGTTCCGAATACTCCGTATCCCAGTCTTTAGAACTGGGGCCTCTTATTCAGAGGGTCACGCGTTCTAAAACCAGCCACATCCTATAGACGGATATTTGTCGGAAAAAATTAAAAAAAAATCGACCTACTACAGTCCCTGGACAAATTATTATAGACGCACTATTAAAATATAATATAAATAATATAACCATATGTTAAAGGAATGAGAACTGAAGTGATCTGATTGTCAAGTTGTTACGTAGTTGATTTGTTGTTTTTAGAGAGATTTTGCATACGGTTCGGTGAACTGTAACGCTAACCCAAACCTTAACCTTTCGACCAATCAGCGTGCGCGTAGCGATAAGGTTAAGGGAATCGCTTCCCTTATTTCGGAAATTTAGCGTAACGCCTAACGCTATCCTCTAACCGTAAACGTTAAAGTCACATGTCTTGCTATGGCTTGTTAGTTGTTGTATTTTTGGTTATGGCGTTGAGTCTCGGTTTGTTTTGAAAAGTTACGTGACAAAAAAAAAGACTTTCGCATTATAATACAAAACATTTTATATTTCAAATCACTAATATAATAATCGAAAATGTGAAAGATAAACATTTTAAAAGTTTTGCTTAAAAAAGTTTAAAAACCGTAAAACGATTCGAATCGTAATAAAAATTGTATTACTCCGTGTGCATATTTTTGAATACTACCCGTTATTTTTCTGTAAAAAGTTTGTTTTTTATTTTATATTTATGATTCAAAAAGTTGATTACTTCCAGTTTGGGGTATATTTATTTATTTTTAAATTTACAAAATTACAAATTCCTTTTTTAATTGTAGTACTACCACGAATCTTACAGGGTTGAATGCTCATTACTTAAAAATCAAGCTACACTTTCATTCATGTTTGTTAATTTTAAAATTATTCAAACGTGTTCAAAGAGGAATATAAAAATTTATAAATAGTTCAAATTTAGCTAAAAATTGAAATTTCGGAACAGAAATCGGTTTATAGATGGTCTCGTTAATTGATCAAAATAGCACTTCCAACTAAAAACACTTAAAAGTAAATGTTTTTATGAAACTGATTAAAATTAAGTAAATAATTTGTAATTTTGACTATTATGAATTTTCCAAGCTCTGTTTTGTCTAGGAATGTGTTGCACTTCCATGGTTTAATAGTACTTTAAGCATGGGACCCCCAAGTACCATTTATCAAATAGCCAAGTGAAGGAAAACACTATGTGCAAAAATACTTTATTTTTTATCCATTTTGTATCCTAGATTTTCATTTTGTATGCAGAGAGCTTTTAAAGAAAGTATAAAGATGCTCAAATTTAGCTTTTAATAAAAATTTTAGAGCATTAACTTATTTTGGCATTCCTTGTTATGATTAAGCAAAACAACATTCACAAAATATACATGATAAATACTTTTTTATTGAACTTTTAGTACCTACAATCAATTTTAAAAAGCAAGTTCTATCTAGTGTTCTATCTATCTATTAGTTCTAACTAAGAATTCTAACAGGTTATGGGATTCAAAACGTTTCCCCTGTGCGAGAGTATGACTAAGTAGGCGTTTGTTTATTAAATGAGTTCGGCAGTTCGTGTTAGGAATTTTTCGTCGGTCATGACTGCGTAACGGAAGGTGTTCGGCCTGACTGCGTAAATATTTTTGGAACTTTTTTGTTTTCTGGACGATATTATCCTGTACAAGAATAAGATGGACCCTTTAAGAGTTCAAGGGAAACCCCTGTCAGGTGAGAGTGACTGGCAAGTTTGGAAGTATCGTATGAAATTCGTTTTGAACGGTCACCCTGGAGCTTTAGATGTCGTCCAAGGAATTTTGAAAGAGCCAGCAAGTCTTGAGGCTGAAGCAACAGACGCTCAAAGACGGAAATATGAGAGCGATTTAGCAGAATTTCGAAATGGTAACAAAGGTTTCGAAAGGGTTCGAACACTAATGCCATGGTCATACTGACTAATTCTATGACTGAAGAAGCGCTTCAGAGGGTAATGAGATTCCAGAATGCACACGAGGTTTGGACTGAATTAACTAAACTTTACGAGGCTTCATCAGAAAATCAGCTTTATAGCATTTGCATGCAGTTTTTCCAATTCAAGTGAGACCCTAGCGAAGGTGTATCAGACCATCTTTCAAAGTTGAAGAACCTTTGGAACGAGTTTAATTCAGGTCTAGTCAACAAGAGTGAAGCCAAGCTGCCTGAGCTTTTGTTGAACTGCAAGATTTTGGACATCTTACCTGCGGAGTTTAACTCTTTCAAGTCAAGCTGGTTGATGCTGGGGGACTCCAGGAGAACAGTGGAGGAGCTGACGACACAGCTGTGCTCATATGAACGAGAGTTCACGAGTCAAAGTAAAAACGTCTCCCTTGAAAACGATGCAGCTCTAGCAGTCAGAGATAAAATATTCAAGAACGTTCTGTCAAGGAAGAAGCCAGGAAGCAAAGGTAACTGCCACTATTGCCAGCAAAGAGGCCATTGGCAGAGGAATTGCAGCAGGTGGATAGCTGACGGGAGACCACCAAAGCAGACTGCAGCTACAGATTCAGGAAGAAGTGGATCATCATATGAAGCGACTAATATAAGTTTGATGTCAATTGATGATGAAGTCCTGGTCTCCGATAGTTCTGCACTTGATAGCTGGTATATCGACAATGGAGCTTCCAGACACATCACCAAGGACGGCAAAAGTTTTGCCACTTTTGAAGAGTTCGAGTCCCCACATGGGATTACGGCAGCCAATGGAAAAGTTCTACCGGCTCTCGGTAAGGGAACACTTCAGATTTTCACATTGGTTAATGGGAAGAAACAATTCAAGAAATTAAAAGACGTGTGGTATGTACCAGAAATCAGCAAGAACTTATTTTCCGTGTTGGCCACTCATGATAGAAATGTGAACAGTCGTTTTGAATCAACTGCAACGCGTTGTTGGCTGAAGATAGATGATACTTGTGTTCTAGAAGGAACAAGAAGTAAAGGCAAAGGACTTTTCAAGGCCAAGATGAAAGTCGTTCTTCCAAGAGTGCCTATTGAAGTCAACATTGCTATGCCAGATGTCTCGAGACTGCAACTCTATCATGAACACTGGGGCCATCAAGATAAGCAACACGTAAAGTCTCTTCTAAATTCAGAATTGAATATTAAGGTCAATATTGAAGATGAATTGTGCGAAGCATGCATTTACGGAAAGTCTCACAGATTAAGCTTTTGGTCAGAAGAAGTTCTACAGCACCTGGCGAGTTAGTTTCTGCAGATGTTTGTGGACCTTTTGACAACTCTTTCAAAAAGTTTAGATATTTTGCTATTTTCAAAGACCAGTATACAAAGTTCCGAAGCGTTTATTTTCTAAAGCAGAAATCTGAAGTCTCAAGAGCTATTAAGGACTTTGTAGCTTTTAGTGAGAATCTGGGACATTCTGTGAAAGAGTTTATCAGCGATAATGGGCGGCGAGTTTGAAAATAAAGAGGTCAAGCAGTTCCTTGGACAGAAGGGGATTATTTAACGATTTACTGCCCCATATACACCTCAGCAAAATGGAGGAAGTGAAAGGGAGAACAGGACCATAGTTGAAATGGCCAGAACTTTGAAGAACTCCAATCCTGATATCAACTTTCCACCAGCAATGTGGGCAGAACTTGTCAACACTGCAACTTACATTCTAAACAGAACTGGCAAATCCTCAATTAAGGAAAAAAGTCCTTATGAATTGTGGGTTGGAAACAAGCCTAGAATTAAGCATTTAAGAATCATTGGTTCTACTTGTTATGCACATGTTCCGAAACAACGAAGAAGGAAGATGGATAACAAGGCAACTAAGGCCTATCTTGTAGGCTATGATGGAGACGAGAAGTACTGGCTGTGGGTTCGAGAATCAAATACTATAATATATTCTAGAGATGTAAAGTTCAGTGAAAAGGTACTGAACTGCAGAAGAACAGTGGTGTTTCCCCTTCAAGATGAAAACAGGAAAGATGAATATGAAAAAGATGAAAATCTTCAAGATGAAAACAGGAAAGTTGAATCTGAAAACAAGGAGGATTCAGAAAAGGGACTTGAAGATCAGGGAAAGTTTGAAGATGAAGCTGAGGCTGAAGGTGCTGACCAGAATTCCATCAGTAAGTCTGAACCAAGAATTTTGAGAGACAGATCAAAGTTGAAAAAACCTATACGCTATCAGGACTACATTATTTTGGCTGAAGCTTTTGTTACAGAGGATGTAGAGCCTACAACGTTTGAAGATGCTGTGACAAGCAGACAGAGTAGACACTGGAAAAAAGCGATGGATGCTGAGATGTCATCATTAGCTGAAAATGAAACATGGAAGCTAGAAGATTTACCGAAAAACTCCAAAGCAATTCCCTGTAAATGGGTATATAAGGTTAAAAGAAATCCTGATGGCACGGTTGACAAATACAAGGCTCGGCTTGTGGCTAAGGGATTTACCCAACGTTACGGCATTGATTTCGACCAGACCTACAGTCCCGTTACAAAAATGGCTACTGTTCGATCAGTATTAAGTATAGCAGCTAACGAGAAGATGCATCTAACCCAGTTTGATGTCTGCTCGGCCTTCTTGTATGGGAAAACGAGACGAGACTATTTACATGCAGCAGCCAGAAGGTTACTGTGATGGAACCAATAGGGTTTGCAAGTTGATTCGTATTCTTTATGGATTGAAACAGGCTTCTCGCGTTTGGAATAAGTATTTTGGAGAGAAACTTTCAGAATTGGGATTCGGGATCAGTGAGGCAGACCCATGCTTGTTTATTAGAGACAACGGTGCTAAGAAGTTAGTTGTTTGTTTATATGTGGATGATGGGGCATGTTGCTGCAACTGATTTGCAAGAGTCTGAAGAGTTCATAAACAATTTGAAGTCAAAATTCAAAATCACAACAAAACAGGCAAGTTTTTTTCTTGGTCTTGAAATCCAACGTTTTTAAGATGGAAGTATAAAAATCAATCAGCAGGCTTATTCTAAAAGAGTTCTCGAAAGATTTCATATGGAGAAGAGTAATCCAGTTTCCACTCCAATGATCAATGAAAGTGCAGATAAAACTGACAAGGAAAACAATGAAGAGTTTCCGTACAGAGAAGCAGTGGGAGCCCTAATGTACCTGATGGTGGGAACCAGGCCAGATTTGGCTTACAGTGTTCGTGTTTTGTCTCGTCAACTCGAAAAACCTTCAAAAGAGCAAATAGTGAAACGAGTTTTCAGATATCTTGTTGGTTCTTTTGATAAGGGTATTGTCTACAAGTGCAATTACAAACCCGGCATATTAGAATGCTACAGCGATGCAGATTTTGGAGGGTGTAGAGAGTCGGGAAGATTAACCAGTGGAGTAATGGTGTTGTACAGTGGTGGTGCCATTTCATGGTTTAGTCAAAGGCAAACTGTGGTCGCAACTTCAACAACAGAAGCGGAAATCATTGCCGCGAATGAATGTGCTAGAGAAGCGATTTGGTTAAAACGCCTTTTTCTGTCCATTCCCAGGTAGCACAACAATGTTGGCCGACATTCTACCGACATCGGCCAACATTGCGAAAGTCGAGGAATGTTGAACGTTGTAATCGCGACATCTGTCGACATTCACAGGCATTGGGATTTTTTTAAAATTAGTATGACTTTAAATTCATTTTATTTTGATGTTGGAAGAATGAAACAATAATGTTAATAATAATGCTGATAAGTTTTAGTCATTATTTAAAAGAAAACGCGCATTAAGAAAACGCGGAAATAGGACTTCTTCGAGTGCTTTAGGATGTGAGATTTTTTAAAAACGGGTTTTAGGTTTATCGGTGGCGCTGAGATCAACATAAAAACGTTAGCTTTATGGTTTGTTTACATCAGGAAGGAGAGTACGATCAACGCTGTATTCTTTTAAGTTTTCGATTATTTTAGTCGTTTAAATCTATAGTAATACGCCAGCTTTAATGAAAAAAAATCAAAAACTATTTGTATAATGAGTTGTAATAGAAAGTCGAGAAACAAACAGTATCATTGTTTTGTTCCTGGTTACAGATCGAACAGTAAGAAACTTTCGTTGTTTTCTGTGCCAAAAAATGCAGAAGTTCTTGAAACTTAGAAGAAGGCAATCTTGTGAAGTGCACTTTGAAGAGGATTTTATTGAGAGCCATTATAAATGCATAATTAACAATGAAGTTTTAATGCCTAGAGGTAAGACTGTTATAAACCGAGTCAATTCCAACCAAATTCCCTGACTTTCCCCATTATTTATCAAAGAAAGTTCCTGTAAAACGTAAAACAAAAAATTCGGTAGAAGGAGGAGAAAAATCTTGAAGATTAGTGAACCAGAAATTGATTTTAACACTTAGAACATCACAGAAGAAAATAATATTGAGGACATTTACAACATAGCTTTGCCTTCAAAATGTGGATCAAAGTTACGAGAAAAATCCAAATGTCATGTTCTGTTCATGGAGAGAGGCAAATCTGTGTGCTTTGCCCTGCAAACAAATTGATGTTGAGAAGCTTCGGGATACATATACCTGCACTGGATACGTGAAGAACATTTCTATTTTTACAAAACCGGTAGAAGCCAAGACATTAGAAGGCCTTATCAAAAAACTCGACAAGTGTATGTGAAGGAGTTGGAACTGTAATTGAATTTAGATCCGATATTCAGATTGAAACATTAAAATTGATGGAGAGGTCCTTCGCTTAAAAAAGTGCAAAGGGACAGTAGAAAGTGACTTTTATTTCGTATTTGTATGACTGGGAAATCCATGCTCTTAATGAAGGTGGTTTTATTATCAACAGTTTTATCACTTGTCTAGTATTTGACCAAAGTTTAAATTTCAAATATCTTATGACTTCATGTATAAGCCAAGATAAAATTGGAAGTTTATTTGCAGTGATTCGTCAATGTAAAGACTGCAAACGATTATCTTGCATCTTTTGAGTTTTTGACAATTGTAGAATGTCTAAGTTTTTACAATTTAGCACGGCCACCTAAAGTATACAATGTAGAAACCGATATCATTAATTCTTTATTAACAGAACAGGATAATCAAACTGTAAGTAGCAACACTTTCGGCACTGTCTGTGACGTAAGCACTTAAAGTGTCATTTTCGCAACGATTTATGAATGAATATGATATAAAAAAAGTTAACTTTTTTGCACATTGTTATAAAAAGATTGTTAAGATAATGCTGGATTTAAAATAAATTTCTATTTTTTTTAATATGTATATTTCATAATTGTGTAAGATGTTTTAGTGAATTATCTGTCATAAAATTAATTATGGACTATTTGATCAATTTTATTCTTGGTAAAGTGTAAATATCAAATCCCTCGTATTGTATTCAGTGCTACAGTAAATAGAGACATGAATATGTACTTGAATAAATAAGAACAGTCTAATTAGTTATTAATTTTATGATTTGTTTTTTGTGAAACATTTCGTACAGAAGCATTAGCAATATTTCTAAAGCTTCTGTACGAATTAATAATTGTTTTTTTTATTATATTAAAGTAGAAAATACATAACTATCTAAAACATGAAATTTAATAAAATTACATGTAAAAAAATAGTTTAATTGAAGTTTGTGCATAAGATTTACAGATTTTGTCAAGAATTTAACAGTTTATCTACACTTTAATTATATGAAATAAAACCTATACCCAATGGAGGTACGTAAACATATTTTTATTCAACTCTACCTACAGTAATTTTTCGTCTTTTAATGGTAACGACCATCCCTATATAAATACATCCAGAGATGTTGTGTAGTTAACTTTAAATAATCTGGGGAAAATATGTGCTATGTATCAGATATTTAATATAAGAATAATAATACGTAAAATTTGTTTTAATTTGACTCTGAAGCAGTACAGAAAAAAAAGAACTATGTCGTAATGTAGTGTTTTATATAGCTGTCTGAATTACTAGTTTTTAAAATTACAATAGTACTAATAATACAATATTTCTTGATTAATTTTGATTTATTTAACCTATTGTTAATTGTTTTACAACATCGCATATTGACATTGGCTGACATAAAAATGACACCCTTGCGAATATTGTACAACATCGGTTTACGACATTGATCAACATTAGTCGTACCACATTCATGGGCGTTCTTTTTACAGTACTTCTCAATTATACATTTGTACTTCGCATAACTTTTTAACTCATCTGTTTGTTGAGTAGAAAAAAAATTATTTACAAAGGTAATTTTCTTTATATTTTTCTAATTAACAAAAATTTTGTTAATTAGAAAAATATAAAGAAAATTACCTTTGTGTAAATAATTTTTTTTCTACTCAACAAACAGATGAGTTAAAAAGTTATGCGAAGGAAATGGAAAAATGTATAATTGAGAAGTACTGTAAAAGAACGCCCATGAATGTGGTACGACTATTGTTGATCAATGTCGTAAACCGACGTCGTACAATATTTGCTAGGGGGTCCATTTTTATGTCGGCCAATGTCAATATGCGATGTTGATCAATGTCGTAAACCGATGTCGTACAATATCTGCAAGGGTGTCATTTTTATGTCGGCCAATGTCGATATGCGATATTGTACGACGTTGATAAATGTTGGTCAATGTCGTAAAACGACGTCGTACAATATTTGCTAGGGGGTCCATTTTTATGTCGGCCAATGTCAATATGCGATGTTGATCAATGTCGTAAACCGATGTTGTACAATATCTGCAAGGGTGTCATTTTTATGTCGGCCAATGTCGATATGCGATATTGTACGACGTTGATAAATGTTGGCCAATGTCGTAAAACGACGTCGTACAATATTTGCTAGGGGGGTCCATTTTGACGTCGGCCAATATTGACACCAATGTCGGCCAATATTTTTTTTTAATATTGGCCGACGTTGGTGTGCTACCTGGGATTACCAAGCTGAATGGAACAACAACTCTCCAGGTAGATAACACAGCTGCTATTCGACTGGCTGAAAATCCAGAATTTCATCGACGTACTAAGCACATAAATATAAAACATTTTTTCATTAGAGAAAAAGTCTTGGAGAAGGAGTTGCTGTTTCAGCAGGTGGCTACGGAACATCAAATAGCTGACATTCTGACTAAACCACTCTTCAAACCAAGGCTTTTAACGTTATGTTCAGAAATAGGACTTTATTAAATTAATTTGTTTATTAAGATTTTGTTGGTTTCGGAGAGTTTTGATTGTTTAAGAACCTAATGTTTTAACTAGTCTTTCATTTAACAAGGGAAAGTGTTAAAATATAAATAATATAAACCAGTATGTTAAAGGAAAGAGAACTGAAGTGATCTGATTGTCAAGTTGTTACGTAGTTGATTTGTTGTTTTTATTAAACAGTTTCGTGTTTGCGTTTGAACATGTGATGTGTCTTCTTTTTGGTAGCTTAACTTTGCTGAGTTACATTAGAGTTTAAACTAAGAATTCTAACACGCACTGCAAGATTTCATGTATCAATCAATGATGAACAAAATACTTTTAGAAGGACATTTGTGTTCCTAAACTTAAGCTATTGAATAGAAAATACTATCTATTATACTTAATACATATATCGACATCTTTTTTTAATGATATGGCATTCTTTGATATGTTTTCATCATTACTAAAACAAATACAGTGCGTCTAATAATTTGTCCAGGGACTGTAATTATGGGGTCCCCGAGTACACTGGGACAGACGTGTTTGCTAAATCTGCGGAGTCCAAAGTCCCGACAGTAGCGGACAAGTCACTCGAAGTCAAGTTGAATGCCATCTCAGGTGTAGACCTCATCACATGACCAAAGAGATGAGTCCTGAAGAAAAACTTGGGTATCATAGACGAATTATTTAACGACAAGAAAGTTGAGCCTAATAGTAGGCTTGGACAAGCTATGTGCACCACGTTTTCAAATTACGAGGCGTAATTTGGCTGCGTTAAAGCTACTTGGAGGCTAGAAATAGACATTCGGAAGCATTCAACCTAACGAACATGGGATAGTTGAAGCTAGAAATAGACAGCCGGAAAACGTACAACTTAACCAGGGATATTATATAGCAATCTTTGGTGCAATATCTCAAAGAGAATTCCACGATAAAGTTAGTTCTGTGTCAAAAACTAAATCAACATCGTAGTTCGAAACTATGAATTTTCCATTTGGCTACGTTAAAACATTTAATGTGATAAGAAATACGTAGCAACAAAAATTACTTCGACTACGATCGAAGGATATTGACGATGCAAACAAACACTTTTTTGTTTGTACTGTTTTGTTTTCAATAAAGCGTACTCCTACTAATTTACAATGAATATGTCACAATTATTGCTTAATTGTCAAATATATCTTTTGAATTGCCTAACATTTGATTAAAAGAAGAGCAAAAAAGCATTCGGAATAAGTATATTTACTTTTAATTTAAATGTTTTATTCCTTGATGATGATGACCTTGATTTTTACTTAAAATTAAATAGAGTAACATATAAGTAAAATTTTAATCTTAATTTTCATATTAAAAAAATCGATGTTTAACCAAAACGATATTTAATTGATAAATACTAACATTGACAACAGACTTATACAATTCTTAGCAATGTTGTTCCTTTTTTTATGTCAATTTCCTACCTCTATGGAATACCTAAGTCATTGATTTTCTTAGAACAGGCAAAAAAGGCCGATAAAATTTCGTCATAACTTATTATGGTTAATCTAAAGAAACATGCCCGGCAATTTTACGCCAAATTTGGTAACCCCGACAAATTCGTGTTATGGCCAAACTTTGGCGAAATTAGCAATTGCATTCCCAATTTCCAAATTTTTCTTGGACCAAAGTTACCCGCATTCGTCTGCAAAAGTTTCCCAGTGACCAATAAATAATTATAGCATAAAAAGTATTCAACTTAGATTAAAAGAAATAGTGTAATATTCAGCACCATAAATAAAAGAATAGCATAGAGTGTTTTATTTAGCTATTTTCAGTACTTATTTAGGTGTTCCAGACAAAAGTTGGAAGAAATAGATTTTTGTCATTAAATGCTTGTAAGAATACAAACATCATTTGTGGCATTGCCAAAACTAGAATGAGATTTTTTTTTTTACATGAAATGAAAGGCGATGTTTCTACCTTTCCAAAAATGTAAAACAATTTAAGATGGGATTTTTTTTATTTCTTTTTTCTTCTTCTTTTTTTATTTTTGATTTCTTCATTTCATGAAGAGAAATTAAGAAACAAATCTTTTTCCGAAGCTTGGACCAAAGTTATCCTCCATGGCCAAAGATACCCGCTTCGACGGTATTCAATGTTTTTCTGACGTATCGAACTATGTTTTTTGCCTAATATTTATAGTTATTTTTCCCTTTTTCAAGCCATTTTTGAAAGTAAGCTTATTTGTTGTTTTCAGTCGGCCATTTTGAAATTAGGTAGTAGTTTTGGTCATTTCAAGATGGCAACCATCTCTGCAAGTGCCGTGTTGTCATTTCGACTTAGCGAGATTTTTAAAAAGTTTGATTCTGGGCATGGTCGTTTAGGTTAACCCTTATTATAATAGGAAAAGATTTTTTGTATCTTCTGTTTCAAGTATGATGTTTTTAATTTTAGGTCTTTTTCTAATTATTAGTTAAAAATTTTAATCCTTCAAAAAGTTCGAAGTTGTATTTTCCGAATATTTGTAGGACATATAATTTTTTTAATAACTGACATGACTGTGTTCTTTGAAAGTGTCAGAAATGCCTGTCCAGTGTCTCTTGAAAATAAACTTTCACCATTTCTAGTCTTTACAACCAAACTCATGTAAAATAATATGAATATAAGTAGGCTTTAATTTAATCCCAAATTCTGTCTTGCCTGATAGTCCTGACATTATACATTTTAAAGCTATTTCTTCATGACAGTTACTTTAAAATGCACTTTTTTTAATGTAATGCATAATTCAAGACAATATTTTTATAATTGCGTCATATACCTAGGAAAACTCAGTATTTTTTTTTAGTTTAAAGCAATTTTTCCATCCATTTTCCGATTATTCATGTCCTCTCCAAAAGCATTATGGAACATCTATGATATAATGGCCTGTCTCCTTTGGTAATTTGAGTTATGTTCCAAAGCAATGAAAATATTCATGTGGTAAATATTCCACATCATATTTCATGCAATTCCATTGTTATAGCAATCCTACCTTAAAATTTCAAACTTGCCTAAAGTCGGCAATGAGCAGAATGGCCATTATATCATAGCTGTAACCAGCATTTTAACTTCTTCAACATTAAGTCAAAAATCTACTTAGCTCTGGCAATGTCTGGATGTCAACTTAAATTATTAGAAATAAAACGTAAAAAAAATACTAAAATTTCATAATAATGAATATAGTAGTACCACAGGCTTGTATTCTTGGCAGTATTATCTGAGAGATAGCTGCTTTTTAAAAAAATAACATAATCCTGTAATTCCCTAGAAAACTAGTCTTTATTTGATAAATTTACAGTACTTCTTCTGTTTTCACTAAATTGATTTATAATGCCTATTTCCATTTCGGTAGTTTAGAAGGATGTTTGCATAATTTCTGTAATAAAATACATTTTTTTATGATATTTAAACTTTTATTCTATGCAATTCTCTTAAATAGGTTATGGGACAGTCGGTTTCTAACCAGCTGGAAACGTTCAAAGATGATGTAGTCAAAGAAGCACACAATATCAAAGAAATAATTGATATTAGTCATGAAGAGTTTCTGGAGAAAATCAAAGAAGTTAATTCAATGTACTAATTTAAATTTTTAATGTTTATTTATAAATTGCAATCTTGGCAATAATAGTTTTCTAATGCTTCATATCATTGAGTTCAGACTTTTTTTTCAATTCAAAATCTATGCTAAATAGTGGCTATAAAGTTGGGCAGACATACAAGCCCCTCACCTGACTGTCAGGCTCTCCACCAACAATCAGCATACATTATTTTTAAAAATGTATAAATTTTTAATATTTGTAGAATGGATGAGTCATTTATAATCATCAGCTTCAGAAATGCAATAATTTTTTTTTAGTAATTTACATAAAAAAAAATTACATTTTAATCTCATGCAGTAAAAACAAGTTTACACTACAGACAATTGTCTTATCCCTAAAAGGGTTTAGCTATTAATAATTAACATTATTATTAATATAGCTGAGATGAGTGTAATGTAATTACTAGCTATTCTTTTATTATAAAGAATGCAATATTTAGCATTCTTTATTATTTTATTTTATAACTATACAACGCACTAAAAAAGCTGTATGTTTTGTTTAAATGGAATTTTATCTTTTTTTAGTTGCTTGAACTCTGTTGAATGTCAAGAGAAGAAGATGCATTTTTTCATTAAAAAAGGCAGTGACTCTACCTTCTTGTGGAAACAAACGGTTAGAATAAATTGTATAAGAGTAAGTTATATATTGTATATATTTGGTTATACCCTTTCCCAGTTTGCGTTATACTCAGTTATGTATTGTAAAACTTCTATGAGTAGCCATTTCTATTTAACTACCACTAGTTTTACAGACAGTTTTTCTATATTCAGTTTTTAATGTCTAAAAAAAATCTAAGAGATATCAGATCCGTTGGTGAAACATGTCTCTGTCAAATTAGTAATAATAGATTGTAAAATGCTATTTGAACTACATACTGTACATGAAACACTTCTCGAAAGGAGTATTCTTTATAATAGACTAGCAAATTTATACCCGTTCTTCGCACGGATTAAAAAAATATCAAATCGTTCCAAATATGTTTACCATATAACCTGTTATAGGATCATAAACTTATGTTATTGTTCCCGCTCGTTATAAAGTATAAAATCCCGTTTCATTGCCTTAAAATTCCAAAAGGAAAAATAAGCTATAAAATGCACTCATAAATGTCATCACAATTCCCTCATAAATACATAAAACCTTTTAGCTCATTTGGCGCGTTTTGGGAAATAATTTGGCGAGAAAATAGATATAGCTACAAACACACCCATTATACAGCTCTAACACAATGACCTTCGAACAACCGACCAGCTTATAAATTATTTATAAAAGAAATTGCCTATTTGGCGAATTTTAGTTAATAATTTGGCGAACTTGGCAACGTATTTGGCGAAAAAATAAAGACAAAAAACACTAATAGCTCTAGTGTGATGGCCTTTATTAACCATCATAGTTCAGTAATAGCTTAACTGTACATTTATTGCTTAAATATGCATACATGCAGTCAACAGAAAAATCAATGAAAAAATCATCAAATAAACCCACAATAAAATCCGGGAATGAAGACTGGCGGAATTACGTCACTTGAAACATGTCAATTATTTTTCAAATAATGAATTTAGTTTCTGAAAGTAATGGCAAAAGAATAAAATAAAAATTTTGAATTTTAAATGTTTTCGTTAAAAGTTTTATTTAATTTTTTCAGCCGATGGCATCAGGAAAGAGAAAAAATGATCGGATTTGAGCGAAAGTGGTGTATTTTTTTCAGAAAATTCGAATTTTCTCTAAAAATGGAACAAATATGAAAAAACTAAGCCTCAGGTGCACACGTTAGTATTAAAGGGAATCTATCTTAAAAATTTCGAATTCCTGTGGGCAGTATAAGTAGGTCTTTTACGATCCGATAACAGACACACACACAGACAGACAGACTCTTTCTTTATTATTATAGATGAGTGCACCTTAAAATATACCATAATTTCAATTAAAAAAAGGAAAGGTTTGCTTAGTGTGTTAGTTTTAATACAAATTAATATCTATAATGTATTTTTCTCGTGTCATTTATAAGTCTCAATATTTTCTAGGTGAATAATGCTGGTGGATTAAATGTAGTTTTCGGTGATGCCACATATGATGAAGAAACTTTAGAAAAGGTATGTATTTTAATGGATAGTCTAAAGAGTATGTTCAGTAAATCCTCTTTCATTCGAACTTTGCTAATCCAAAACCTTCCTCTCCACACTAAAGATCTTTGTTAATAGTTTGTTTACGACTATTCTCTATGGTCTTTTAACTAAACTTGTTGGTGTTTCTCCTAATTTAATCCTGAATGATGGATTAGCTCCAGCATTAAATTAGGAAACACCAACAATTTTAGTTAGAAGAGCGTAGAGAAAAAAAATTTCCCCCGTTTTCTTTCACAACCTCCTCTCTGGCTCATATTCTCAAACCATGTGCAAAATCAATAACAGAGAACTGGCACATTGTAGAGCAGTGTAATTTAAAGACAACCAACCTAATTTCTAGTGCTAGAAGTGTGGGTAGAGGCAGGGTGACACATCTCCCCTCTTTTTGTGAATATGATCAGGCTTCCCCTTACTTCCAATACCATGACTTATGACTTATGACTTGAGTGGGGTGGCCCGTCAGGGCCAAGCACCGCGACCACTGGTCTATTGTACTAACCCCATCGTTTAACCTTGAAGCAGGCCGATTGCTGAAATAAACTTCAGAATATCCCTGATTGATAAGTTATCAACCTCCCAGGCATCGATACAATGGTACCCAAGATACTCAAATCTTTGTGCAGAGTAGTTGTCACATTCGCAGAGAACGTGAAACGAACTTTCCTCAACCTGTTGACAAGCCCTACAGAGAGGGTCATCTTTCACACCCATTATACTCAGATGTCTATTGAGAGCACAGTGACCTGTTAATAAACCAATAGCTGCACGAATCTCTTTCCTGCTAAGGCTAAGTAACTCCTTGGCTCTCCGCCATGGAGCACTCTGATTAAGCTCCCTAGCCTGCCTTTGATTGGCTGCCATTTGCCAATTTGTAAAATTATAGGCCTGGAACAGCCGTCTAATGGTCTTTCTAACAGAATTATGTGGAAGACCTAGCACGGTTGGTTCCAATACCACCAAGGTTCCAATACCATACAAAGTCCATCCCCCACTTTTTATGTTTTTAGCTGCTTTGCACTAAAACAAAAATTATTTAAACCTATTTATCGTTTTAGTTGTTCTCATTTATACGTGCTGTCAGTTCCAGCTAATTGCCAAACAGCTTTAAATCTGTCTTCTAAAATCCACTAAATGCATAATGAAGTAATATTATAAAAACTTCATTTATTTTTACAAGTAAAAATAGATATGCAGAATATGCATGAAAAAAATTGTAATATGATTTTTCCAAAAGAAATGAATAAAAAGCATTTATTAGAAGGCGTATCAGTGGGGAGGGGACGGCGAGGTACTTGTAACCATATTATGGGCGCTCCCCCCCTTTTTTTTTCTACTTCTACCACTGCAATCCCAAGGAGTTTTTACATCTTATTACTTTGGATTAAAGTGGTTTTACTGTATTGTATTTCAAAACTCACTCTTTCAGAGATGTCAAATGCACGAAAATTTGAATAATAATTATTAGTTCCTGGTAGAAATTAATTGGTTATGAAGTGGTTATTTTTTAAGTAACTAACATTTATTAATAATTACCAGTAGTTGTTAATAATAACTAAATTTATCAGTTTCACAATAACATTTATATTATAAAACTTTTTATGTTTAATCATTTGTAGAAATGAAGTATGTAATTTCTTTAAAAAACATTAAGTTGTATTTTTAACTAACTTATTATTTTGTTGCAAAATATTTAAGATAAGGCTAATTTCTCATTTATTTATAAAAGCAGACAATTAATTTAAATATGCTGATGTTTACACTTTCAGGAGATATATTAGGTTTCACCATTTCCTACAATCTATGCTGACCAAATTGAAATGCTTCGGAAAATTTTAAATGGATACAATCAATGCCAAAATATAAGTGATTTAAAAGTTAATAAATCAAGGTTAAATAAATTGTTTAATAATAGTTAAAATTAATCTAAATATCCCAATTATACTACAGTCGAACCCCGCTATAGTGAACCTGGGATATAGTGAACCCTCGCTTATAATGAACCTTTTTAGTGGTCCCTTCCGAACTCCTATTTAACTAATGTTATTTTATATGGATATAGTGAACTACTTAGAAAGGGAGAGTTCGCTTGTAGTGAACCTAAATTTCCTATCCTTAATATTTTTTTCAGTTCTCCATATTTTAAGTTTTACTGTTAGTGGCAAGTGGCAGGGCATTGCAATCTTTAACAATGAGTCAATTTCAACCTGTCCTTCGGATCTTATTGTACTCAAACTGGACCTGTTTCAAAGTAACATACCCCTTTCTTCCTCTGGGTTCCAGAAACCATCCTTTCTTTCCAACCCATTATTCATATCCCCCACCACACTCGTACACACTTCTTCTGGATTCTTGGAAGGCATGTCAAACTGCAGTATTCAATTGTGTTGCAAGCACACACCCCTCTGGAGTTAAATGAAGCCATTCACCTCCTCAGCTACCTATTCTTTATTTTCAACCACCCCTTGAAAACTGGGCATAAGTGGAACTGTCCAATTGTCCATTTAACCTGTACTTCTCTGTTAATCTCTTATTTCCTTATGAAAGATTTTAGACTCATTTTGAATAGAAGGAGACTGTCTGTGAAAATGGTGGCTTCTGTAAAGAGAAAAGCCTAAAAATGCCAATTTCTTTTCTACAATGGAGATGTGTTTCGTGAAAATTTAAATATTAGTTACTATTTAACCTAATGTATTTGCATTCTTTTTGAATAATTATTTTGGAAAATTTTCAAAAATTAATTAATGTTTTTTATTTATTAAATAACTAATTTTTAATTCAATTATTTCTTCAATTAATTCAAGATATGTAAAACCATTATTATTCTTGTAAAAGCATTATATCGTATAAAACTTTATTCCAGAAAAATTGGATATAGTGAACTATGGGATATAGTGAACCAATTGTTGGTTCCGTAGAGGGTTCACTATAGCGGGGTTCGACTGTATAACTATTGGTTTGAACCCCACTTATATTTCAGGAACTCCTAGATAATTAAGGGGAATTTTTATTTTTCTGGACCCATAGGACTAATGTTAAATTTTGTGGAATACAATTTTATGCGGAAATATTGTTTCAAGAAATTTATATCAAGAGACATAAGTTTAATTAATATTTTCTAACAACGTTTGACTGTGAAATGATGTATGGTTTATTTCAATACTATTATTATTTAAAAATACATATGTGTCTTGGTGCCATCTGCTGAAACTATTAAGAAATAAAAAAAAATTATGATATTTTTTAAATAAAGAAAATTATAACAAACTACATGTAAATTCAAAGCCAAATTTTAATACAAACTCGTTTATAACAAGCACAAAGGGACTACAACATTTACTCTTTAAATTCAAGAGCTCATAAAATCCAAGTCTCTAAATAAATAAAAGAAAAATATGTTCTTAACAAAAATATTTACAGTCAATTTTATTTTAATCTTATGGTTCCATTATCTTTTCTTTGTTTTTTAGCGACTTTGAAACAGCATAAAAAGGCGATCCATACATTTTGCAGATATCTACATTTTTAGTTATGTCTTTAAACTCCATAAAATTTTCGCCTTCTTGAAAACAGTAAAAACTTTCTACTTCGACATCACACCATGAAAATGAGCAAATGTTGTCAATGAATTCAAGTCCAAGAATGAACCTCTGACCAACGTCCCCAACCAGTATGACCCTTCCCCTGTTCTGCCGCTGCAAGAAAGAAGACTGTATCTGTAATTTTGGCGTCTTCAAGTTGTTAACATCCATACATATAAAAAGGATTAATTTATCTTATTATAACCAAAAATCTTTTATATAAATAATTCGTAATTAAATCCGCATATATTTAATCAAACTTACAAATCTATGTCATACTTAGCTTTAGATAAAACGAATTTTCTTCATTTTTCCCAAACTCAGTGTTTTGCAGATACAGTATTTTTCTTACAGCAGTAGCATTGTACCCTTGCTGTTGTTCTAACCCTTTCCTCACTCTGCGCCTGCGCAATAAACCACTAGTTGAACTGCATTTTTGACCATTCCTCCTATTCGCAGTAAGGCGTGAAATGAATTTTCCCAAACAAAGGGGGTGAAGGGAACTTTTCCAAAAAAGAGTTAGCTTCTAAACTGACTGCTTAGTGAAAAAAAAAATACAAGATTGAAAAATATTCCTCGTTAAATCTGAGGCTTCCTCATAACCAAGCGATTTCCTACCATTGACTTAACATTGGACCAATAAAATATTCTTGTTTCCCTCGGTAAATCTGGGTACTCTTTTATAGTGAGTTCTCCTTAAATCAGAGCTCACTATAAACGAGTTTGTCTGTAGTTAATATCCTATTGAAATTGTTGTCTCTTGCTGAAAACTTAAAACATATGAAGCAATGATTCGGCATAACGTTAAAAGTTAAAAAGCCTTAAATCCCTTAATCTAATATTGTCGTCCTTAAATCTCAACTTTATTGTCTGTATTTTACCTTGCCTTGTGTTTCTCGTTGATTAATTCGTGGAATTTCATTTTACAGATTTTAGCTGCTGGTGGGCAAGAAGTTGAAGAATACAAGCTTCTGACTCTCGGACAATTCTTATTGGCACACAAAATGATACTTTATCATTACAGTTGTATGCAAGATCCTGCAAAGTGTTCACCTGGGACTGCAAGTTCTCAGTTAGAACAAGGAAAAACGCTTTCCACATCAATGATTTTAGACAAGTAAGAGCAAAAATTTTTCAAAGTAAACTTTTTCTGAAAAATTCAAAATTACAGTACATACACATATTATACCTCATTTTAAAGGTAAAAGCTTGAAGATATATTGGTTTAAAATTTTTATATGTTTAGTATTTTTTGATTGTCAGGCACATGTTTAGACCTGTGTCTGTCAGTCAGAATTGGGCAGTGCACAACAGTGATAGAAAAGACTATAATTAAATGGAAAAATTATATTGAATTTTTTTTTTTCTCTTGACATGTTTTATTTGCATTATAGTTAGGTAATCCAATTTTGATAAAAAGATTTTTTTAAACATGTTTGTTATTGTTAAAATGTTCCTGTGATTTTTGTCTGGCTTTTCATGGTACGTCCGTTACTATTTTTAGCTTATATTAATGCCACAACTTTATTTTTGGAGATAAAAACTTCCTGCTTTGTATTTACTTATTGTTTGACTTGAGTAACATTATGCATCATAAAGAAATAAAATATAAAAATATTATTTGGTAAATTATTGGTAACGGACGTACCAGTACGTCCGTTACCGAAATCATAATTTTTCAAAACTTCAACTTTTCTTTAATAATACTAAGTAAAAAGAATTTTCATGGTTCCCTAATTCAGAAAACTTGACTATTTATTAGATTTTTATGTTATTTATGTATAAAAAACGTTAGAAACTATAAATAACGTTATTTTATATATGTACCCCGACATATTTTATGTCTTTTTACTTGTGCAATAATATATATTTTTTATTAAATTATCTTTGTTTTGTTTTAAATTTTTAAACACCATATTTTGACAACAGTTTGGTTTTTATTTTCCCACGTATTTAGCTACCAAACAATAGCAGCATTAGTGTAGTGGAAACAAATAAACAAATTAGCCGTCTAGTGATTAGCTTGTGTCCAAGTGTTAACATTAAATCTGTCTGTTTAAAAGTGTCTGGTTTTAAATTTTAAAGATAATTAGCTGGTTTAGCAGTAAAATTTAGATACATTTAAATATGACTCTGACAGCAAAGGAGAAATAAAGAAGATATAGTTAACGCAGAAAACAGACTGGACACCAAGAACAATATTAAGGAAAAGGACAGACTTAGGAAAATGAAGGCTAAGAATGATATGAAAATGAAATACTCCAAAAGAAAATTGCAAAACTACAAAAAAATGTAGAATGACAGAATTAAATTAGTGCAAGTTAGAAATCAAAATCAAAAGTTGTTCAAAATCTGAATAATGGAATGGAAGCAAAGCCAAAGAAAGTAGTAGTAGTAGATATGCGTGCATGGGGCTAATTCCTAATTTACTTTGTATACTGGGTATGCATGGATAAAAAAAATGAAGGTAAGAGTTATGTTTAGTAAGAGTTATGTAAGAGTTTATCACACAAAAATCAGCATATTTGCCCGCATAAATATCCAGTCATCACATCGACTCTACAAGTTCCATTCTAGTGTCCTAATTTTCTTAAATGTTTACGTTTTTATTCTTTTTTCATTTATACTTTTAATTTTATAAATATATGTTCCTTTTTTTGAAACTTGAAAGTCAGCATATAAATATTGTTCAAATGTACATTAATAATTTCATTGTCAATAAGACAATAAATCATTAAAAATTGAAAAAATTAATAAGAGTTAATTTAAGGTAATAAAGAGTTAATTTAAGGTAATAAAGAGTTAATTTAAGGTAATTTAAGGTATAATTACATTATACTAAAAAAAAGTTTTTATCAAAAAATAGTATTTTTGTTCAAATAGAAATGTTTTCAATAAGAAAATTCAAAGAGGTACGTCCGTTACCATTGATGTACGTCCGTTACCGATACAAAATATTTTTTTAATTACATTAATAGCCTTTTCAAATTTTTTTTGATGTTTTAGAAACTTAACATCTTTAAATAATTGAAAAAAAATTACATTAATCATTGAGATTTACCAAATCAGAGGATTTAAGCTTTAATTAACATGCTTGCGTAACTCATGTCCAAAAAAGGTACATCCTTTACCATGGCTAAAAATTCCTGCACTGTTAAAGTAATTTAACTATTGAAATGGAATTGTACATCATGTGAAAGATAATTTTTTTCTCTTTTTAACCATACCCAAATTGTTAAGTTAAATTTATAACTGATCAGTAAAACATTTAAAACAATTATTATAATTCCTACAAAAGGTACAACCGTTACTTTAATTTTGCCTGTAAGCATCTTTTAAGAGTAAGACAAGTATCTATATACTTTTAATAGGTTTTTTTGTCAGCAATCTCCTTGCAATTCGCTTATAATGAATAATTTGACAGAATTGAAAAACAGATATGCCTGCATAAATAGTCTTATTTGAACCCATTCGTGCCCCATTTGTAAATGTCATTAATGCCTACATTACAGAATAAAACAGTTAAATTTAACAATTTAAATATAAGTTTCTCTGTCTATATACTTTTAATAGGAAACTATATTATGTTGTCAGCAGTCTTTGCAATTCGCTTATAATGTCTAATTTGACAGGATTTAAAACACAGATATGCCTGCATGAAAAGTCTTATTTTAACTCATTCTTGTCCCATTTGTGAATGTCATTAACGCCTTCATTACTGAATTAAAAGGTTAACTTTAAGATTTTAAAATTTGTGTTTCATGTGACTTAATTTATATTACATAATTGTTCAGGACTATGGTCTTCACTTGTCTTATATTTTGTTTATGCAGACAAATTTAAATCTAAAAGAAAAACAAGTGTCATATATTTCAACTACTGGGCATAAATAGACAAATTTAAAATACAAAAAAAGAAAAATCAATGAGTAATGTTATCACATGTTTTTGGCTTTTTTTTCTTGTAAGGTAAAGAATTACTCCAACTTGTGATTCTCAATAAATAAAAGGCACCATGTTCAAGAAATATTTTTTGTATTTAGCAATATTGTTTATCAATTTTAGAAGACAACTCTTAATAAATTGCATTAAACACTTTTATCACATTTTATTTATTTGTATTACAGGTTGAGCATTTCTAGAATATTAGTGGCTGGAAATTTGTTGTTCTAATTAAGCTTTATCGTCTTTTAGAGTAACTTCAGAACCTCTATCAGACACAGATGAATGCATTATATGCATGGAAAGAAAACCCGAGGTTACTCTTCCTTGTGCTCATGCATATTGCCTATTTTGCATTGAACAATGGTAAGTACGTTTTGAATCTACTGTTAAACTTCTCAGTGATCTGGATATAAGCAAAAATGTATGGTTGTTATCCCCACAAAAAATTTTAAATATTTTTTTTTAATGATGTATTAGTTGAAAAATTTAGAATTAGGTTTATTTTTGAAGAGATGATCTTAAAATCCCTTCCATCTGAAAAATGTAGATTATTAAAACAATTCATTATAAAATTTTAAAATTTATTGTTATCACTGAAAAAAATTGATGCATAAATTTCGGAAAAAGCTGGGTTTAACACTCTGAAGACTCAACTTGGTTGTAAAGACCGTATTTATAATGACAAATTGTTTCTGACATTGTAAAAGTGTGGTCCTTGAAACTTTCACAGACCTTAATGTTTGAATATCGTGTTTATAACGTCAATTTTCAAAGTACAATCTCCACAAAAGCCATTTATTGCTCATCTTAGAGCTTTGTGTTCTTTCCTGCCGAGGTCAGGTGAACTGCAGTATCTACAACAATGAATTGGGCGGTTTTCGTCCTGAAACAATCAATATTTTAGTATACTTTCTTATTGGTTGTGGTTGTTGAGTGCTTACAATAATGGTCCAAATTCATTGTTGTAGATACTGCAATTACAGCTGAGGAAAAAAAAAACCAATCCATTCCTTGGTTTCTTGCTGCTATTGAACAAATATTTTACAGAGAAGTCCCTTTTTTAAGGCAAAAGTGTAGAGTTGATTTTTGGTATGAAATTTGGATAATGCCAGAAAAATAGGTAGAAATTTAGGTTATCAATGTGTTTAATATTATTTCCAAAAATTCTCTTATAAGCCTGCCATCTACTCGTAAAACTTGAGACTAGTATAACCTCAATCATAATCAATGTGCTATGAAAATTTATTGGTCAGAATTATAAGGACAACTGAAATTTGTACATAAAGATTTTATTTCTGTATTAAATAACATGATATTTGGATATAACATACTTCTTTATGCTAGAATTCATTATAGAACACAAAATATTGGAAAGTATAAAATCTGAATTTTTAACCATATTGAATCAAATATGGCATTGTAAAAGCTGGTCACAATTATAAGAACATTATCATGTTTCATGATAAAACATTTAATAATTGATAATTTCTCCCTTATCTATAATAATAATAAAAGAAAGAGTCTGTGTGTGTGTGTCTGTGTGTTTGTTTTCGGATCGTAAAAGACCTACTTATACTGTCCTCAGAAATACGAAATTTTCAAGATGGATTCCCTTTTATACCAACGTGTGCACCTGAGGCTTAGATTTTTCATATTTGTTAATTTTTTAGAGAAAATTCGAATTTTCTGAAAAAAATACACCACTTTCGCTCAAATCCGATCATTTTTTCTCTTTCCTGCTGCCATCGGCTGAAAAAATTAAATAAAACTTTTAACGAAAACATTTAAAATTCAAAATGTTTATTTTATTCTTTTGCCATTACTTTCAGAAACTAAATTCATTATTTGAAAAATAATTGACATGTTTCAAGTGACGTAATTCCGCCAGTCTTCATTCCTGGATTTTATTGTGGGATTATTTGATGATTTTTTCATTGATTTTTCTGTTGACTGCATGTATGCATATTTAAGCAATAAATGTATAGCTAAGCTATTACTGAACTATGATGGTTAATAAAGGCCATCGCACTAGAGCTATTAATGTTTTATGTCTTTATTTTTTTCGCCAAAGACGTTGCCAAACTCGCCAAATTATTAACTAAAATTCGCCAAATAGGCGATTTCTTTTATAAATAATTTATAAGCTGGTCGGTTGTTCAAAGGTCATTGTGTTAGAGCTGTATAATGTGGGTGGGTAGCTATATCTATTTTCTCGCCAAATTATTTCCCAAAACGCGCCAATTGAGCTAAAAGGTTTTATGTATTTATGAGGGAATTGTGATGACATTTATGAGTGCATTTTATAGCGTATTTTTCACTTTGGAATTTTAAGGCAATGAAACGGGATTTCATAATTTATAACGAGTGGAAACAATAATAAGTTTATGATCCTATAACAGGGTATATGGTACACATATTTGGAATCTATTTGATATTTTTTTATTCCGTGCGAAGAACGGGTATAAATTTGCTAGTATTCAATAATTTTAATCAGTCTTGACGTCATGGAGTTAGAAAGTTCTTTGAGAATGTTAATGGAAATCCTTTCAAGGCATTTTCGATAGACAGCATCAGTTCTTGCTTGTTTTGGTATACTTCGGGCGCCAGAATACACCACAAATATTCTATTTTATTTAGATCAGGCTTCTATCCAGTCAATCAAGTAGTAGTTTGAAGGAATTTGCCTTTTACAATGCGATTATAGTCATTGAAACATTTACAAAGGAATTGTCTTGCTGGGACAAATAGTCAACACAAGAAATTGACAGTGCTTCTGGTAAAAGACTATTAGCTAACATATCAATATAACTATTAGTATTCATTTTGCCTTGCACAAAAAATATTTGTGTAGTTCACGTGGCTGCGATACCTGCCCGGGCCATTACTGAGCAACCTCCAAATGCGGGTTTGAGAACATTTTGTTTTCTTTACGGAGATCATATCAGAAGTATACAAAACCATCTGGTCCGTCTAAATTAAAAAAATTTCATCGGAAACGACAAAATCATCCCCTTTTTTACCCATAGTAATTCAGTTTTTGGCGAACTCCGCCCTCAATCTTCTATGAGCTTTAGTAAGAGGTGGTCATGACTTCAGTTTTCCATATCGAACCCATTTTCATTTTGTAAAATGAGTCTTACAGTACAAGAGCTTTACCTTAAGTTCAATTATCGCATGATTTCTGTCGATGTTTGTTTTTTTTGGAGCAAGCTTGACTAATTATCATTCATTTCTCACGCAAAGACACAGAAGATGGTCAACCTGTATGTTTTTTCCGTCTACATTTTTCAGGATTTTTTCGAAAATATAGATGACAGTCTTCGAACTATACAACTTGGTCGTAATTTAACCTGCAGTAAGTGCCGAACTTTTAAAAGCAATCATATTCCCTTTTTTAAACTCCGAAAGTTTAGAACTGTATGACTGAAAATAAATAATATGATGTCGTAAATCGCTCACTAAAGGTTTATAATACCTAAGAATGAGGTGGTGAGGTGGGTAAAGCAGAAAATATGCTAATTTTATGCAAATTTATGCTTTAAATTTATAGAAATACAGCTGTCCTTATAATTTTGTCCACCTTATGTTGTTTAAAGACATATCTAGATATTACATTTAGTTTTGGAGATAACCTCCGAAATGTTTTCAAAATTAATGCCTTAACCCTCTGAGGCCGAGGGATAAACAAATTGGCTGAAGTGTAAACTTGTTTTCACTGAATGATAACAAAATTTAAATTTTGAAATGAAAATTTAATTTCTTTAATTTTTAAAAATTGTATTTGTTTAGCATATAATTATAAATGATTCCTCCTTACTACATTTTGAAATTTATTCAAATTATAGAACTTATAAATTTTTAAAAAGTTTTGTGTGTTGTTTGAAAACTTGACTGTCAGGTGACGGCTTTATATGTCCTAGGATTTAGAGGCAGATTATTAATGTCTGTAAATATGTTATGATAGTTTTTCAAATTTTTTAAAATGGTATTTTGACCGTGCTTAAAATTTTTATGTCGTAAAATTCAATGTTGCCATTGGATTTTTTAAAATTGGTGCTCATTATAATAGGTAGACCGCTTAAGCGAATTTTGATACGGAAATCAATTCTAAATTTTTTTCCCCACAAAAAATGATTATCTCAATCTCCTGTTCAATAGCTGCCAACAAACATTTTTGTAGTTAAAAAATTTCTCCACAGCATCAAATCAATTTTGGGGCAGTATTATATACATATATTTGCACTTGTATATATCTTTTGTATATATCGTATATCATTCATATCATACAAGAGTAAAGAATATCAAAAGATTTTTTATAGTAAACTTTTGCCAATATAACCATCTTATGAACCAACCCCTTGGCTAAGCAATACTCAAAAAGTAATAATCAAACTAACCAATTTTTTCAGGAATGTATCAAACAAAACATGCCCCATGTGTCGAGAAACAGTAGAAAATACTGATGATTCATGGGTAACTCCCGAAATTCCTGAATCCTCGGAGATGCATGAAGAAATGCAAAAAGCTCTTACAGTTTTAACACACAATATGCCAGAAAAGTAGCTGTTTGATTTCGGATGCTTCTAATTATATTGATTACCAAGTTTAAGCTTCAGATGTAATGAACAGTACATAAAAGTTTATCATGAATTTTTTTAATTTTCTCCTTCAATTTGTGTTTTCTTATGTAGTGAAAGGATTAAAAAAAATTGATTTTATACCTAGTAATTTTGCTTATACATGCAATCTCAGAGTTCTTATGCCTCTTAAAAATTGCTATTTTTTCCACAACTCTAAAAAACTCCAGGAATTTTACTGAGCGAAAAAAAAGATAATCTGGACTCATTTTTTCCTGCTCAAATATTAAAATTTAAATGCTTGTGTTCTAAATGATGCCAACAAATATTTCAAGCTTAATGGCAAAATGTTTAAAAGTTTCTTTTTCAGTGGCTAAAAAAGATTTGAAAATTTATTTCTACAATCAAAGTTATCTAGGTCAAAATGCGTTTGTTTTTTTCAAATATTTTATTCTTTTTCCTGAACAAAAGTTTTAAATTCTCATAGAAAAGTTATTTGTTTTCAATGTTTGTTGGAACCCTGAAATTGAGATGGTATTGCGATTAAATTACTATAATTTACAAAAAAATCTTCTACTGATGAATAGTTAACAACTTTATAAAATTATGAATTTAAGTTTTGTTTGAATTATTTAAAAATATTATAAACTTGATGCAAAGAATCATGCATTGCAATCAATGTTTAAAATATTTACTATGTTGTTATTTGTTTATTTCGATGTGATTGTTAAAAAGGGTCACCCACAATTGATTACTATAGTGTTATTGTTAAATTGATTACTATAATGTTTGTTAAATTGTAACTATATTGTTATTGTTTTAATTTCAATTGCATGTGTATAAGGGGCCACCCACAACTGATATCACAATTAAAGGGGAATAGCATTCATGCATATCTGACAATGCTTAACGACATGTCTGAAATTCCAGAAGTCTGAAGTCTGGCATTGTTTAAAAACATTGCAAATTTTAAAAAATGGAATTTGAACCTTATTAAAAAAATTTGCTATTATCCTTTAAATTCTTTGCGTAGATCAAGTGGACAGGCTACAATATTGAACGTTGAGATTCAATGTTTGGCGCATCCATACTATAGATTCTTGGATTGTACATATGTGTCTCAAATACAACTTGGATGTAATATCGAAAGTTGTATCATTTATGGTCATCCCAAAACATTAATAATTATCGTGATTTCATGAATTAATTGTAATGTGCTGCTTTAAGATTATATATTTATTTCAAACATAACATCTGTCAAGACGCCCTTGTCTAACTGCTATTGTAACTGTATAACCTATTAACTGTAACCCTTTTATCCACCCACGATGGCAGCGCCACTTGCTTTATATAATCTACGCTAAAGTTTGGCGCGCTCACTTTTACTGCTGAATGTGAATCCTTTTACCTGTGCTTCACGGCGAAAACGCCGGTGGAAAGCTAACGAGGCTTAACAGTCTCAATTTAACCTTTTTTTTTTACTCCGCCATGCACTTTTCTTGAATAAAACTCACCATCAAGAGGAAGAATTGTGATGTTTATTGAGAACTCCCCTAGACGCCGACAGAACATGTGGGCTCGACCGGTCTTCTTCTTTCAACGAACCCAACGGCCAACGCCCAAAACAATGGCGCGTCGTAGCCACGTTGCATCGTTCAAGACGGTCAACTCCCACAGCAATCTTCTTCCATCCAGAGTTTAACGGACACAACAATATTCTGCATATGCCTCATCGTATTACGGCCAATTCCCCCGCCGCACCACCAACGTCTGAATTACTTTTTGAAAAAAGAACTGAAAAATCTCTGCATCATCGTACAACGGCCAATTCCCCCGCCGCACCAACGTCTGTATCACTTCAGAAAAAGAACTGAAAAATCTCTGCATCAGCATACAACGGCCAATTCCCCCGCCGCACCAACGTCTGTATCACTTCAGAAAAAGAACTGAAAAATCTCTGCATCATCTTGCAACGGCCAATTCCCCCGCCTCACCAACGTCTACAATATGTACAAGAACACAAAAAAAGAGGACTTGCTCCGTACCTGTCGAGAGCTAGGACTAGATCCGCCCGACACTCCTACAATTCTACAGTTAAAAGACATGATCGAATCTACACCCGTGTTCACAAAGGACCCTGAATTTGTTAAAGACATCATCGCTACATTCGTCGAAGAACGAAAAGAACAACACCGACTTGATGAAGTTGCACGAGAGCTAGAATTAGCAACAATTCGAAATAACAACAGTGCCAATAATCCCGCACCTGCAACAGACCTTGAAAGTTACTTAAAATCTGTGAAAACACTATCGATGCCACTCCCGAAAAATCCAGAAAATTTCAATTTATTCTTTGTGTCTCTTGAGAAAGCATTTATTACTAAAAACGTGCCAGCCGAATTAAAATCAGAAATATTATTAAACATACTCGGTGAAACAGCAAACAGTATTTTACTACACATCCACCAAGATGAAATGTGTGATTACGAAAAAGTTAAAGAACTGGTCCTCAACCATTTTCAACCAAACGCGCAAGAATGCTTACAAAATTTCAGAAGAAGTCAACGTTTACCTCACGAAACCCATATCCAGTTTGCGTCACGTCTCCAAACCAGTTTTGAATACTATTGCAAAATTCGTAATGTCAGTGATTTTCAATCTTTATGTGATTTAATGGTCGCCGATAAGCTATTTAGTACACTGGACAAAGAGACCCAATCTTACATTTCTTTACGACAAAATACTAGCTGGTTTAAACCCACGGAATTATCCAAAGAGATCGATACATATTTTACATCGCAGCGGAAATCATTAAGTGAAACCAACCATCGCCAACAATCGTACGATAATAAAAACAAAGCCAACCATTACCATTCCAACCGTAATAAACAAAATCGTGGATTCTATCATCGTAACAATAACAATTTTCGACCTGCCAATAACTCTGCCACTACAAATCCAAGGTCTACTCCTCCAAATGATAGCCAAGTGTGTACCATTGACACATCCGTTAATCAACATAAGTTACAATTCGCGGATATTTACATAAATAACACAAAGGTCACTGCCCTCATCGATAGCGGAGCGCAAATCAGCTGTGTTCATGAACGCTTTATTCACGATCTAACTCCGTCACTTGGAACTGTCAACTTAACAGGTGCCTTTGGTAATGAACTGGAAGCTGATCTTGTAAAAATCAACATTAGTTTACCAACCGAACGAAATAACCCAATAACAATCATTGCCGCAAAGTGTATAAATTTATGTCATGGATTCATTATCCCTCCAAACGTGTTTGAAGATCTTCTTATGAATAGACAACACACAGCCGATTCCAACACAGAAAATGAAGAGTCATCACCTTTTTCGATCAGTGGGCCACAGCGCGACCTTGGACACTCTCTTTTCAAAGAAAGCGCAAACATCCCATCTTCACTGACGTCAGAAGAAAAAGAGCAAACACCACTTTTTCCCACCCAACCTCAAAAAGAAAAAAAGAATCAATCTGTTTTGAAAACCGTTGATGATTTGCGTTACTCTCAAGAAGCAGTTAATCCGGTGATTTCTGATAGATTAAATGACGGATGCTTTTTGTTTAATCTTAACGTAGCTCCTCAGGAAGTCGATATCTCCCACATTAGGAACTGTGATCTCCGCAAAAAGCTTGAAAATATGATACAATCTTATAAACCTGAGAAAACTAAAGACACTCAATTAAAAATGAGCATCATTCTGACAGATGAAAAACCAGTTGCATATCGCGCACGCAGGCTCAGTCTTCAAGAAAAAGCGATAGTTGATAAACAAATAAGCCAATGGCTAGATGATGGTGTTATTCTAGAAAAGAATTCTGACTTTGCTTCACCTTTAGTTTTAGTCAAGAAAAAGGACGATTCTACAAGAATTTGTGTAGATTTTCGTTCTGTTAATTCTAAGACAGTTAAAGAAAAATTCCCATTACCCTTAATTGAAGATATCTTTGATACATTGCAAAACGCTACAATTTTTAGTGCCCTCGATCTCAAAAATTCCTTTCATCACATTGATATTGAACCTGATAGTCAGAAATATACAGGATTTGTGACACATAATTCACAGTACGTCTTCCAAAAAGTCCCATTTGGATTAACAAACTCCCCATCAGTGTTCCAGAAATACATACAAATCGTATTTAAAGACCTTTTGAAAGATAAAACCGTTGTAATATATTTGGACGATATTCTAATATTCTCGGACAATGAAACTGAAGGATTATCAAAACTTAAAAAAGTTTTTGAAGTTGCATCCAGTTATGGTCTCGAATTCAATTTCAAAAAGTGTTGTTTTCTACAGCGCCAAATAACTTACCTCGGACATATCATCGAGAAAGGAACAATTCGTCCGTCACCAACCAAAACAAAGGCAGTTTTTAAAGTTCCCAATCTTAACAAACACGAAACACGTAAAATCATTTCTCGGTTTAACATCCTATTTCAGAAAGTTTATTCACAATTATGCCTTAATTGCAAGACCATTAAGTGACCTCTTACGCGATAACGTACCATTCACCTTCGGGCAAGAACAACAACACGCCTTTCTTACTTTAAAAGAAATTCTCTCATCGGAACCTGTATTGCATCTTTTCCAACAAGGAGCGCCCCTCCAACTACATTGCGATGCCAGCGCGAAGGGATTTGGAGCAATAATTTTGCAGATGGACCAAAACAAAAGCTTTCATCCAATACATTACATGAGTCACAAGACTCATGTAATGTATTGGATTACTCACAAGACTTGGTACTCCCCAACAAGAGAAATATTCTAGTTACGAACTTGAAGTTTTAGCTATCGTTACTGCTCTCAAGAAGTTTCGACACTACCTAGCAGGTATTAAATTCCAAATATATACAGACTGTCAAGCGTTCCAAAAGACAATGTCAAAGAAAGATTTACCACCCAAAATTGCCAGGTGGGCTCTCTTTCTAGAAGAATTCGATTACGAATTACTTCACAGGCCAGGAAAACAAATGCAACACGTCGATGCCCTCAGTCGCTTCCCTGTAGTGAACATCCAAGTCAACGACATGACTGACAAAATAAGAATAGCTCAAAGCCAGGACGAGTTATCCTCAACAATAAAGCTACTACTGGAAGATTCCAAGACAACAGACTACACATTAAAACAAGGTGTAATTTATAAACTGGTCAACGATCAGGAACTACTCCTCGTACCGCAAGATTTACAGAAACAAATCGTGCAATTAGAACATGAAAAAGGTCATTTTGGAATAAGCAAAACTGAAAACTTGGTAAAGCAACAGTTTTATTTCCCTAATATTCGAAAAATCGTGGAAACTGTTATTGCCAATTGTGTACAGTGCATACTTTCATCAAAAAAATTTGGAAAGAAAGAAGGGTTACTAAATCCGATCCCAAAAGGTGATTTACCACTTGATACCTACCATATTGACTTTTTAGGTCCCCTTCCTTCCACTAATAAGAATTATAATCATATATTTACTGTTGTGGATGCGTTTACAAAGTTTTTATGGATTTATCCCGTTAAATCAACTTCCGCCCATGATGCTTTGGAAAAGCTAAAAGTACAGCAAGCCGTTTTTGGAAATCCCAGTCGCATCATCTCTGACAAAGGCTCAGCGTTCACTTCAACTGCATTCCAGAAGTATTGCCAGGAAGAAAACATCGAATTGTTGACAATTACAACAGGTGTACCCCGCGGCAACGGACAGGTTGAACGGTATCACGGTACTCTCATCCCAGTCTTAACCAAACTCTCCATGGATGATCCAAATAAATGGTATAAATTCGTCCCATCAGTACAACGTATCATCAATAGCACCACTTCTTCAACAACAAAATTTACACCATTTGAACTGTTGACAGGTGTCAAAATGAAAAACAAAGATGACATAAGAATAAAAGATATCCTATATGAAGAAAACCTGCAATCAACTCTCTGCATAAAACAACAGCTGCGAGACCAAGCAAAGAAGAATATATTACAGATCCAACAGCAAAGTAAACATCAATATGACAAAAAACGGAAAGCAGCAAAGACCTACAACATTGGTGACACGATTGCAATTAAGCGAACCCAATTCGGAGGAGGAATGAAATTACGACCAAAATTCTTCGGCCCATATGAGATAGTGACAGTACTGCCCAATGACCGATATGAAGTCAAGAAGATAGGTCGCCATGAGGGTCCGAACCTTACATCATCATCAGCTGATTTAATGAAAAGTTGGAGTAACAACTGAACATTGAAGTCTTCAAAACCAATTAAGTTTTAACTCTATTTTTTTTTTGTGAACAATTTCCCGAATGAAAAACTTGACTTTCTTTCCCAACCATAAACATTCCTTGAACAGTGTTTTATTATGGTTATTTTTCATCATACAAACTGAACTGTCAACAAAGAAGATAATTTTTTTTTATTTTTACTTTGATATTATATGCCATTATCTTTCCCTTAATATCATGTGCTAATATTTTAATATTATGTCATTATTTTTACTTTAATGTGCAAATATTTTTTTTACTTCAATATTACTTGCAGTTATTTTTAATTCCATATTATATGCAATTCTTTTTGCTTTAATATCACATGTTTAATTATTATATATTGTATGTTCATATTACATATTTTAGGTACTTTATATTTCTTTTCTTCAGAATTGTTTTATGATATATGTTTTTTTTTTCTCATTTTCAACTTATTCACGAGGACGTGAAGGCCAGGATGGACGAGTGTCAAGACGCCCTTGTCTAACTGCTATTGTAACTGTATAACCTATTAACTGTAACCCTTTTATCCACCCACGATGGCAGCGCCACTTGCTTTATATAATCTACGCTAAAGTTTGGCGCGCTCACTTTTACTGCTGAATGTGAATCCTTTTACCTGTGCTTCACGGCGAAAACGCCGGTGGAAAGCTAACGAGGCTTAACAGTCTCAATTTAACCTTTTTCTTTACTCCGCCATGCACTTTTCTTGAATAAAACTCACCATCAAGAGGAAGAATTGTGATGTTTATTGAGAACTCCCCTAGACGCCGACAGAACACATCTGTAAATTTGTAATTTATTGCATTAAAATTGTGTTTGTGTGTGTAAGATTACCCGGTTTTACAAGATTTGTGTAATAGTGTACTGTTACAAGTCTAAAAACTATATTTCTGTAATGAGATGGTAAACCATAAAATTCAAAGAATGTATTATGCTCAGGTGGGATAAAGTGACCAATCCCCCCCCCCCCCCCCAAAATATATCTTTCGGCCCAGAAAGATAGTAGTATAATTTATGGTGGCCCCAAATATTAATATCATCATATGTCATTCATAATTAATAGAATATTTATATATTTAAGATTGTATGTGAATAATTTAAACCAATGTAAATTTTATTATTTTTATTTTAATTGTATATAGTAACTGGGAAAAATATTTTAGATTTTGCAGTATTAGTCATTACCAGAACCTCATATTTAAGAGGGACTGTCATTCGCATAGAGCTAATGCATTAGTTTTGAAATCACAACTTTTGCAAAAGAATTGCTTTGTCATGTTATCCCATTTTCACCTTGTATGGCAATCATTATAACATCAATTTAAAACAAAATTGAAAAGGAGATAACATCCAGTTTAATTATTAATTGATAAAGTTTTAAAATAGTGTTGCCATCTCTGCTGGTCATTTCGGGCATTTTAAAACTTCAAAAATATATAATTAAATAACTAGATAACATTTTCGTTTCAAATTTGTTTCATTTCGATGTTATGTTGATTCCCATGCCTGGGGAAAAAGGGATAATATGGCAAATTAATTAATACTTCTGTGGAAGTTGTGATTCCAAAACTAATGCATTAGCTCTATGGGAATGACAATTCCTCTTAAAAATATTTACTTTTATAAATGAAAATGTAATTTAAAACTTTGTGCACAGCATTTGTTATTGGGTTTGGCTTAAAAACTATAACATTAAAAAAATTCTTTACAAAATTCGCAAAATTTTACTGAATTGTATATAGTTAAATTTTGTGTCATTTTAGGCCAAATTTTAGTTAAAGTTATAGTAAATAGGTTTATGGGTAAATCCTAAAAAAGTATTAATGTTTTTTTTTTATCTTGTTTGTTTTTGGGGAAAAGGCAATGATTCATAATTAATAGAAATATTTATGTATTTAAGATTGTTTGTGAATCATGTAAAGATATGTAAATTTTATTATTCTTTTTATTGAAATTGTTTATAGTATATGGGCAAAATATTTTAGATTTTGATGTGACATTCATTACCATATCTTCATATTAAAACTATTTTAGTTTTATAAATGAAAATATGTAACTTAGAACTTTGTGCCAATGTATTGTTTAAGTTTTCTTTGATTGTTGCATGATAGTTTATCAATAGATTCAGGCAGGGACGTAGCCAATATAGGGTTAAGGAGGAGGCTCCTCCGAAATACGATATTTTTGTCAAAAAAATAATATGTTTTAGTTATTTTTTAATTAATTGTTTTAGAAAAGTTTGAAGAACTCAGCTCCCCCCCAAAAAAAATTGTGGCTACGGCCCAGCATTCAAAGCAAGACTGTATATATTGTTAATTCTCATGTATATCTTAAGTGTTCAGTTTTACATGTAATAATGTTCTGCTCCACTCGGATTTAAGGTTTATTCTGTTTTCGGCAGTAATTGGCAAGTTTGATTGCAATACTGTACCGGTTAATAATATTAACCAAAAAATCACATTTTTTTTAGTTATTTCCTTTTTGTAACTATCGATTTCATTGTAATAATTACTGTGCTATGTCTAATACTAGTTGTACTGTATATATTGAAAGACAATAATAAATCTTTTAAAAAAGCCATTGAAATAATATGAAGTTCCGTTTAATAAATCTTTAAAAATGTATCCTTTTTTTAATTATATATATTAAAAAAACTAGATGGACAGCACAGTTCTCACTATCGGTTGCCAACCCCAGGGATTTCCATTATTTAAATTAATATTCGGAAAATATTTGAAAATCTTATCATTCAGATATTATTTGAATATGATATATTGCTTGCATGTTGCTGTAATGTTTTATTGAAAAGTATAAAATATTGTTTAAAATATAAAAATATAAATTAAGGTGATGTTATGAAAAGTTTTTCTTCTGCCAAAACCTTGTATCCGTTTTGATAAATTTCAGCGACAAATTCGAATTTCAGTGTTTTTCGATTTTTTTTTATTACTGAATATTTACTTGTTAACTGTATCTCATTTATTTTACCGATCGATTTACGATTTGCGTTAAACGTTAGATATTATTAAATGTCAAATTTTGCCGTAATTTGAACTTGAAAAGTCATATTTATAAGATACGTTACTTTCCTGTGCACGGAGTGATATATTCATTCTTTTTAAATTTTCATTTCCGAAATCTCATTCATAAAATCGATCTATATATATTGCCAGCACTTAAAAAAATCCATTTAAAGTATACGATCCACATCGTGAAAGTTTTGAAAGCTTTTAAAGGGGTCCGGTACCGAATTAAAAAAAAAACTATTTTCTTTAATATTTATAAATAGTTGAACTATTCGAAATATGGCTTTTTGAAGCTTTAAGGGCGTACGAATTAAAAAAACTATTTTCTTAATATTATAAATAGTTCGAACTATTCTGAAAATAATGGTGCCTTTGTTTTTTTCTTTACGACGAATAGAACCATGTTAAATACTGGTGCAACTGAATCTAGTTACATCAAAAACTTTAAACGCGTTTTTGAAGATGTTCTTATTTTCAAGGATATCCTAACTTTAAATTGATATATCTTATCAACCATTCATTGTAGGCCTTAGATATTTAGACTCTATATACTACATGTTATTATAAAAATCTTGTCTTCACAGAATTTTAAAAGTATTTGTTTGGAATATATAATTTTTTTATCCTAGCAACTATGTAAAAAAATACCAAAAATTGAAAATTTTGACTTTGATATTTCTTTAAAATTTTTCTATTTGATTTATCAAAATTCTGTGAAGACAATCTTTTCTATGTACTAATTTGTATCACATAAAGTGTTTACTTTGACAATAATCACATAGTGACTTATATAAAAAAAAATTGTAAACATCATTTTTTTCAAATTTTTGTTTGTTTTTAAATTTTTGAAATAATTTAAAAAATAAACACATCGGAGAGGCATGTTAAATACGCAGTCTATCAGTTAAAAAAAATTGGGATAAATCCATGCATAAATAAAAAAATTAAAAAATTTGGTACCGGACCACCTTAACAATTGTATTTAAACCTCCACTGTTACCATTTGTTACCTCCTGTTACCATTTGGCGATACACACTTTAATCCACTTTAAAATATTGTTGATGGTAGGCAACTTTAACAATTTGTCATCTATTGGAAGATATGTTGTTGTTTTAGAATGAAAAACTTAACTATATAAAAAAAAAAGATACTATGTTGTAAACAATTAAAATGGTACAATTTCCCCAAATTTAATGCATTTTCCTTAATGCTAAGTCTAAGCGTTGTTAATATTTTAAAAACTTCAATAATTGAGTTCCAGTGTAAGTAGATTAAAAAATATATATTTTCCTCAATGTATGACCTTTAAAAATCAAAATGTTTTTGTGGAGTAAACAGAAAAAAACATGCATTTGAGGGTTAAATGCCACATTTTTCAATTACGTTTTTACCTTTCATCTTTCACAAGCACGTTGATGTATGACTCATAGTATAGCATTCACGAAATGTTACCAAAACTATCGATAAAATTATACGAATTACGTATACTGTGTAATAAAAGCACTAGTGTCACTAATAGGGATATGAAGTACAGTGCGGATCATAATTATAAGGACAGTCGATTATTTTGGGATACCGAATTAAAACTTTACTGTGTACAAGAAAAGGCAATACACACATGTTGAATCTGTCATAAAAGCAAAATTTTATCATTTATAAAATTATAAATACATATCAAAAATTAAGTTTAAAAGGGGTAAAATCACAATTTTCATAAAATGTTAGCGGTTCATAATTATAAGGACATCAAAGATTTTGCTGCTTTAATTTACATATGATCAAAATATTACGGATAAATGGTTATTTTTAACTGCGGTCCTTATCTGAATCCATATATAAAATTCGAAAACTTCAGAAACAAGCATCAGTCAAAATGCCGCTTGGGAAAGAACTTAGACTTCAGACTGGAAATTGGCAAATGTTACTCCATTGTACAAGAAAGGGCCTAAATCTGATTCGGGTAATTACAGACCAGTTAGTCTTACATCTGTTTTAGGTAAAGTTTTTGAAACACTGTAGAAAATGCTTATAATGACTTTTTTGGAAACTAATAATTTGCTTTCAGATAATCAATATAGCTTTAGAAAAGGTAGGTCTTGTACAACTAATCTTTTAAAATTTTATGACATTGTTACAGAAGAGATTGATGAAGGCAATATGGTTGATGTTATTTACATCGATTTCCAAAAGGCTTTTGATAAAGTTCCTCATGAAGCCTTGTTATTTAAGTTGAAAAGATTTGGGTTAGGGACTGCCGTGGTCCGTTGGATTAAAAATTGGTTGACCAATAGAAAACAAAGAGTTCACATTAATGGTAAGTACTCTGATTGTAATGAAGTAGTAAGTGGAGTGCCTTAGGGCTCTGTACTAGGGCCAATTTTATTTATTATGTTTATTGATGATATCAGCTGGGGGTTGAATAGCAAGTTAAGTATTTTTGCAGATGACTTAAAAGTGACGAGTACAGTAAATTCTGTTGAGCAAATCGAGCAGTTACAAAATGATCTTACGAAAATTACTGAATGGGCTTCAAGGTGGGGCATGTCGTTCAGTGTTAATAAATGCCAAACCTTGCATTTGGGTAAGAACAAAGTTAAACATTCTTATGTTTTACAGGGAGAAAGTATCCGAGATAGTAAGTTTGTTAGAGATTTAGGAGTTTTGGTGAGCAATGATTTCAAAATGAGTAAACAGTGTCAAGGGCGTACCCAGGATCTGATTTAGGGGAGGGCAGGTAACGTTAGGGGCCCTTATTTTCTTAATTTTTTGCTTGGGCCCCTTCTCTAGGGAATTTTCCTTTAACGGCGCCCCCCCCTTCTTGTTAACTCATATGGTTTACTTATATGTCACTTGACGATGGCAATGTTTGCGAAGGATTTGTTAAAGAACGCAGTCTCATCTAGAAATCACACGTAGTATGGGAAATTGGATACCTTTTTGATACATTATCCTTTCCTGATAGTTACTAGATCAACATTTATTTTTTCAAGAGTATACGAAATTGTGTGAGTTTTATTTGTAAAACTGTTGATCGCTTTCAATGTAAAGAAAAAACATAAATCTCACAATTTTTTCAAAAAATTTACAATTTCATATCAGTCTCATTTCCTAAATTGCGTAATTGCCTGACGGTTTTATCTACAGCAAAAACTCCAAACTCAGAAGCCAATAACGTCAGAGTTTGGCCCAGTACTTACAGATCGGCTTAAAGGAATACTTGTACTTTCGTAAGAAAAATCAAAACTTCGAAACATAATCGAAATTTAAATTCACTAATTTATAAAATCGTACCAAAATTTCAAAGACATGAACTAAGATGCAATGACTTCTATATTTAATTAAAAACTACAGTTTAAAGAGTGGCAGACACCTATTTTCCTCGACTGTTGTCATTGTAAATAAAACAATAAATAAATTGCCAAAATTTAAGTCTATTTGCCGCCAATCTATATTTGGCACAAAATAAAATTCCAGCAACCATAAATTACTACCAGAGAAAATTAAGCTAGAACCTACCCCCCACTGAGTTGAGGGATCCTGGTTGACACTTAGCTCATCCCTCCAATTATCACCACCGGAGGTCTGTGGGGGGTAAGCACTCTTGGTCAACCCGAGTATACTCGGGCCGGGCGCTAGGCGCACAAAATATTCGCGAGTTAACTCGGGTCGGGCGCTTGGTGGGTTAATTACATCTGAACAGAGCTTGGTGAAGATAAATAATTTGTTGTTGGTGAAATTTGCTAGAAAGCAAATTATTTTTTATTACGTTGGATTGATTTTTAAAATAGAAAGCGGATGAACTCCGGGTAAGCTGTTTGAAGATAAAGACAGTTTTTTTTTTTAAATTCACGTACCCTAAAAAAAGACGATAAGTTTGGGATAAATTTGAGAAGATTTAGTTACAAAACTATCATTTCCAGTGATTCAACAAAAATTATGGGGGAGCATCTTCTATTTTGAGTTTCAACTTTGATATTTCACCTTTCAATGGGAAATAATTCTTTTAAAAAAATAAAAATTCATTATGTATACATTACATAAATGGTGTTCGCTTTAAAATTTTATTTTTATGTCATTTTCTGATTACTTTTCCCTAATTTTACATTTTAATTAAGGCAACATTTACCATGTCCCATTAGCCCTGCACCCTGCCCCATTAGACCCACACATATGGGGGGCTAATGGGAAATTTACATGTTTGTTTAAAATGCTCAGCAACTAAAATATGGTAATGTTTTAACATTTATCGAATGACTTTTTAAGGTATACGTACACCTTTGAAAGATGAAAAATGACGAAAAATTGTATATATTTTTTATTTTTGATAAAAATACTCTATTTATCTAGCTTTCTAACGGTACCAAAATCATAAAAATCCGTAGAACAGTTTTTGAGTTACAAATGTTTTTGTGCAAGGCTTTCTGAAAAATGGTTTAGTTTTGGTTTCAAGAAAGTTAGGCTTAGGGTAAATTATTTCAGTTTCGGTTTTAGAAATAAAACTTTTAATAAATATTTAATTATTTTTTATAAAGTAAAAACATTTATTATTACATACACGGTTACACAAACTAGTTAACTGTAACCATACTCTAGAGCTGAATTGTTTGTTTTTAATAAACTGAACACATGCGCTTGCTTTTTTTTTTTTGAAAATTGAAATACTTTGATTGAAAAATGGGTTCTTCGGGGAGAAAAAGTAGTAAAAAACGTAAGTTTTATAGAAATCAGCATAAAGCAAATACTGATGTTGGAAAAAGTGAAACGGATTATGAGGAAAGGTCAGTAGAAACGCAAAAAGATGTTACGCCCCCACCCGCGACCAGTGAATCAGCTTCAGTACGAAAATTGACTAACAATCAAGCTGAAATAAAGCTCCAAGACCATGATGGGAAGAACTTTATTGTAGATATGAACTGTTTGTCTAGTTTGGTGAGTGAATTCGAATGCCCACAGTGCAGATCAAAAACCTTATTTGTGTATGAGGACAGTTTATCAAGAAATGGTGGGTACACCGAGTTTTATGTTCTGTGTTACAACTGTGACTATCAAAGTGATGATTGTATCCCATCGACAAAGAAGACTGGATCAGCCCCCGACATAAATAGAAGAACTATTTATGCCATGCGACAGCTTGGTGGTGGTCACAGAGAAGCCTCCACTTTCATGTCTGTAATGAACCTGCCCCCTCCACCGAACCAATCCGCATACAATACAAGTACTAAGAAAATTCCTGAAAAACTCCTGAAATTCCATATATTTTTTTAAGGGCCCTTATAACTCCTGAAATTTGTGTCTCATCTCCTGATATTTTTCCTCCCTCTCCTGAAAAAATTGAAGACAAGAATCATTTTTCTCTGCCGTTTTTCTCCCGTACTCAGGGTTCGTACGCGGCCTTGAAAACCTTGAAAGTCCTTGAATTTTAAAATTTCGTTTTCAAGGGCTTGAAAAAGCTAATTTTAGCCTTGAGAATCCTTGAATTTTAACAGAGGCTATATTTTTTTGGCTTAAAAAATGCCGTGCTAAGAAAAATCTTTTAAATTTACAAAGAAACGAAGTCCGGCGAGATGAACCCTCGGTGATCCGACATTCCCGGTCACTAAAATTAACTACCGGGAAAACCTGGATATGAGGGAATTGTCAGGGAACATTTTAATTCTTAAAATATCAGGAAATTTTTTCCATTTTGGATTACTTAAACAGCAGGTTTAGGTTCTTGTAATCACTGCTAACGGACACTTGAACAAAAGAAAATATTATGGTTGTTCCGATTGGCCTGAACCGGAGCTACAAAAGTATAAACGCGACTATCTTCCTATCACGCAGAGACAAAAAACAACAACACACAAGTATCAATCATTATGAGACCATGCCACCTCATCGGTGTATGTCGTGAAAAATTACTAGGCAGCAAATTAAGTAAATCAGGAAGCATTACTGAATTGCATATTTTTGGTTAGGTGAAGATGAAGACGATCCTCTTCTAATGGGGGATTGCACTGGCCGGTAAACGATATTTGAAGAAATCTTATTGAAATCTAATCTTAATTCATCTTCAAATTTTAATTAAATTGTTTATCTTAATCATTAAATTTTATCATTTAAACTTGTTTTCTATTGAAATTTAAGCTTAGTTTTCATACTTATGGAGGGGGTAGAGAGATAATAAAGGAAACGAGTTATACAGTACAGTAAAACTCCACATCTAGCCACATTCGTTTATGATCGGAAATTCCGATAATGGACAATTCCCATATTTTTTAAAAACTACTAAAAATACATTTTTTCGATAAAATAAACAACGCTGATTTCAAATATCTAGGTTAACATGTACACAAAAAATTGTGTTATTAAATATTCAATGTTAAAAACCGTCAATTTTTAGTTCTTGTTTGAATCGTTCTGCTATTGGCTGAGCGATTGTGACGTACATGTACACTAAGTAGCGTTTGTTTACTATTTCAGTCATTGCGATTTTTCGATTCTCCCATGCTTTTTTACGGTTCATATTTTGCTTTATAACTTTCTTATCTTTTGCGTTAATTTTCTATTCTTGTTTATTTTCTTTTGATATTCATTTAATCATAAGTTATTTAAAAAATAATAATAACTTAAAATATATTTTGTGGGGATACGGTACTCAAAACATTATTTTTAGTAATAAAACATAAACTTGTAATCTATAGTGTTTTTATATAATGTTTACCCTAAATAAACATTTTCCAGCGATAACAACAAATATTTACAAGTAGTTTTTGAGTTTTTTTAAGTCAAAATTTTGAACTTTTTTAAACCCTACTCCTCTTTCAATTTTGAGAATAACTCCACCAAACTTTTATAGTTTGTTTTTAGAACTATTAGTTCGAGAACTGTGCATGGATTTTAAAATGTGAGCTACAGTAAAAAAGTACGGAGTGTCTACGTGCACGGGCACCGTACACGCATTACGCGTACGGGTATAGTAACTGCGCAGGATTGAGCCTTATTAGCAGTTTGAGCTCACTCTTTCACGGACGTCGCAGCTTAGTGGTAGCATAAGCGATTCTTAACCAATAGGTCCCGGGTTCAAATCCCCTCTCTCGGCAGAAGTACAAATGTTTTTTTCCAAGCTTTTCTTATTTCACCCCACCCAGGAAACTCATCGTTTTAGAGTTGTCCTGGATAGTTACTTTTTTAAGTTTTCATGAATTATTTAAATTTCTAATTTTTTGAACGCTCATTACAAACGACTAGAACTGGTTTTTTTTAAGAGAAAAACAATTTTTCCCTTCCCCAAACGAGTATTTAGGCTTTCCAATGCGCCCTACAATACTGCCCCATGTTGAATACTGATGTTTTTTTTAGAGAAAACAAAATTGCCCGGAATATCTTCATAAATGCCGAAATACGTGGAGTAAAAGCTAAAAGTTAAAGTTATTTCATTCTTGTTTTATCTTTCGAATTGAATTATTTATAAAGTTTTAATAGTTATTTTGTGCTGTTGAAAGATGTTCTAATTCCACAGGTCATTCATAACCAAACTATCGTTTTTACAAAACACAACTTTCCTTGTCAGTTTAAATATCATAATTTATTCCTACGATTTTAGTATTACTCTTTTAGCTAGGGTCATACATTAAAATAATATGAATAAAGGTACTACTGTAGAAAGCAAAAAGTCGTCTTTCTGAATTTTCCCAAATTTAAATGGTTTCGTCCAGGGACGTCGCGAGCGGGGGGCGAAGGGGGCGTCTCGCCCCCCCAAGTTTTTTGAAAAATGGTCATTCGGCAAAATTTAGAAATTTTTGTAATTTTTATTGTGATACTGAAGTGTGACATTTTTTTGTGAAATGTGCACACAAATCCGGACACAACGCAAATGCCGACTGACAAAACCATAAAGTCATTCGGCAAATTTTATAAACATTTGTCATTTTTATTTTAATACCGAACTGTGAAATTATTTAGTGAAATCTGTACACAGATCAAAATTCAGACACAACGCAAATGCCGACTCACAAAACTCCTGACATACCATAAAGCCATTCGGCAAATTTAAGAAATGTTTGTCATTTATATTTTAATACCAAACATTGAAATTTATTTAGCGAAATGTGTACACAGATTAAAATCGGGACACAACGCAAATGCTCACTCTCAAAACTCCTGACATACCATAAATTTATTCGGCAAATTTTAGAAATGTTTGTCATTTATATTTTAATACCGCACTGGTGATATTATTTAAAGAAATGTTTATACCGAGATTAAAATCGGGTCGCAACGCAAATGCCGACTCACAAAACTGACAAACCATACAGTCACACACACATTCGGCAAATTTTATAAACATTTTTCATTTTAATACCAAAATGTGCCAATTTTTAGTGAAATGTGTACACAGATCAAAATCCAGACACAACGCAAATGCCAACTCTCTAAACTCCTGGCATACCATTTAGAAAATTTAAGAAATGTTTGTCATTTGTATTTTAATACTGAACAGTGAAATTATTTAGAGAAACGTGTACACCGATTAAACTCGGGACACAACGCAAATGCCGACTCTCAAAACTCCTGATATATCGTACATTTATTCAGCAAATTTTAGAAATGTTTGTCGTTTGTATTTTAATACCGAACTGTGAAATTATTTAGTGAAATGTGCACACCGATTAAAATCCGGACACAACGCAAATGACGACTCTAGCAAAACTCCTGATAAACCATAAAGTCATTCGGTAAATTTTAGAAATGGCTGGCAGCTGGCATTTATATATATTTTAATAATAATTAGTAAGACATTAATAGAAAATTTAGACAGTATAGCACAAAAGTTTATTGATATCTGTTTATTAATGTTCACAATGCTTTCAACTAATTTAAATTACATTTCTTACTGTAACATGGCCCTCTATTTATTTTATTCTTTCATATGAGGATATGAAGTGGCGGATTGATGGGGGAGGGGGGATATTAATAAAAGTGGTTTAAATCAAAGCTGGAGATATTGGTATTTGTATAATTGCTCTCATCTCAATCCAGTTTTATTTAATAATAAGGTAATTTGTGGGCTTGATCTGGAATTCGGTGCTCTCTGCTTCAGTGAGCCGAAGTTTTCATTATCAGTGGTTCGGGAAACCGACTAAAATGCAACTAATGTCAATTACTTCGTTTCAATTTGTGACTAAAACGGTGAATTAGAATCTACTACGTTGAACATAAAACTATTATTGACTTAATTTGAATTTTTTAAATCAAATTGAAGACAACATATACTCTTAAAAACAAGGGTTTCACGCTTCCAGGTTCTACTCAGCACATCACAAAAAGAAAAATTAATATTAAACTTTTGAAATTATATGTATAATGAATATCATTAATGAAATATTATATGAAATAATTTTGAATTATTAATCATAACAGATTGAAAGGAGATATTCATAAAAGTTTATCAAATGTACCAATTTGGAGATCTGTTAATAATTTTATCTAATATCCATTTAATTTTATTTAATCTAATAATGTAGTGTAACGTTACTTATATTTAAATTTATAAGTATTAAATTGGAGTAGGAATTAAAAATTTCAAAAAATTGAGAACTAACAGTTTTTAAAAAAAATCCATTAATGATTGATTAAAAATGATGATCTTGGAGATAGCTTTTGCATAGGCATGCGAAATAGTAAATAAAAATAGCAGCCTTGTTCACAGATAGAAACTTAAAAATCTATCCTGGAACACGCAAAAAGCTCACACCATGCACTCAGGCAAAATACATGACACGCTTGTTCCAAAGTATGGGGGGTCCAATTGTCCCCTTTTTTTCCTTCCCCCAAAGCTTGAAAGAAGCATCTTCGTATTTCTACAAAGGGTACCCCAGGACCCTGAAGGAATAAGGCTTCGGGGGAAACTTGTCCCTACTCTGAAGTCTGATTATATCTAAATGACTTTACAACCTCATTGGTATTGTGGGTTGTGTTTCCCAAAACACAAATGGTGTCTAGACAAGCGTCACTTAAAGTTACAGTAGAATTGTTCTTTTCTGAGGAAAAAGATCCAATGTATCATGAGCTTCCCACGAAATTTTCTATTGATTGTTCCGAAAAGGGAAAGTAAAATGATTTTCAAGGAACCGTAGATCGTAGATGTTTCGAGATCTTTTCTTTTGTCGGAACCTCAACATCTCAGCCTTTTGTTGGATAAGTTTACGCAGACGTCTAATGTGCTTTTTAGTAATAAAAGTAGTGATGACCACACATGGCGACAAGGGGTCGGGTCACATAAGGGAGCATACATTGGGTCCAATTGGGTGGTTGCCTTTTGTTGTTAAACTGCTCGCTCTCATTTTGTCTTTCAATTTCAATACTTTCATAGGCTACTTGCGGAGGTTACGTGATCTCGAGAAATCTTGTATGTACTTTTGTTTTGTTTTTTAAACTTACTTTTTTAAAGAGGAGTTTGAGAGACAAGACGTATTGGTGTCCACTGTTTTTGTTTTATTTCGTCGATGCGATGATGCTCGTATGATTATCATTATTCAAAACAATCACTCCACTTAGCTGCCTTTATTTTTGACATGTCTTCTAAAACTAAAATTGAAACTAAAAGAAAATCAAATACTCTTGATTTATACTTTACGAAGGTTGCGGCTAACAAAAAAAAATTGAACAAGAGCAATCGGGGAAAAAAAAATAATGCTTCTTCAAACAGCAAAAATATCGAGAAGAAACTTTGATTGTTCTTTGAAAATTAGGTAAGAAATTACTATTTTTTTATTTATTTTATAAGTTACTTATCAATTAAATGTATCATTTTAGGGTGTTAAATTAAATATTTTTTTAATATGTACTTGTACTTAAAAAGAATCTAAAGTAATAAAAAACTATAATTTTATAATTATACATAGAAAATGAGAAATGTAAATTTTACAATTGAATTGCGTGTCAAAGATACTTTTCCATAATTTCATAAAGTCAATTAATTTTTGTTTTGTTTTGTACAATCCTGTAGTATTCGCATTGTTACTATTGAAAAATGTATAAAATATCAATTATTTTTTTATTGAATTAATTGCACTTAAATAACATTAAATCACCAAACACGAATAGTTTATTTTAAAACAATTAACTTATAAAAATCAACAAATTAATTTACAGTAAATAATAAAAATGTTTTTATATTAAATAAAAATTATATCATTGCTAATTAATTTACATAAAAAGGTAAATAATAATAGACTTAATTAACTAATTGATTCAAAATAAGTTTTTATGTAGAACGAAGAAGCATGTAAAATGCATGTATTACGTCTTTTCCAAAGAACAAAAAATGTTTATTCTCGATATTCTTGCTGTTGAAGTAATTTTGTAAAAGCAATTAAATTTGTATCAAAAGTAGTTAATGATATTTAAATTATTATAAGTTTAATTAAAAGTAATTAATAATTTCTAATTACTAAAAGTTTAATTAAAAGTAATTAATAATTTCTAATTACTAAAAGTTTAATTAAAAGTAATTAAATTTTTATATTTATGACAATTATAAAAAAATTAATATTTTATTCGGCAAAATTGTGCTAAACGCCCCCCCAGTCGATTTTTGTTAGCGACGGCCCTGGTTTCGTCTGAACGTGTAAAAAGCGTGACATATTTTGTTTGCGCAACTTTTAACCATCGAAATAAAAGGAAAATATTTGATAAAATACTGATTTTTCCAAAAATAGTAATACTAAACTGGAAGTCTGTAAGTAAACATTATTAACAATGTTTTGAGCTATCCCAAGTTGCTACATTTGTCATGTTATCCGTAGATAGACTACTTTAAAAAAAACTTAATCTAATTATTGTGCCTTTATGGCCCTGCCTTTTTTTGCCATGTGTTACATGTAAATTTATACTTTAAAAAATAATTAAGTCAGTCCATAATCCTATTATATACTTTTTTTTTTTTTTTGGATCACGTCGCATGGCTGGAATCCATCGTTTTCGCTGTACCGATTCTGTTGCTAAGTGAAAATATATCTTTTCTGGAGCAGTTGTAGTCGTATTACGACATTCGGAAACTAAGCAGTTAGCAATATGCCATTATTAAATAATAAATACAAACTTACTGCATTAATAAAAACGAAAATCGAAAGTTTTGCGAAACGATTTGTGAAATATCCCGCCTATCGCTATATGCAACCGAGGAGTTTTGGTCACGTGTTATATACATGTACGTCACAGTCGATCCCCCGCGGAACCTACTGATTTTCGCGCGCTTTTTAAAAGCCTAACTTTGAACTCAAATAAAAAAATAACTACGCATCGGAGAGCAAAAATTTTTCGGCAAGTATTTTGTCTCACCTATTTACGTCGAATAAAAAAATAAAAATAAAATGTGGGAATTGTCCATTAGAGTTAGTCAAATCAACCCAACTAAATCCTTACACCCCTTGTTTCCTTCATTGTCGGTCAATGTCAATAAAAACTAAACTTAAATTTCAATAAGAAACAAGTTCAAATAATAAATTTTAATAATAAAGATCTAAAAAATTAATTAAAATTTGAAGATTAAAATATGATTGAATTGCACTAATATGTCTTCAAATATTGGCTGCTGGTCAGTGTAACCCCCCATTAAAAGATCTTCACCTGACCAATATATGCAGTCCAATAATACTTCCTGGTTCACTTTTTTTTGCTGCCTAGTAATTTTCACGAAATCCAATGATGATGTCACGTTGCATTATATAATCATTGGTAGTTCTTGGGCTCGGCGTGATCCGAAACAATTGTCTTGTTATTTTTGTAGCTCCGGTTCAATCCAAGTTGGACCAACCAGAGTAATGTTTTCCGATGAAGTGTCCTAGAGTCATGAATAGCTTGAATGTTGAGTTGGAATAAGACTGAATAACCGCGGTTCTCCAAACCAAAGTGCCTTTGTTAATCCAGTGAAAAAAAGGGAAAGGATTTTTAGGAATTTTCTACTTTGGCGGTAATAGGGTTTCTGATTTTAGATTTTTTTTAGTTAATAAAAAATGGAGGGTCAGCTTAATACATGCTTTATATATTCAGATTTTATTTCAGTAATTACAGTCCGGAATTTTTCTGGAAAAGTGCTCCCCAAAAAAGTGTTTTTCCCTAACCACCTTTGGGCCTTTTTGTATTCCGCCCCACTGAGTCTTTTCCTAATGTCACTCATATTGCTTTCCAATGTGTTGATCGGTAAATAAAAGAGGCCACGGAGGACACATTTTCAGGTTCCGTCCTCGTTACTGCAACGTGGTCTGATCGGTAAAAAAAGAAGCCACGGAGGATACCTTTTCTGGTTACGTCCTCGTTACTGCAACGTGGCTTGATCGGTAATAAAAGAGGCCACGGAGGACACCTTTTCAGGTTCCGTCCATTACTGCAACGTGGCTCGATCCGTAAAAAAAAGAGGCCACGGAGTACTCCATTTTAGGTTCCGTCCTCATTACTGCAACGTATCTCAATCAGTTAAAGAAAGAGGCCACGTAGGACACCTATCCAAAAACCTTACTGAATTTATAGGAACGGGTTTTGTCTTGTATTAGTCTTTAGTAATAACATAAAATATAACACAAAGCAAAAAGAACATAGAATATAACAAAATAAAATAACATAAAATATAACACTGAAATATAACACAAAAGCCAAACGGTAGAAGAGTCATTTCACTACAAAACAATCAATTTAGTAAAACTTAACTACGCCCGAATAAAGGAACAATTAGCACGCCACTCCATCAAAGAATTTTGATTTCAGTCTGAACACTAACGACTAATAGAAGAAAACCACGACCTTGAAGTCCTTAGGAAACACAGGAAGCAGTGACTTGGTTCGTCTGAGCTCGACCCGCGGGTCTTGCCTCAAGTCCCCACAGCTCACTGCCCTGCTGGGTTGGCAACCAGCTTCAGCCTCATCCCCGGAGTTAGAACTCTCGGGGAAGAGGCTGTCATCCGACCAGATCGGGACCAATCCGCCGACGTACGTGTACTTGCGGGTGTCCGATGCTTCCACCGGAGCACCACCCCACCACTTACTTCTTCCGAACACAGGCTGGTCGGGCTCCGTCGCAGGCCTCGCGTTGCTCCAGGAATCCACGGTCGCGCAGGAGGATCCTTTGGTGCTCCAGGAATGGTGCTCGGAATCTCGGATCCAGGAGGCGAAGGCTGCTGGGAAAAGGCTGGAACGGCATCCTCCTGTTGAGACCACATACCTCTTCGGAACACGAGACGGCCATTTTGGGGCTCCATCACAGGCCCCACGTAGCTCCAGGGATCCACGCCCGCGTAGTTGAATCCAGGCTGGTCAAAGACTGGCTCCTCTTCCTTCTCCACGCCACCGCAGCAAAACCTGCCAAAACGAGAACTAAGGGAAGAAGGGAAGTTAGTACGGTTTAAACAATAGGTAACCATGCAGACAACACCTCTGAGGACTGAAGCCAGACTCAGACTGCGCGAACCTGACATGGAATATTGAATGAATACATTATGTACGATTCGTCGCCAAGTGGGCGCAGAGCGCGCCAATTGTGAACTCGAAGTGCCCGCGCCAAGACTGGAATGTGCGGATTCGAGGAGAACCAATTTAAACTTTGAACTATGCGGAGGTAGAAGAAGGGGCTGGTGGCCCAAATGGAACTATTAGACCCTGTCATTTGCTAAATATTAATTACTAGGGGGCCCTTCTCGCTATCGCTCGCCAACCCCCGGGAAATGCTTGCGCAGTTCCCTTTGCAGCAAACTGTTAAGTTCTGATTTTTTTATTTTAAAATATCGCTATGATCTACGATCGCAAATGCCACGATAGTTTTTAATAAGGAAATCTTTCATGTTCTCTCAGCAGACATTTTCAGTTTTGAGCAACATTTTAAGTAATTATTTATTGTCATTTCACAGACTTGGCAAACGCTCGGTTTGTTGTCATTTTGACTTGGCGACATTTTTCGACAGGCGCCAAATCCGGAAATGGTCCTTTAGGTTAACCGCCTTTAGTATCCTTTTAAAATAAAATAATTACAAATTAATGCTTATAAATTAATGGTTATTATTGAGAAAATATTTCGCTGCTTGACTAAGATCCATTTGTAAATAAATTGGAAACCGTGATAGCCGTCAACGCTTAGAAACTATATTTAAAAACAATTTGAATTTGTCCTTTTTTATTAACTATAGTGTTTGGTAGTTCAGTCAATAGAAATTATAATTTAAATTTTCAAACATTAAACGTCCCTAATATTATGCATTTTTAAATTAAAACTTACTGATTATATCCTAATTTTTTTTAAACTAAAAACGAATCTTTTATAACGCTTAGAGTAAATCAAAATCAACTTAGGAATCACTTTTTTGTTGTTTTCAGTCAGCCATTTCGAAATTAGTAGTATTTTTGTTCATTTCGATTGTTGCCATTCCAGAGATAGAAATATAAGGAAATTTGGGTGCCGTATAAGAGTATTATATATAGAGATATTTGTATTTCTATGAAAATCTTTAACTAATTGACAATTGCTACAGCCTCGTTAAACTAAATAAAATTTAAAATGCTTCTAACAAACTTCAATTGTATTAATTCAACGTTTTGAGTTTTAATAACTACCTCCGATCCTATACATCAAAACTTTATTCATTACATGAAACAAATTTTTATAATACACACTTAAAATTGCGATTAATTCAAATTCATTTGCATAACAACATTTTTAAAGAGGAATCTAGTTATACGTAATCAATTTATGCCGTGCTTTGAATTCGTCTCTAACATATGCATAATATCTACAACTTTGTAAACTAGAACATTTTACATCGCATTTGTGAAACAATTTATAATATGAAATTTATAATGTGAAACAATTTATAATATGTTAAATAAAAATCCTTCTTCGAACCAAATTCTGCAAACGCATAATTGGATTATCCAAGTCTTAAGATATTCTTTTCAAAAGCTAAAATGGTTTTGGGTAAGTATTTGAAGCTTGGCGAAAGACAGTACCAACTTATTCATATATTCATCTTCAACATATTCGATGACAATTGCTTTAAATATTTTTAATTATATTTATTAACTGTAACTATGCAACTATCTTTTAACACCAAACTATTCAGCCTTAATTTATTAAATCCAGTTGGTCTTCTACCGTTTAAAATATTTTGTTTACCTAAAGAGTTTCAAAAGGTTTTCAAATGGTTTATAAAAATTCTTAAACGATTCGGAATGCTTACTAACTTTAGCGGTTAGAAATAAATTGTTTATTTCAATAATAAATTAATGTTTAACAATTGACATTCATGTAGATTTACTTCCGTATTTATAAATGAAATATACATTTAATTATGCTTCCCATCAAATCGATTATGCTAAGATGACGTTAGCTAGAACTAATATTAGGCTTAACTGTTTTAAATCATTGGAACAAAGTTACAATTGTCAATTTTAGAGATAAAAAAACTATAAAAAGTTTAAAATTTAAGCAAAATAAACAAAATAACTTACAGGAATTTCCTAAAGGCCGCCATTTGTAGTTTTAGAAATCTTTTATTTAATTTATTTTTTTGCTTTAAGCTTAAGAAAATGCGTATTAAGCTCGTAAAAGCAAAAATCAAAAAGGGAAAGATTTCTCAAGAATTCTTAGAATTTTAAAAACCGTTGCCACTTCCTCAGAAGAAATAGTTGTTGATAATTATTTTAAAGTACAATGAGCTTGTTTCAACACTTTGTCAAAGAAAACAAAACAACCAATGAAATCGTTAGTTCGGAGCATGTGACGTTATAAAAAACCAATAAGCTTGTTTCAACACTTTGTCAAATAAAACGAAAAAAACCAATGAAATCGGTTGTTTCATACCGATGACATCATAAGCAGTGGCGGATCTAGAACTTCAACATGGGGGACTAACACGTTGGCCAAACCGCGGGGGGGGGGGGGACATGATTTATATTTGTATGTTAAATAATTAGTAAATACTTTAATTAACTGCAACTGCTACTAATGCATACTAATTATTTTCAATAATTAGGTTACTTACTTAATTAAATCATGTATAATTAATTACATCATGCAAATTAGTTTTTATTACTTATTGTAAATTAAATATTTATTAAATAATAGGAAATAATTTATTTTAATAATAATAAAGTAAAGGTAATAATAAAAATTAATTGAATTAATTTAAAGTTATTTAATATGTGGTGTTTAATGTATTTCATTGAATAATCACACGTGAGAAAATTAATTTCGTTAGGTAGTAGTAAAACTATTCATATTCAATAATTAACTATATTTTTGTATAGAATAGAAATAAAACATCAGCTTTAGCATCTTCTACACCCAAAAAACAGCATAGTTAAAAAGACCAAATGAGGAAATGGCATAGTTTTGAGGCATGAAAAATCTTTCTTTTAACATTACAGCTTTACCAAACAAAAAGTATTTGATTTTAAGTTTTGCTATAAATTGATTAATAAGTCCCATTTTAGTTTAAATCTTAGCGGATATTCTGTTCATATTTAAGGCATCAGCAAATTGTTAAACTAAATATTAAAGAAAACATGATCAAGTATATGTGATAACTACTAGACAAATTAAAAAAAAAAAATTAATTCTTTCGAAATGAGTTTTTACTCTATTGACTTTTTCAAAAAGTCAAATCTCACAATATTTGATAATTCTTAAATTTCTTAAACAACTATAGACTAATAACAACAACAAAAAAACCTATTTGCGCCTGGACATAAAATTGTTGGCAAAAAATTGTCTTGTTATATTGTCTTGTAATGTTATATCACCTTGAATATAGTTGCATTTTTGAGTCACAGATCTCCAAATTGGTACTTTTGATATACTTTAAATACATATCCTTGATCAATCTGTTATGATTAATTATTACCAATTATTACAGATAATTTTTACATTAGTGATGTTTGATTATATACATATAATTTGAAAAATTTTGTATTAAAATACATATATTTTGTGATGTGCTGAGTAGACTCAGGAAGCGTGAAATCCGGGCTTTGAAGAGTATATATATTGTTCAAAATAAGTCAATAATAGTTTGATGTTCAACGTATCAGTCTCTAATTCACCGTTATAATCAGAAATTAAAACGAAATAATTGAAATAAGTTGTATTTCAGTCAGTTTCCCATAGCAAGGAGAACCACTGACAATAATCAGGACTTCGGCTCCCTGAAGCAAAGCACCAAAGTTCAGATTATCAACATCTTGAACCCTCAAATTACGTTTTACTAAAAAAAACTAGATTGAAATGAGGAGCAAACGTTCAAAACCCAATATCCCCAACTTGGACTTAAGCCACTTTTGCTTATATGTTTTGCGAAGCTAAGTCCGGTGTGCTAAGTCCGGTGTGTTGATGTTTGAGTGTAAAAGTGGCTTAAGTCAATGTTGGAGATATTGGGTTTTGAATGTTTACTTTTTGTAAAAAAGTAACAGCATTTAAAAAAGTTTTGAATATTTTCAAACTGTTAATTTTTGGGGAAACGTTTTTATCTAGTATAAGTTTGAGTCTCATGGGGGGGGGGGGGGGGGCTAAAGCCCCTTAGCCCCCCCCCCATAAATCCGCCACTGATCATAAGAATATCCCCATTGTTTTATGCAAAATTGCGTTATTTGAATGTCACTGGTTACTCACGTTTTTTTAAAAATCTAAACAAAGAAGAAGTGAAAAGTGTTCAAACTTAAATATTTGTACCCAGGTAGCACACCAATGTGGGATCCACATGGTCCGACGTGGGCCCACGTGGTTCAGATGGGCACAGGTGGGCCCCATCAGCCCATCACCAAACCATGTGAATCCCATGTACTCAATTTTAGCAAATTATGCGCTAATTACGATAAAATATGAATAAAATATTATTTATTTTGTAATAATTAAGTGACATTAATGTATTTGAATGCTAAAAATTTTATATTTTACACTTTTTCTAGCAAAAAATAAAACCACGTGGATCTACATGGGGCATTATGGGCAACCCATATGGTAATGGGACAAAATATCGCGGCCGAAATATCGCGGGCCAAAATATCGCGGCCGAAATATCGCCGGCCAAAATATCGCGCGCTTAAAATATTGCGTGCCCAAAATATCGCGTGCCAAAATATCGCATGCCCATAATATCGCGTGCCCAAAATATCGCGGGGACAAAATATCGCTTAAAGTAAAAGTGGATTTAATGGATTTTAAGGTGTTTGGCAGTGGGAGGGAGTTCGATGGTAAAATGGTATTGCACTACTTACTTACCTAGTAATTTGTGATGAAGTTCGGTTTTACCTATTAGAGCCTGTATTTTTATAAAAATGTATTTAAAGTCATGCATTTTTATACATTTTTTGTTATGACATTTAGTCACGAGGTAGGTTTAATGGGTTAAGGTTTTATATTTGAACTTGATTTTTATAAATCCCATTAATTTTTTTTAATAATTCAGTTGGGGTAATTGTTGTCTAAAAAGTGTCTGAATTTTATAAATTAATAATTATTTAACGAAAATGTAAACGTTGTTTGATGCGTTACCTTTCTGTACTGTTCTTTAAAAAAGACTTTTTTTTTTAAATAGGAGGATTAGTTTAGGGATATTTTCATTACAGTCATTCATTACAGACGAACTCGTTTATAGCGAGTCCTGATTTTACGAGGACCCGGATTTACCAAGGAAAGCAAGAATATTAGGTTGGTCCAATGCTAAAAGTCTATGGAAGGGAAATCGCTTGCTACGAGCAAGCCTCGGATTTAACGAGGAATATTTTTTCTATCTTGTAAATTTTTTTCACTATGCAGTCGGTTTAGAAGTTAACTCTTTTCTTGGAGAAGTTGTCCTCACCCCCCTTGTTTGGAGAAAATCCTTTCAAGCCATACTATGAATAGGAAGAATGGTCAAATATGCGGTTCAACAGGTGGCTTATTTGCAGAAGCAGAGTGAGGAAAGGGTTCTTCAGGGTCATTGGGGAAGCTGGTCAGAGGTTTTCATTGATAAAGTTTGCTAAATTTTATGGGGTTATGTCTAAGTGGAAAGTTTTAACCGTTGACGAGGTGAAAATTTTCCGGGAGTTTAGAGAGGAAGCTAAAGATGTCGATCTCTGCAAAAAGCATGGATTGCCTTATTATCTGGTTCAAAGCTGCTAAAGAGCACTCATATGCAGTGGCGGATCTAGAACTTCAACATGGGGGGGGGGGGGGGGCTAACACGTTGGCCAAACCGCGGGGGGGGGGGGGGGCATGATTTATATTTGTATGTTAACTAATTAGTAAATACTTTAATTAACTGCAACTGCTACTAATGCATACTAATTATTTTCAATAATTAGGTAATTACTTAATAAATCATGTATAATTAATTATATCATACAAATTAGTTTTTATTACTTATTGTAAATTAAATATTTATTAAATAATGTGAAATAATTTATTTTAATAATAATAAAGTAAAGGTAATAATAAAAATTAATTGAATTAATTTAAAGTTATTTAATAGGTGGTGTTTAATGTATTTCATTGAATAATCGCACGTGAGAAAATTAATTCGTTAGGTAGTAGTAAAACTATTCATATTCAATAATTAACTATATTTTTGTATAGAATAGAAATAAAACATCAGCTTAGCATCTTCTACACCCAAAAAACAGCATAGTTAAAAAGACCAAATGAGGAAATGGCATAGTTTTGAGGCATGAAAAATTTTTTTTAACATTACAGCTTTACCAAACAAAAAGTATTTGATTTTAAGTTTGCTATAAATTTGATTAATAAGTCCCATTTTAGTTTAAATCTTAGCGGATATTCTGTTCATATTTAAGGCATCAGCAAATTGTTAAACTAAATATTAAAGAAAACATGATCAAGTATATGTGATAACTACTAGACAAATTAACAAAAAAATTAATTCTTTCGAAATTAGTTTTTACTCTATTGACTCTTTCAAAAAGTCAAATATCACAATATTTGATAATTCTTAAATTTCTTTAAACATTTATAGACTAATAACAACAAACAAAAAAACCTATTTGCGCCTGGACATAAAATTGTTGGCAAAAATTGTCTTTTTATTTTTAGGTTCTTTAATCTGATCTTAAAGGGATTTCTCAAATTTTAATTTTTTAAGAACATTTTAAATCATTACTTTATTTGAAAACAGAAATATGCTTATACTTGTGTCCTAAAAATTGCAAACTAAATTTATTTTTTAAAAACCTACTAAATTTGATATTAAAGACAAGAATCAATAATTGATTCTCTCAATAATTACAATATAAAGAAGTCGTAATCTCTAGCAAAATTGTCATTGGGAACCTATTTTGAGGCGAGGGCTTTTTTCTTTTTTTAAATATATATTTCAACACATTATGCAATATTGCAACGACCAGCTAGCCATAAGGACATCCCCATTCAATCAGAAATTCCGATTTTTTTTTAAACTTATCAAATTGGTCGAAGAGTAGGAAATATTGTTTTTGCATGTACAAAGTGCGAATAGAATTGAAATTGTAGAAAAGGGAAAATATTAATTAAAAAAAATCGTGCATTCATGGGGAGGATTTTTAAAGTTTCTTTATAAAAAAAACCACTTGGGCGTCCAAACTTCCTTCATTTCTAGAAAGAATAAGTCTACTATTCAGCGCAAAGGAAAATCGTTTACATATATAATATAAAAATATTTCCTTACCTTATTTTCAACGATCAACAAATGTTTAATTCCGGTAGAAACATTACAAATGTCATGAATACTTATATTAGTGTATATAAGTAAATTAGAAAAACAATTTCTAATATATATGTCTTTTCATTAAAATACTGTGTAAAAAGGTTTTTTTTAAAGTTAGTAATATAAGTATCCCGCAAACCACAAAACTTGAGATCGTGTGTAACATCCATTGGGGGCTTGTATTACTAAACATCTTCAGACAAACAGGAGCAAAGAGAAACCCGTTTACAGCCCGCGTGTAGTGTACTTTTTATTGCCTAAAAAAATTCGACAATGACCATGACTCTGCAATCTACATGGCTGGCTGTCTGTGTCTAGACCTCCTCTTTGTAGTGTACCCCTCCTCTAAGGCAGTAAAAGCATTATACGATCCCAATCGTCGGCTTTCAAAGAGGGTAGCGAAAATTCTCCCACATCTTTCTTTTACCCTAGTCTGAAAATAGGGGCAGAAAAAAGAGATGTGGACTTAATTGACCCCCCGCAGAGAGCCTGGAGCAAAGAGTGGGTGATGTGAGTGCAATGCTGTCTTGAAGAATGACAAAGCTTTTTGAGGGTGTCAGGTCGTTCTCCAGGGTCTAATGTTGCTTGGGTTTAAATTGCTATTTACTGCTATTATTATTTACTATTTCGGATGCTATGCTTCAAGATCATCATTTTTAATTATTCATAAATGGATTTTTTTTAAACTGTTAGTTCTCAATTGTTAAACATTTTTAATTCCTACTCCAATTTAATACGTATAAATTTAAATCTAAGAAACTTACTACTACATGATTAGCTTCAATAAAATTTAATGGATATTAGTAATTGAAAAATTATTAGCAATCGAATAAGTAAATTAACAATATTTGTTGACGAGAATATAAGAAAGATACGTTCTAGATACTAATTGAGTGCTTAAGTTGAGTTTAATGTTATATCACCTTGAATATAGTTGCATTTTTGTGTCACAGATCTCCAAATTGGTACTTTTGATATACTTTAAATACATATCCTTGATCAATCTGTTATGATTAATTATTACCAATTATTACAGATAATTTTTACATTAGTGATGTTTGATTATATACATATAATTTGAAAATTTTTGTATTAAAATACATATATTTTGTGATGTGCTGAGTAGACTCAGGAAGCGGTGAAATCCGGGCTTTGAAGAGTATATATATTGTTCAAAATAAGTCAATAATAGTTTGATGTTCACGTATCAGTCTCTAATTCACCGTTATAATCAGAAATTAAAACGAAATAATTGAAATAAGTTGTATTTCAGTCAGTTTCCCATAGCAAGGAGAACCACTGACAATAATCAGGACTTCGGCTCCCTGAAGCAAAGCACCAAAGTTCAGATTATCAACATCTTGAACCCTCAAATTACGTTTTTACTAAAAAAAACTAGATTGAAATGAGGAGCAAACGTTCAAAACCCAATATCCCCAACTTGGACTTAAGCCACTTTTGCTTATATGTTTTGCGAAGCTAAGTCCGGTGTGCTAAGTCCGGTGTGTTGATGTTTGAGTGTAAAAGTGGCTTAAGTCAATGTTGGAGATATTGGGTTTTGAATGTTTACTTTTTTTAAAAAAGTAACAGCATTTAAAAAAAGTTTTGAATATTTTCAAACTGTTAATTTTGGGGAAACGTTTTTATCTAGTATAAGTTTGAGTCTCATGGGGGGGGGGGGGGGGGGCTAAAGCCCCCTTAGCCCCCCCCCCCCCCATAAATCCGCCACTGCTCATATGTTGATGAAGCATACAATTACAATAAAACTGTCTGTAAACGTTTTTAGCTAGAACATATAATTATTTTCTCTTTTATGTACTCTTTTTTTTACAAGCACTTAGATTTAACTAGTAAATGTTGCGGTCTTTTCTGGCTCATCATATACGAGTTTAAGTGTATTTCGTTTATGATATAATTTATATCATAAACGAGTTCAAGTGTATTTCGTTTATGATATAATTTATATAAAAGTAGTTACATAGTTAGGATTAGTGTTATACAATCACTTTTTCCAAAAGGTTTACGTGCCTCTTTATTTTTTGTTAACGGTTGCGTTGGGTGCCTATTCAGGTGTCGGCTCGTCACTTGACTGTGGTTCTAAAATACGACGCCCGTCGCCAATAGCCCTGGTGTAGCTCTAGTGCGACGATAATTCAAACCTAACCTTTATTTTTTTTTGTTCGAAAGGTATGATATCAAAGATCTATTAGCGTAGTGATAACGAGTTATTCATTGCGGTTACCATTCATTGTAGCGTAGGTCAAACTTTAAGGTCTAGATGACAAGAGCAATATTTGAGGAATGGCTGGCAAATTGTAACATTCAAATGAAGAAAGACAGAATCATTTATTTTATTTTAGTTAATGGAACCTGCCATAAAGACCTTTTGAGAGCTAGATAGAACAAGAGTTATCCGCAAGAATGTTAAACTGTTGTTATATCCCTTAATGATACCTACAGGATAAATCAAATCATCAATTTTTATATGAACAATAAAGAATATCTATATAAATGGCAAAGTACTGACTCACTGACTGACTGACTGACTAACTCACGTATCAACGCCCAGCCAAAACTACTGGAGGTAGAGCTACCAAATTTTAGGAATATATATTTTTTATATCTTAGGCGTCATTTAAGAAGAGGTTTTTCGAAATTCGAACCCAAACGGGTGTAGGCGTGCAAAACGTGAGCCGATTTCTCCGTAGGAATAGCAATATGCATTGTGTTTTTATTAAATTTTTCAATTTTTAATTTGAAAAAAGAAATTCACCGCGAGGAAAATTAAGTAAGTGAAAGAAATATCACCGCGTGCGAAAATTAAGTAAAAGAAAAGCGCGAGAGTTTAATATGTAAGATGGGAATATTTCTTTTTCATTGGTTGTTTTGTTTTTTGTGGCAAAGTGTAGAAACAAGCTCATTGGTTTTTTATTCCTTCACGCGTTCCGAAATGCAATTTCATTGGTTGTCTTGTTTTTTGTGACTAAGTGTTGAAACAAGCCATTACAGGATTTCTTAGAAATTAATTATTTAAACTACTTTTTTTAATAATGCTTCGTCAGATATCAGATATATTTTACTCGATTCCAATTATATTTTCGAATTCAATTCAGTTTGGCAGTTTCGAAAAAGATGGACTATTATAAACTATTTTATTTCTAAATTCTATTCATTATGTGGTTTACAAACAGAAATAAAGGTTCAGCATGATATGGTAGCCTGGTAACCAGTTTATAGATTGGCGATTTTTGGTGATCTAGAAAATTTAACGTTGGGTTTCTATATTTAACAAGTTGCATCCTAAGCAAAGACTTTATACAAACCGAAATAAAAGTACAGCTATGATATGGTAGCCAGTATTGTTATTTGACAATCCTTATTTTAGCTTCCACACTACGTTTATAACGTAAAAAGTGGAAGGTATTATAATCGTTCCGTCCGTCTGTCTGTCCGTCCGTAACCCACTTTCATAGTCCAAACTACAAATGCTACGGACATGTTTTGGTTCTATTTAAAAGAAAAGAATATTACATATTTATTCTTTGAAATATAAATTAATTTTTGCAAACGATAATAATTATTGAAGAAATAATTATTGAATTTTCGAAATAAAATAAATGAAACTAGTTAAATTAAGCGTGTAAGTGTTTAATATATAATAAATACTGTGTTTGGCTAGTTTTTCAATGTGTTCATCACTTAAATGTTGAGTGGAAGCGGGCTAAGTGACAGATTCTGTTACAAGCCTACTTGTTTTATTCTAAAAAGCTAAAATTTGTAAAATAGATTCATTATGCATCCAGAATGAAATGGTAAAAAAACGGGGAAAAACTCTTAATTTTTTAAAACTTAATTTAAGGGGGTTGGGTGAATTTATTTATTTATTATAAGACTGCTATACAGAAAAGAAAATTTCCAATTACATAGCAGAGGCAAGACACTAAAATCGAATAAAATATAAACAACAAACATTGAATTAGAATAAAATACAATCATTAAAAAATGAATAAAATACAAGCATTTGAATTAAAAAAAAAATGCATTAAAATTGAATAAAACACACACCAACAAAGAGTTTATAATGAAGAACAAGAATAGAAAAAAAAGTATTTATAAGGCCAACGATAAAATATCTCTTTTTAATTTCGTAAAGTTGTCAAAAAATAAATCACTGTTTACTGGGAGTTTGTTAACCAGTTTAATAAATTGTATATACGGCTGATTTTTAAGATAGTTTTTAGAGAAAAAAGGTTTTTTAAGAATATATTTATTTCTTGTAATATAGCTAGGAACAAAGAAATTAAATTCTTTAGTATATAAGGACAATCAATTTTATTGTTTAATATATTGTAAAAAATTTGAATACAGATATTGATCTTCGGCATTCTAAAGTAGTAAAACTGGAAGGTCCGATAAGGTCATTGGATTTACGTTCTATGAAATAGAGAAATTTTTTTTGGATTTTTTCAATCAATACAACATCAGACTTGTTAAAAGGATTCCAAATAACGCAGTTATATTCCAGAACTGGACGAACAAGAGTACCAAAGAGATTAACAAGGACATGAATATCGTCAAAATTATAAGTAGTTCGTTTAAGGATTCCTAATTTTTTGGAAGCTCTAAGCGTAATATCCTGAATATGTAAATTAAAACTAAAACTAGATTCATAAATAACTCCCAGATCTTTCATGTGAGTCTTTCTTGTGATAATTTTATTATTTAATGTATAATTACTAAGATGAGGGTCAAACTTTCTTGTAAACGTAAGCACAAAGCATTTATCTGTATTAAGAAAGAGCTTATTTTCAATACACCACTTATCAAGTTTGTTCAGTTCTGTCTGAAGAATCACAAGATCATTAGGTGATGAAACAATCCTAAAAATTTTTAGATCATCAGCGAATAATAGACAAGATTGGAAAGTTAACAGCTATATTCATTGATAAACAAAAGAAAAAACTTAATTAAAAAATCCAATTAAAATAATTTGAATTGGAATCATAACTTTTGAATATATTATAAAAACATTTTTTTTTCAAAACTTTACTTGTAAAAAAAGATAAATTCAATTTTTAGACATCTAAGAATGCAAACTTGATGAATTTAGGGTCAATTTAATTCATAAAATTTTTTGGGAGTGAATTTTATTTACCATATTTTTCATTTAACTAAAACAAACATTAACTCGTTGGTCCCTCGATGACCAGAGATCTCGATTGCGCTTGATAATTACCTCCTTTCGAATATTTAATGGTAAAAAATAATTAAAATATGTTTATTTTTCCTTTAGCCAAACATTTCAAATATAGTTTTCATAGAGTAATATAGTATTATAAAGTTTAGTTTGATAAACTTAAGGAGAAAGCTAATTTGGCGTGGAATGGTTCTCGCAAATTACCTCAATAATTTACTGTTTACAAATAATTGCTCCAGAGAGTTTTCTCCTCCTAAAGGACATGTAAGATATATGGAGACTGAATATGAAATTCTTTAGTACAAAACTATCATTTTACTACAATTAAAATTCTTCTAATGCCATATTGTAATAGTTTGAGTACTCTCCCTAGAATTTTGGCCTTCATGCTTTTAATGCAAATAATTGAAAAAAAGGAAGGTGTCGTTGAGATTCCTTTTCTGTCTGGACTCGTCTCAAATCAAACTCACTCTATCCGTCGATTTTAGAAATTATTTGTGATTACAAAGGTATGACATCAGCGACCTATATTTTCACTTCTTTCTCTTTGAGTCCCAGTGGCTTAGTGGTAGTGCTTAGTATTGCCACGCCACAGGTCCGGGGATCAAATCCCGGATTGGCGAGGTTGACCCATTCTTTTATCCCTTGAGTGGGTCGATGAAATGGGTACCAAGCATGCTTGGGAACTAAGCACTGGGGGGTTCCGCATGAGGCTGACAACTTTACCGGGACATATGCCTAGCACCCCAGAGCCCTAGGTCACGAAAGCTGAAATGGCACGGCAGGCCTTGGCCCAGTAATGGGCTGCTGCGCCGAGGAGTTTAGTTTATTCTTTTTATCTCTCAACAGTGTACACAGTTAAATCACATTGCCATTTATTTATTATTTATTAAAATCGCTGTTCATTTATAGTCAATGTCATTGGCACTGGACGATCAAGAAAGAAGAGCAGCATATTCTTCAGCATACCAATACAATCATTTTTAAAGAAATGTCTTCCTTTAAGCCAAAATGCAAATAAAACAAACTTTGACTAAATCGTACGCTATCAGCCGTGTATGACAAATGATACAATTGAGCAAGAACTCGACTTTGAAGCACGTGTAAACAAACCTTTTTTAAAAGTACCCGGCTTTAACAAATATGTCCATGTGTGGAAGAGGGGAGGTTACCCTATAATTATCTCTAGGCTCTACGGGATTTCGAATACTCAACACAAAGAAGCAGACATCCATTATTGAAGGTCTCACGCCCGTATTCACCGCTTTTTTCAACTCTGAGTTATCTCGCGAAAACCGGTTCTAACACCTCGTTTGGGGAAAACCGTATTCACCGCTCAAATTACCTCCCGATTTATCTCAACCATAGGTTCAAAAAGTAACTCGCCGAATTGGGAGCGTTAACGTGGAACTTTCCGAGTTACGCATGCGCACAATCGAATTTCTGTGTGTTGTGATTATCGCCATTCCTTTTTCGCATTCGTTTTCCTGATTTGTTTATTTTCTGAATACACTTTGCAAGCCGCACATTTGTAATTTTCTTGGTATTTTTGTATATCGTCGTTAAAAGGAACCAGCAATCTCTTGCCACGCTTCTAGTTTTTTTTACATTACTTGCTTTGTTCGTTTCTTTGCATTCAATTATTTTAATTTGTGGTTTGATTAAATTAAGAATAAGTTCTTTCTCGTAGTTTGTGTAAAAACACGTTTTTTTACGTTTTCTGGTTCCATCTCAGTAATTAGAAATAAATACTTTAAAAATGCAATAACAACAAAAACGAATGTAAAATAAAGATTATAAATAATAAATAAAAATTGTAAATAATAACGAATAAATAATAATATTAAACAATTAACACAGAAATTACCACGAGTTTGCACGGAGAGAAAAATCAAAACAGAAAAGCGAAGGATTGTGGGTAAAGAAAGAGTGAGTTATTTTCAACCAATCATATGCCGCCCTGAGCAAGTAACGTTCGCTAACTCCGAATCCATATACTCGGTGTTCAAAATACGCGGTGAATAGCGATTTCGTTAACGAGGGTGAACGCAGTAATGCGCGGGTATATCAACTCATGAGTTAACGCCAATCACTCGCGTTGCGGTGAATACGGGCGTTCAGAGCTTTGAGTAAGAAGGGGGTTAAAGAAAAGTTCCTTTGTCGAAACGACAGAGGGGTTGACCCTTTCACCCCCCCCCCCTGGTTCCATGCCTGTGTGTCTGTGTTTTTCTTCCATAGTTTTGCTTAGGTTACGCCCGTATTCACCGCAACGCGAGTGATTGGCGTTAACTCATGAGTTGATATACCCGCGCATTACCGCGTTCACCCTCGTTAACGAAATCGCTATTCACCGCGTATTTTGAGCACCGAGTATATGGATTCGGAGTTAGCGCACGTTACTTGCTCAGGGCGGCATATGATTGGTTGAAAATAACTCGCTCTTTCTTTACCCACAATCCTTCGCTTTTCTGTTTTGATTTTTCTCTCCGTGCAAACTCGTGGTAATTTCTGTGTTAATTATTTAATATTATTATTTATTCGTTATTATTTACAATTTTTATTTATTTTTTATAATCTTTATTTTACAGTCGTTTTTGTTGTTATTGCGTTATTGCATTTTTAAAGTATTTATTTCTAATTACTGAGATGGAACCAGAAAACGTAAAAAACGTGTTTTTTACACAAACTACGAGAAAGAACTTATTCTTAATTTAATCAAACCACAAATTAAAATAATTGAATGCAAAGAAACGAACATAGCAAGTAATGTAAAAAAAACTAGAAGCGTGGCAAGAGATTGCTGGTTCCATTTAACGACGATATACAAAAATACCAAGAAAATTACAAATGTGCGGCTTGCAAAGTGTATTCAGAAAATAAACAAATCAGGAAAACGAATGCGAAAAAGGAATGGCGATAATCACAACACACAGAAATTCGATTGTGCGCATGCGTAACTCGGAAAGTTCCACGTTAACGCTCCCAATTCGGCGAGTTACCTTTTGAACCTATGGTTGAGATAAATCGGAAGGTAATTTGAGCGGTAAATACGGTTTTCCACAAACGAGGTGTTAGAACCGGTTTTCGCGCGATAACTCAGAGTTAAAAAAAAGCGGTGAATACGGGCGTAACTGTCGATAGTGATGTTAAAAAAAAGTGTTAAAATATTTTCAGCATAATAAGAATTACTTAACTTATACTTGCTACTTAAACCATTGGCGATTTTTAAAATAAATTTAACATAGAGTTATTTGACAGTGGTAATTTATACACTATTGAAACTCTTAAAAACACCCTTTGAAGAGTTTTTAAAAACGTGTAAACTTTAATGATGAGTTTTTGAAGGAAAATTGATGTTCATGTTTTCCTTTACTAAATGGTCATAGAGTTCAAAACGTATAGAAATATTTCAATTACCCAACTTGATAAAAGTGTACATATAAAATGAAATGAAAATGTGAAAATAATAAAAATAAATTTATTTAATTTGTAAAAATAATAAAATTTAATGAATGCATTGAGCATAACTTAAGTCGCTATAAAATTTCTTACAACCAGATTCTACTATTGGTAACTATTTTGTCCAATCTGAAATAATAAATTAATTGAAAATATAATAATATATAATTCAAATGCTCAGAAACAACCTTGAAATGCATCCAAAAATATACTTAGACAATCCTCATATTCGAAAACAAAATTTTGTTATCGTAGCACGAATAAGCCGCACATCAGACAACGCTTACGATTTTTTTTATAAAGGAATCGCGAATTTACAAAATAAGATATTTTATTCATGCCTTTTAACCCAAATGAACAAACATTAAAAATAATTATTAATTAATAAACTTTTAAAATAAATGTTTCAACTTTAATTATAAATTTATCAATAATAAATACTTACGTACTGACCGCACATATCGCATCAAACAAACCATACAAACCACACCATACATACCATACTATACAATATATATAATATTTATATACGCACGTTTGTACAAAGCACTATACAATTTTACCATAACTACCTTTTACCATAACTACCTTATCTCATAACTATCTTGAAAATCACATACGAATCCACTTACTTTAGTCGACGCGATATTTTGGGCAAATTTAAGGGGATTTATAAAAATCAAGTTCAAATATAAAACCTTAACCCATTAAACCTAACTTCGTGACTTAATGGTTATTACAAAAAATGCAGGACTTAAAATACATTTTTATAAAAATTCAGGCCCCCTTAAAGTAACACCGAACTTCTTGACAAATTACTGGATAAGTAAGTAGTGCCATTTTACCATCGAACTCTCTCTCACTGCCAAACACCATAAAATCCATTAAATCCACTCAATTTTTACTTTACGCGATATTTTGTCCATGCGATATTATGGGCACGCGACATTTTGTCCAGCGATATTTTGTCCCGCGATATTTTGTCCACGCGACATTATGGGCACGCGATATTTTGGCCCGCGATATTATGTCCGGCGATATTTTGTCCCGCGATATTTCGGCCGCGATATTTTGTCCCCAAACCAAAACCATATAGATTTCAGTGGGCTATCCATAACAGGCCCACGACTTTGATTAAAATAGTTTAGAACTCGGTTTTCATTCTTAGTCAAATGGACGTTTATAACTTAAATAAAATAGGTTTCATTGTTAACTAAAAATTATATTTTACCATAAAAAATATACACCCGTATATTATTCTAAATTAATTCCTCAAGGCAAATTTAAATTATATTTGATAAATAAAATCAATACCGTGAATTTCACGAAGTAATATTTGATGTTGTTCAGTACTAAAGCATTTAAAAAATATATAAGTACAATTTATAGCTATTTTAACAAAACCGAGCTTTATAGAAGAACCCAAATGGGCCGATATGGGACAACCCAGGTGGGCTGATGTGGGATGGCCCATCTAAATCTATATGGATTACCCATCTGTCCTGGTGAAGCTGCTGTCTAAATATTATATTATTTTTTATCCTCTACTGTATATTATGCATATTAGTAGAATATATTAATTGTTTCGGTATATTATTAACTAATAAAAGGATCGCTCAACTTGAAAGGCAAAATCGATTGCTCATGAACAATTGTACTGGGCTGATGTGGAGAAGCCCAGTTGGATCAATGTGGAAGAAAACCATATGGGCTGATGTGGGATGGCCCAGGTGGGTCGATGTGGGATGCCCATGTAAATCTATATGAATTGCCCATATGTCCTATAAAGTGAAGCTGCTGTCCAAATGCACTATTTTGTTTTATCCTCTTACTGTATATTATATATTTTACTAAAATATATTTTCATTGTTTCGGTATATTATTAACTAATAAAGAGATCGATCAACTTGAAAGGCTAAATCACGAAAATTTCTCATTTAATTCTACTGGGCTGATTGGGGAAGCCCAACCCAGGTAGCACTCCCATATAGGCCCACGTGGTTCCCTAGTGGGCTATCTCATATGGGGCCCAGAAAGGAACGATCCCCTTTTTTTCGGTGAAACCACGTGGGCCCAGATGGGCAGCCCACACCGGCCGATGTGGGCTGCCCAGATGGATCCAGAAAGAAACGACCCCCTTTTTTTGGTGAAACCACGTAGGCCCAGATAGATTATCCCACATCAACCGGTGTGGGCTGCCCAAATGGATCCAGAAAGAAACGACCCCTTTTTTTTTCTTACTGTATATTATACGTATTACTAAATTTTATTCATTGTTCCAGTATATTATTAGTTAACTAATAAAGAGATCGATCAACTTGAAAGTCAAAATCGATTGCTAATTGAAAATTGTACTGGGCTAATGTGGAGAAGCCCAGGTGGGCCAATGTGGAACAAAACCATATGGGCCAATGTGGGATGGTCCAGGTGGATCGATGTGGGATGGCCCATCTAAGTCTATGTGGATTGCCCATCTTTCCTATAAAATGAAGCTGCTGTCCAGATGTGCATTATTTTTTTTTATCCTCCTACTGTATATTATACATATTACTAAAATATATTCATTGTTTCGGTATATGATGTGGAGAAGCCCAGGTCGGCCAATTTGGAGGAAAACCATACGGACCGTTGTGGGATAACCCTTGTGGGCCAATGTGGGATATCCCAGGTAGGCCTATGTGGGTTGGCCCATGTGGGTCGATGTGGGATGGTCCAAGTGGGTCTAAGTAGGATGGTCCATGTGGGTCTAAGTAGGATGGCCCATGTGGGATGGCCCATGTGGTTCGATGTGGGATGGCCCATGTGGGTCGATGTGGGACGGTTCATCTAATTCTATATGGATTGCTCATTTGTACACCAAAACTGGAGCTGGTGTCCAAATGCACTACTTTTTTTATCCTCTAACTGCATACCCAAGTCAAAATTTATGCTAGTACTAGCATAAAAATTATGCTAGTTTTTGCTATGTTTGGTTTTTGCTACAATGTGCTTCCCTATGCTATTTAGCATGCCATGCTTATGAAGGTAGCATACAGAAAAAAGCATTTCATGCTATAAAACTAGCATATGATGGTAAACAGCACTGCAAGCTACTTAAAAGCATGCTGAGGTAGTTACCTTGTCAAGCTATTTTTTGCTTTTTTTATGCTAACTAGCATGCTATACAACTAGCATACAGGAGAGTTACATGGAAGTTCAACAAATTGGAAGACGTGTTAAATGTGCAAACATTAACACTATTGAGGACAGGTTAAGTAAAAATTTATTACAAAAAGGGGGAAAAGTAACTGATTCTGCTCCTAGTCCTAGTAGCAATGTTTCTTGAAATTTGCTCGATCGATCGTTGATCGGACTTAACGAAAACTCACCGGTGATATCGCATGCGTAATCCGAACGTTCACGAGACGACATCGGCAATCGGTGAACGAAATTCTATCGATAAAAGTCATTGATTCGATATCTGTCAAAGGTGAAAATTAAATCAACGTACGTTTCATCGGAAAATTATGACGAATCGATATCGCAATCTATAAGAAACTGAAAAATATGGAAATACAAATCGCGTCAAATTATTTCGAAAACTTCATTTCCGAAAAAATCCTGTTCAAACTGGTAATCGTTATTTTTTATTTACTTATCCACAACATTTTTAATTGCGGGCAAGGCTAAATATTTTAACCGCGTGATAACTGATTTCTTTTATTTACTTCGAAATTAATTTCTTTAACTTTTTTGCCCATGATTAATTTTTGAAAAATAGAATAAATAAAATAGATTTTTTAATAAATATTATAAATCATAAAAATTTTCAATACGTAAGTTACCAAAAGTTGTTTTGAAATTTGACATATTTCTATTAGTGTTGTTGACTTAAATAAAGTAATATTTAAAAGGAATTTGAAACCTGTAAAAGAAAAATCAAAATTAAAATTTCTCAATCAAAAACATAAAACTCCTTTAACATCCTGTACTACAAGCTTCCATAGCCGCGACGACAAAGGCGCCTCCCCGTGGACCCAGAGATCGAGAGTTCTGTCCTCCTCCTGCCGTTAAAGTATCACCATCATATACCGATAATGCCGGTCTCTCATCTGGGCAGCCCACATCGGCCCAGGTGGAATAACCCATCTGGGCCGACGTGGTTTCACCGAATAAGAAGGGGGTCGTTTCTTTCTGGATCCATCTGGGCCAGAACACACCGGCCGATGTGGAATAACCCATCTGGACCCACGTGGTTTCACCGAAAAAAAGGGGTCGTTTTTTTCTGGATCCATCTGGGCAGCCCACACCGGCCGATGTGGGATAACCCATCTGGGCCGACTGGTTTCACCGAAAAAATAGGGGGTCGTTTCTTTCTGGGCCCCATATGAGATAGCCCACTAGGAAACCACGTGGGCCCGGGTGCTACCTGGGTATATACAAGTAAAATTATCCAAACCATATACAATGAAAAAAATTCGAATCTCCACGAATTGTTTTCATTGTATGGCTTGCATAATTTTACTTGTTACTTACCTTACAAAAATTCTGTATTTCCTAGACAGATACAGCTCTAGGATAAATTGTTTGGCGCGGTAAGATATTTAGATTTGCTGCTAAATAGTAAAAACATTATTTTATGACAATTCTTTCTTTTTTATAGCTTACTTATTTCTATTGGCTATTTGAGCTATTCTCCAAAGTAAAATGTCGTAAACTAAACATCTCTAATCGAGCCAACTTGCCAAACAGTGTATGATAGAGCTGCTCCAATGTAGAATAGGAATTATCAAGGAGATCGCAAATATATTTTTACAACTTTTTACTCACAATATTAATAAATCATAAATGACAATGAAATATATGTTTCTTTCAAAAGAGTTGAAGAAAGTCTTACTAAAGAAAGATAATGCTTTAATTCAGAACACTAAAGCTACAAATAATAACCCCATCGCAAAGTTTTTAAAAAGTAAACTCAATTCATTACTTTATTAAATATTTCAAGTCATTTTTTCAAACAGTTTAAAAGCCCACATAACAGTTTCCATAATTTTTGTAGTACTTACCTCCTTAGCATCACAATAGACATATTTCTCAACATTTAAAGGCTCCAAAGTACATCAGACCGTCACTGTCTCGACTTTCTACTGGCCACTTGAAGTGTTTGATTTTTGAAGACGGTGAAAGAAAACATCCACCATGTCCCAAAGGTCCCAATGCTACTTTTTGAACACAGCACTTCTTGAAATGCCTGGGATTTTCATGTGAAGAGACTGTGAAAAGTCCACATCGGCTTTTGGACTTTTTGTGAGTTTTTTTACTTCATAGGGATTAGTCCCACCATCACCCTATTGGCCGTATTTAGTCAAGTGGAACTTTTACAAACGCGACGAGTACAAAATTTACCAACAGTTTTCTCAACGAATGGTATATTTTATCAAAGGGATATTTTGCCCATACGGGAAAATGCATTAGCGCACCTTTTCACTAACAGGTCAGGGCCGGATTTCTAAATAGGCTAACTAGGCTGTAGCCTAGAGCGGCGAAATTTTTGGGGCGGCAAATTTTATGACCAATTAAAGCAGCATTCGGCATAAAAAAAATATTATAAAGATTACGAATATTTATAAGAAAGAAATAATTTACATCAATGCGTAAACCGCAAAAGTATATATTACTAATGTTTCGTACCAAACATAGTCGCTGCGAGGGCAATTGCACCCCTCCTCCCGGATTTCGAGGTTGAAAGAAAAATAGTAGAACAGTTTAAAAAATTTGCCTATTTCGCTTTCGATGTACATAGATGATTCTAATATGTGTATCTATTTTAAACAGCACATACCACCCTATTTTGCAGCTAACCAGCTGCCTTTCCCCGAAGGGGGAGAATATTGTGACAGGGGCGGCCAATTAATCGTAGCCTACAGGCGGCATATATTTAAATCCGACACTGCTTGACAAACCGGTTTTTGCATTGGTTGGATTGGATTAGCATCACATTAGAGCTACTCATGGACTATTGGCCAGTTCAGATAGTAGTGCGTCAGTGTGAGTTGCGACTGTGTGAGTGTAAGTTGATCAATTCACAGGTGAAGATAAAACTCACAGTACAGCAGAGAGTTTTCATTGTAGAAAATTATATTAAAACGAATTCATGGAAAAAATGTTACTAGTTGTTTGTTCAAGAATTTAAATGTGTAAAAGGGCCTAAAAAGAGTACTATGCAACAAATAGTTACGAAATGGCGTCAGACAGGATCTGTATTGAACAAGTCCAAAAACATTCCTAAAGGGTCCGGACACCAGAAAATGTGAGATCAGTTAAAGAAAAAATGCTTCAAAATCCTCGCAAATCCACCCGACGCCGACGCCTGACGCAAGAAACTGGCATATCACAACGATCACGATCGTGCTTAAGAATTCTCCAACTCGACCTAAAAATGCGTAATTACAAAGTGTATGTTGTTCTGGAATTAAAACCCGGCAGATGCCCCTTAGCGACTTCAATTTTGTGGTTGGCTGTTCACTGAAGCCAGGCGCGCAACCACTGGGGGGGGGGGGGGCAACCCCCCCCCCCCCAGAACCCGTGTTATAGTCAAATGTTATTATTTTGTTAACAATAAAAATAATGCCAAAGTGGAAAAAATTCCATAGGGAAATACCATAGAGATAGTAAAACCGTGCGCTTTCACCCACTATCACCCCTATAGTGGGCGATAGCGCACGGTTTTACTATCTCTATGGGAAATACCGCTTCGCATTTACTAAATCTGTGTAAAAGAAATTCTATCTCTTGTAGTGTGGAGGAGGTGGGGTAAAAAAAAGCGCGCCCGGATTCTGGTAAAATGATGTCTTTAGCCGATCTTTTTCTTTTTTTGTCGTTTTTTTATGAGTTGCTTTAATATGGTGTATTCTCAAATCGGTAATAACTGTCATACTCTCAACTCTCATCGGTAATAACTCACACGATATTGCGCTATTTTACAGGAAATGAATTCTTTCTTTGTTATAATAAAGTGTGGTGGGGTGGAGCCTTTATGTCGACGATTTTACTCTAATAAATCAAAGAAATTCTACTTGCAAAATGCACGTGCTATCTAAAGATGAATATATTTTTTTTCCATCTTTGATTTTTAAGGTTATTATGCTTATAAAATAAGTGTTAGCAGGAGGTTTTCGCGCTTTTTTCTCTGGAAAACATTGTACGATCATGTTTCATTAGAGGAGGATGTCAAAAGATAAAGATATTGGTTTCTACATTTAATCAATAAGTAAGTTATAATTTATAACATTTACTGGCAATCGCCTCAATGATTTTAAACAATAGATGTTATACGTTAAAATTTTGTGTGAAGTTGCTGAACTTACAATATTTATAAAGGTGGTATTTTAACGACTGGCGTGGAGTGAATAAATATTGAGAGAGATGTATGAGATAGATGATAAATTTAATTTATATAATTCCAGCCTCCGCTAGCGGCATTCCGGTTGATGAGATGAGAACTTAATTGATAATATAATTATGGCTTGTATATTTAGCTGGCGATACTTTTTTATAATATAACCTTCAAGGTCGCAGGTTCGGGTCCGGGTGGGCATCGCCAAAATAACAGCCGACCTATAAACGGCCCGTGCAGCCAAAAATGTCCGGTGAATAATATATCCCGTTTAGAGGGATTGCACGTTAAATATGCTTCAAAGTCCCGACGCTCCGCACGATGTCGCACTTAACGAACGGTTACGTTGGGTGCCTATTCATATGTCGGCTCATCACCTGACTGTGGTTTTAAATTACGACGCCCGTCGCCAATAACCCTCGCGTAGCTTCAGTGCGACGATATTTCAAACAAAAACTAAACTATAATAAACTTAATTTCATAATATTGATAAATATATATTTTTTGTCTTGTACTGAGTTTTAGAAAAGATGCTTGTTTAATATCTTGTATTTTTAATTTATTTCTTGTTGTACACTTTTTGATGGCTTCTCTGTTTTATCCATATTTTATAATTGACCTTATTGGCTTTTTTGTATTTTAATATTTTTATTCCTCGTTTTTTTTATGTTCCCTTTTAGTTTTTTTTTCTATTTGTGATATGTCTTGTTTTTGTCCTCTACCTGTAAATGGAATTGTTCTGTATGGTAGTAGAAAATAAAAAAAAAATGATTTGCGATATTTTGAAGTAATATTTTCAGTTTAAAAATATATTTAGAATGGTTACATGTAGGCTTTCATGTCAAATGCTTTTTTTGATATCTATTTTTCATTCTTAAAACCACAAAAAAGTAACCACACAAAAGTGCGGCGATTATTTTCTCCTTTTTTTACTGTTTTTGTCTGACTGCTAAAGATAAATCCAGGAATGTCTGCTTTGTTCTGTTTTCATTAGATTTTAATTGTTTTTTTATATTTAAAACATGTTTTACATAAATTGGTTGCTATTTTATAAAACGTCATAAATGCATTTTTTTAAACTTATTTCACTTCGGAGATTCGCCTGTACGACGTCGTAAATTAAATTAAATTAAAAATAGGAAATAGCTCCGTTGAAATTTGAAATATTAAATCATTTAATTATTTTATTGTTGAGCTTTAACTTTTAAATGTCGTCCAATTAATTTTATAATTTTTGTTTCTACAAATTACTATGCAATTAGTTTTATATTCAGAATATTTTTATTTAATTTTTTACAAATTAAATAAATGTTAAATTTATCTTTACACTAATCTATTCTTAAAATGATATTTAATATTTGGAACTTATCATTTAATTTCTGTACAACAAATCAGGAGATTTAAATTATTAAAGCAATTAAATTTTCAATAATTATATATTCTATAATTAATGGGAATATTTCTTATGATGTTACGCTCTCCGTACAACAATTTCATTGATTGCTTCGTTTTCTTTCCGTGCTACGATTTTATTTTTTGTTTCGGTTTCAATTCACGATCAGAATGCGGAAAAAAGAAACTTTTATTTCTATGCAAGTTTTCTTTAATAAATTATTAACACATCTAACAGCAAAGCAAGAAGTTGACATTTAAAAAAAAAAAACCTAAAATATTCTTAGAAAATTCACGTTTGAATACCAAAACAAAAGTAATTCGAGAAAAATGAAAGCAAAACCGCGGAGCTGTTGCCAGGTTCGACGTGAAACAACCCCATTGATTTGTTCCTATTACACTAATTTTCTATTAAAAAATAAAACATTAATTTTCTATTACATAATACAATCATTAGTTTTGTAAAATGAAAACTAAATTCGTAATAATAAATTAATAGTAAAACACCGTATTACCATGAAATATTTTAAAATAATTTTAATCAAAATAAATTGTAATTGGAAATAATTTTAATTCAATTTTAATATCAATTTAATTAATAATTTTTAATTAAATATTTAATTTTAATTAAATATTTAATTTTAATTAAATATTTAATTTTAATTAAATATTTAATTTTAATTAAATTATTTAATTTTAATTAAATATTTAAATTTTAATTAAATATTTATTTTAATTAAATAATTAATTTTAATTAAATAATTAATTTTAATTAAATAATAATTTTAATTAAAAAAATTTAACTGAAAAATAATATTGAAAAATTGAAACCCCTTTTTCTAGTTGCGCCCCAGACTGAAGCAACAATGAATGGCTTGGACATGGAACTTTTCTTCATTTCTGATGAAGCCTGGTTTCACCTGAGTGGATATGTTAACTCTCAGAACAACAGGTACTGGGCGACGGAGAATCCACACACAACTTCCATCAAAGTGAGCAAATAGAAAAGGATTCTTTGAATAATCTCCATTCATGGCAGCATTTTCAATACAGGTTATTGTAACTCTTTTGGGCATGAGTCCTAGAAACACATTATCTTGTAAAAAGGAATAACTCCCTTTAGAAATACTATAAGTTTTGCAGATGACACGGTCAATAGGGTATTTACATACAGCAGGATTAACCTTCACTTTTCTAATAAACATAGAAGCATGTTCAAATACTACTTTAAAGCCAGTTGTACCAGTAGTGGGTGAGACAAGACAGAATTCTGGCTTACTACGTATCATTTTAATTTTTGTATCTACCAAGTTAATCAATAATCGATTCTGCTGAAACATGTCACAATGAAGTTGACCAATTAAATCCACAGTTTGACTATTTTTAATGAGTTAACCGCGTTTGACCAGCCCAGCATCTGCATCATTAGCTTTAGAGTCAATCTTTTCTGGTTGGGTGTCTTTGAAGAAACCTTCACAGGTAAGTAGACTTTTCTTTGCATTGTGAGGTTTCAGTTACCTTGAGGGATTTCCTCGTAGTTCTGTGCTCCATAGTCTGCTCCTGTGTTTGCCTAAATCAACCTCAGTGCGGCACATTGACTGTAATCGTCTGTGTTCCATAGGCTATGTCCTGACTACGCCACAAAGGCAACAAATGCAACAAAATTTGGCAACTTGGCAGAGTCAGCCCCCATGCTATTGCATCGCTTGGCGCCTTTGGCGGTCGCCAAATTTTGTTGATTTTGTTGTCTTTGTGGCGTTTGTTGTCGTAGTGAGGACATAGCCATAGCGCAACTGCGTGGCATAAACCTACCTCCGTGCGGCGTGCCTCGTGATCTGGATCTGGCAGCAGCAGCAGCAGATATAGAGTGGTGAGACTGAAGGCTAAAAATTGTAACTTGTTTTTATTATGCTGAGTTCTTGTCTGGATTTTAAATGTTCTTAATAAATAGTTTACTTTTACCTCTTCGATGATTCTTCCATAAAACCTACACTCGTCACAGCATCTTCCCCATAATTTAGTAATGTTTCAATGTAGGCTCTGCAGGGATAGGTGTTGGTGGCTGATGAGATATTCCTCTCGTTTAGGCTGATATCCACCTGACTGAATAAAGAATGTAGAAATAGTTTGACAGAGGCTATGGAATCAGTGTCTGCTAATACATTTCCATCTGCTTTGAGAACTTTAACTTTGACATGTAGATAAGATGCGGCGAGATCCACATATTCCTCTCCTTCCAGAAATTGAAAATTCAACCGGTCCTCCTCCATCTTTAACGGTTGAAAGTGGAAAAAATTCAACAAATTGACCCTTCTCTATAACAGTCTGAGTAGGTGGAACTGTAAACAGTCCAGTTCTGACTTCACACAAGGCGGTGAATCTTTATAGATGAGCGAAGCCATTAGGAGAAAATGTCGGGAGTTGTGCACTTCTTCTTGACTAAACGTAAACTGACTGTCTTCTTACCATGCCTACGCTTTTTATTACGTTTCCCACTACCAATCATATAACGACGTTTAGCAGCTCCTTTGAAATCTTGATTTTGAGAAACGTCATTCATCAAGTCCACTCCACTGTGGAACAGTTGTTTTCCAATTGCTTTAACACCTGATTTGAGTAAGGGTGCAGCTTATCGGAAAAAGGATCTAAATAGTCCTCCTAATCCATATCCTCTCTGATAGGAGCTTCCTTGATAATAGCTTAAACCATTTCCTCTCTGATGAGTATAATAGTCCTCAAGAGACTGCTGACAGCATTGGTATGGAACATACATTATGAAAGCGATCTTTGACGAAAGTGTAACTTCACGTACGAGCGCCCACGTTCAAATGGCGCTAAACAGCCCATGTGCGTCCTTATAACGATTTCTAAAGTCTCGATCATTTTACGGTTCACAGGTAAATAACGACGTCTGTCATATTGTTCACTCACCGTCTCTTCATCTCGTCCTCTCACTCTCACTACTCGAAGTAAGGGTGCCAAAACATCACCCACCAGTTATGGTTCAACAATATCTGTATAGAACATTAACACATGATAATGTGCCGTAGGGTCAGCTACGAGTGGACTAACAAGTATTGTTTCAGCGTTAAGATCTGGTGAACTTATTTCCATAGGTTTGAATCCAAGGATTTGTGCAATACCATTGTACAGAATTAGTTTATCTTTCTTTTTAATTCATTATTCATTATGAATTCATTGAAAATCATTATGATTTTGTTCTTGTGTTCATCCACTTACATGGCCTTTAAAATATCTGGGACAGTTTCATAACATTCATGAGGAATACGCCTTCGTACTGTGTTACGCCCGTCTACTTCAAATCCAAACAAGTTATTCTGTTCGTTAATGTTATACCATATGTGAGGGTAAACAAATTCTGCCATTCCAACATCCCATTCTCCTTTTAATTCGATGGGAATAGGTAAACGAGTGATAAAATGTGACATTTTGTTCTCGGGGAAATAGGACATGGAGCTGTCCGAGACTAATGTAATGTAATTATATCCCCTTCATCCCGCTATCCCGCATGTCGTAGCAGAACTCTCATTTCTTATCTACTTGGGAGCTATAGTAAAAGTTTGATATTTTTCCAATAATTACCCTGTGTCACCCAAATAAAAAAACGTGGCTTCCGTCGAAGCGACATGTTTCGACATAGCTTCGACAATAATCATAATGTCTGCAGCAAGTTTTAAAAAATAAAAGCATCAATACCGCATTAAGTTAATTTTTTTTAGCTCTTGTAGCTTGAGGCTTAATGCTTGCGGCGATCAAAAGGAAAGTAAGAGACTTGAGACGTTATTGAGGCGTTATTTGACTGAATATCATTGACCATGCATTTCTGCAAGATTGTTTTTTTTTTATATCGTCCCACTGTCCTTGTTTCTGTTCATTTTTATAAATAGTTTCTGTCCATTTTATGAATTGTTTCTGTCTATTTTATAAATTGTTTCTGTCCTTTTTATAAATTGTTCTCATTTTATAAACTTACTAATCGTTTGTTTCTTTTAAGAAGTTTTTAGATCCTGCAATGCAGAGCCCTGCTCAGCTACACCCCCCTTGAACGTCTTATAGTAAGGATTTTGTCCAGCATTATTCCAAGTCAAACTTAACCCCTTTTTGAGAAGATTTCGATGAAGGAGTAAGGACACTTCGTGTTGACACTCATCGGTTATTTTTTTTTGATTTCCGATTTCTGAGACGGCGATCACTGTCACACATTTTGCGCTATCCAGTTAGCACTTGTGTAGATATGCTATGAATGCTTACAACTCTACTCCCGTTGGAAAGTCATTGTTGTATTGTTACGCAAATTTATTATTTTTCTTACTATTATTAAAAGTCCAAAATTCATCCGAGACTTCTATAGTACCTGTACCCAATATGGACACTGTAAAGAAAATTAATTTGTTTCACCCCCTTGTACAACTCGCAGGATTTTGAAAATTTGTGACCACTATTCCTGGACTGTTGACTATCATTATTAAAATTTGGGGATCTTGTAATTATTCTGGTTTAATTTAAACAATAAAAACAGAAAATATTTATAAGTGTTTATATAAGGAAACATCTGTTTCTACTATGGACATGCATGTCGATTGTCCATATTAGGGGTAGGTATAGCTCCTTATGAGCCGCGGTAGCTCAGTCGTGTGAAGCGTCATGCTCGCATCGGAAGGGTTGTGGGTTCTGTCCTCGGCGGTGCTCGCAATTCTGATGGTTGCTGGGTTTGCGCTTATATTCGGCTAAAGACCGCCGTGTTGCTAATGGTGGCTGGGGCACGTTAAATATGTCGTGGTCACAAAGTCCTCCATGTTCCCATACCAAATTAATACCTCTGGGGGTACCAATCAGGGCGTTATCGGCCTTTGATCTGGATCAAAATTCCGATATGTGAGAATGGATGTGTGAAAGGGACCTTCCTGTAAAACGGATGTGTTACGCTGACGAGCAAAACGGACTTCCTCCCTTGTGGCGCTCAATAAAAAACGGAAGCCGCCCCACTTCGCCTTAAAATCGGGTAGTTCTCTACTCCGGGCTCGGTTACCGAGTGGCATTAGAAACAACAACAACATAGCTCCTTATGGAACTACTACTGGATAGATGAGCCGATTCTTTCAATGAATTATTGAAGTGAGGGGATAAAAAAAAATATCGTAAAGTATTGTGTTTGAGGGGTGCAGTGTAAATATAGATTTGTTACAAATTTGTGAATTTGAACATCCATATGCTGTACTTCCTATTGGTACGTAAGGTGTCCACATTGGGGATCGGGTGCAGTTTTACTAAATCTTATACTAATAATTATAAAAATAAAACATTTTCGATCAATGTATGCCATGTCATTCGAAAATATGTGTTATCAGCTTTCAAAAACACTCCACTTTTTATTATTTAAAAAATTAATTTTATCATATATCATAAGAATATAAACTTTCTATAATTTAGATCAGTACAACACGAAAATACAAATTTCCTTCGAAATGGCGAACAAAACGCTTTTTTTTGCACTTTCTATGCTAAAATGTTTTTAACTGCTTTTCTTCATCGACATGTAGCACCATCTCTCGATTAGAAATGTAACTTTTAAAGATATTCGGGGTGCCCGCATTTAGAGCACTATCCATATTGGTTACAAGTACTTTACAAGAAATAACGTTTCATTTATGCGTTTTAGAAGAACTATCGATATTCGACTGTATTTTCAAGTAGTATTCAATAAGAAAGTATGCAAATATTGTTTAAGAAAACATTTGAAACCTAAAATAAAACTCAATTTTGCTATTTCTCTCGATGACAATATCATGTAACTTTATATTTCGAAGGAGCATTTATCACTTTTATAATGCTTTGAAGCTCGGTATCAGTGACAACTATTTTATTTTAGTCTGCCGTGGGCAGGTAAACTGTAGTAACTTCCATAATGACTTGGACCATTGTTGAAAGCACTCAATTACTCTAACAATTAAGAAAACATACTGGAATTTTTTTTTTATTTTAGATCAAAAATGGTACAACTCATTGTTGCGTTTACTGCAGTTTACCTGCCCACGGCAGTAGTAATATGGAAATGTTATAGTTTTCTCAAAAACATTTTTAAAAAATGGAAAGTATAAATCAAACATGTCATTAAAAAATAAGCCTTGAATAACTTAAAGCAAAAAATAAAATGTCCTTAGAATAGTTAGAATATTACAACTTTAGTTTGGGAAGATAATTTAAAATGTGCATAAATTGTAATAAAAATGTAACGAATATTTTAATTCCATTCTGAAATTAAATTTCAACCAAAATATATATAACATGTGGTTTAAAAATCAGTAAAATTGGAAAAAACGGTCTACAATTGATGTTTTTTTTTACAAAAAATTTATGGAAGAAAAACCACACACACTATTCACGATGGCAATTTTAAAAGGCACTAAAACGTGCACTTGGGGTTTGATGCCTATTTTAAAATGAAACTAAGTTAAATTCAGATTTCAAAATCATGAAATATTGAAGCTTATAAAATTAATATGTTTGACGCCCTCTTAAAAGAAACCCCAATTAATTTAACGTTACAGTGCTATGAACATTTAATTACAAAACCAATGTAGCTCTAACAAAAAGAAAATAATATATTGGTATACAATTTATGACAATAATTGACGCAATCTTGAGGATCATTTTTTAAAAAAAATTATAGCCTACTTTTTTTTAATTTAAAAAAACGAAAAAATATGAAAAAGTAGGTATTGGCAAGCTGACAATGCCCGTCTGTTCGTACCCCTCTTCAAAAATCGGTTATATCCGTCGGATCTTAAAAATTCTTTTTTATTAGAAAGGTGCGACCTCATATACCAATCTTTCATACTTTTTGTCCATCTGTCTGTATGTCCTGACGGATATCGGTCTATTTTCTGTTGGAAAATTACCCAATGGATTAGCATTGAAATGTAATTTTAAGTCATTTTCATCACTGTTTCTACATCAACAATGGCATGAGAAACTATATTTATTTAAAAATAATATTTTAAGCAAAATTTATTTGTTCATAAATCGGTTTGGAATAGCGTCCTAAAATGTAGCCTAATGTGGTTCTTTGATTGTTCATTATTTGTTAACTAAGAAAGCGGTAAGGCATTTTTTTTGGTATAAAAATCTGGTTAGTTTTAATTTACATTTCTTATTTTTTATAGCACTTTGCAGTAGTTTCATATTTTTTTGTTAAAAAATATTTTGAATATATCAGGTTTTTGGAAATTTTTATTTTAATATTTACTCAAAAATAAAAATATCACGTAATTTAAGACGTTTTCGACATTTTCCAACGCTACAAATGCCGCTGGGAAGCATGCTAGGATTTTTTGGACTAAAGCAATTTAACACATTTATTTATTCGCACAACAAATAAATTAACCTGACGAAAAATAATACTAATTTAATTTTTGAATGAAAATTGTTGATTTGGGCTTTTAAAAGTTTAAATTGCAACTGGATGCTGTGTTTGACGATTTTTTTTCAAATATGTATAAATCTCGTGTAGAAGCAGTTTTAGGTGGCAGTCACTGTTACAAACGTACTAATTTTCCGATAAGAAGTTCAGTTAATATTTAAATAACAGTAAAGCAGGATTTTTTTTAGTTCTTTTAGAACTTTTTGTTTAGTATTATCTTAGATAAATATAACAAGTACTGATACATTAATATAAATAAACTTTGCTAATGAAATGTTTCCGATTTTCAGATTAAAACTGAAGTAATAATTTAAAGTTATTAATTTGACCAATATTAAATTGTTTTTTTTACATTTTTCAAACTAGGTTTTGTCTGTCCGTTGTTTCATTGCTCTAAGAATTGTCATTTTTAATCTCAAAGCAATTTTTTTAAAAATCTCTATAAAATACTTTATTAATGCTTTTTAAATTTTGTATTAATACTTTATTTTTCGAAAACATTTAAATTATTAGAAACACGATGACAGTAAAAAAGTTGTTTACGCAAAATGTAATTAAAAATTTAACCTTTTTTAATGTTTTATTGTTGTGATAAAATAAAAAATACCATTAAAATTATTTTCTGCTATGTAAAATTATATTTTATATTAATTTCAAATTGTGTTTTAAAAATTATTACAAGAGTTGTAGTTTAAAAAAATATAATTTAGTGTTTACTGTACTTATTTTGTAATTTATTTTTAATTAGTGTTACGCTATGAACTCAGATTAGTTTTCCTCAAAAAAAAAAGACAATGCTTTTCTTTAGAATGACAACAAATACAAATATTCATATTTCGATTAAGGTTTTTCATTAGTTGAATAAAAAGTTTCATTTAGCATTTTTGTGTTGGACATTTTTATTTTAGAAATGTTTTTTAGTGGCTTTGTCTAGTCCTACGAAGAAACGATTCTAAAATTAATCTGTATATGGAATTTTTTTTAAAACCTATACATCTGCATATAAGAGTAGGGGAGACCGGGGGTAGCTTTCCAATGGAGTAAGTTTTCCACCAGGTCTTACAGTAGCGCCAACTTGCTGCTTGGTTTATGAAGCAACATATGCCCCCACAAGAATCCTTGTTCAGTTGATGTAAGGCTGTGTCCTCACTACGAGATCAAATGCCACAAAGGCAACAAATGCAACAAAACTTGGCGGCCGCCAAGGACGCCAAGCGATGTAATAGCTTGAGGGCTGACTCAGCAAAGTCGCCAAGTTTTGTTGCATTTGTTGCCTTTGTGGCGTAGTCAGGACACAGCCTTATATTATTGTTGTTAGAGCTGTTTTTGTGATATTTCCGAGTAACTTTTCATACTTATATTCAAATCTAAATTAAACGTACTTGTATTAACCTTGGAATTTTATCATTGCGTATACTAAAATGTGGTTTCTTTCTCTGAATAACTATGTATTTATTTTCAAAGTAATTTAAGTCTTACTCGTCAAGGTAGTATTAAATTCAAAATATGGCGCCAGGACAGGTTTTCCAAAATTTTAAAGGGCAAGTATTCCTACAATGCCTTGTAGAAACACATGCTCCAACCTTTATAAACTAAGCCAAATTCTCTAGCAATGTAATTATTTTTTAATATATGATTAAGTAATTTAACTATACATCAAATTATTAAAATTGCATATTTTATATCACCGATTCCTTGTAACATTGCCTTGTAACTACAGTATGGTGGTTATATGCTCAAACCAAACCTTTGAGAATTTAGAGAACATTAGGTTAATTGCATAGGAATAGGTACAATAACTGGTACAAAGAGATCTATTTTAGATAAATCTCTTATTTTACGCTGTATTGCTCATAGCTGCGGAGTGTAAGGTGGTGTAAGTGAAGCTATACACGTGCCCGTGACAACCGGTTAAGGTATTGTGGTATTATAAACTAGCAACTGTATTTGATATACATATTTTTTAACTATAGATGGTTTTACAGACTTAATATATTTCATACAACAATAAATATATAATTTTATAAAGTAGTATTTTATGGCATCACGATTTTGATTTTTTAAAAATTATGCCTCACAAGTGCCAGTAGTTTTTTTAGAGAATAATAGCTAAATGTTGTGAATATAGGGGTTCCTAGAACTGTAAATTTGAAGAATTTAATTAACCCTGATAACTAAATTTTTTGCACCCTGATTGAGATTTTGTCTTAAAATGACATTATTTTAAAATTATGATTCAATTAGCTTAACTTGGATAAAGCAAAAAATATAACAAAATAGTAAACTTTTACCTGATTAAAGGTAATAATTATATATAAATAATTAACTGAATATAATTGCGCTTTATTTTTTAGCCCTCGTGAAGAGCGAGCATTAATTTACTAGTATACTATACTTTTTTAATTTAAAAATAATTTTATTGAAACTAAAATATTATTCTTAATTCATTTGGGACATTATAAAGTTGAACCGAAAAAAATCCTTTGATTGTAGAAATATTTTTAGAATATAATATTTTTGTGTGAGAAATCTATGTGAAACGTTAACGGTAGCTTAACTTCTTATGCTCATAATTCAAACAAAAGATAGTTAAAAAAAATCTCAAATATAAAAACAAAAATATTTTCTGTATGCAACATTTTAAAGTTTTAATGGCATTAAGTACAAAATAAAGTAGTATTAAAAAATTGTGTTTTCCTGCTGTACTTAACTGCGAAAAGGAATAATGTGTCTGTCCCTCTTTTTGCGATTTTTTTATTCAAATTTGTAGATAAAAATGGCTACGCAAAGTATAGGAAAACATAGAATAATGATTAAAATTTAAAATTGTGCGGTATTTCAACTGCATACAAGTTTCGCTTTCCCTTTTTTCCATCTTTGGTATGCAAGAAAAAGTTAAACGAAGAGAAAAAATAAAATAAAACTGTTCGAGTCATTCTTTCACTTTTCCACAGTTCTACATCGAAAACATTTCACCTCATTTTAAAACGTAAGTAGGTATTAAAGTTCAGTTGATAAAAGCTTTAAGAAAAGGTATTTACAACATTCATTTACCCAGCGGCAGTTTTACGCTAGGGTAACTCTAACGAAGAAGTGCATAAATTGAGGTATTACATATTTGAGGAAAATTTCGATTCTTCGACCTAATGGCAACTAATCCCGTGAGTGGGGCGAGTTTATGTAAGCGAACATTAGTGGATTTGGGTAATTGAAAAGGAAATCATTTTTATATAACTGCTTTTAGAAAAAAAAACAAGTACTTAGGAGGAGCTTTTTAGAACAAGGGAAACAATAAAGGCTTACAATTTAGATAAAGTTTCAGAACAACGCAAAATGTTCAGAAGAACCCTCCATGTCCATTACCTATAGTATTTCAACAAGCTTTAGAGAGGTTTTGAGATTTTTATTTAAATAATAAATTTAAACATTTTTATGCTATTGTCTAGCTAAAATGTTAGAAGAAAGTTTGTGGTGGTAACCAGTATTTTGTTATTTAAATCAATGTTTCTACTATATTTTGTAAAAAGCTATTTATAGTCTTTTCTATTTACAATTTTATTTCGCGTTTTAATATATATGTTACAGTTAAAACCCGAAATTAACTAAAACTACAACCAATTTCCACTAGCTAAACTAGTTTCCACTAGCTAAAACTAGACCTCCCTAGTTTTCTTTGCATTGGTTAAAGCTAGTTGTAATTTTCAAAAACTAGAATTATCTAACATGTTTCTAATAAAACTAGAATTAACTGCGAACCGTTCTAAATGGAGAGTCTTGCAATAACCAAAACGCCTTCATTGCAATTCAGCAAGAATTCCAATAACTAAACTAAACCAAATTTATTATCCTGAATTATGCTATTTTCCATTAATTCTAGTTTCATCTAATATAAGTTTTTTTATAATTAAATTAAAAAAAAAAACCAATCTACTTCGTCAAAACCAGTATTAGCTGGGGATAACTGGTTTAAGCTAGTGGAAACTAGTGTTAACTAATGACCTCAGTTAAAACAAGTTCGCACTAGTTATTTATAGTTCTATCTAATTTCGGGTTTTAACGGTAACATATATATTCTAATTATATTATGTTGATCTAGCATGAAAGGCTAAAAAACATCGAAAGCGGGTCGAGCAAATGACCATAGTACACATTAGTGTTACAACCATAATATTATTTATTGTTTTAATAACTATACTTTATTATGTTAAAATAGACATTTACCTTTTTTTTATATCAGATTTAAATTTAAAAAATTATAATTGTTGTAACACATCAATAGCGATGACCGGGATTCATAATGATGCTCTTGGCGGGAGGTTTAAAATCTCGATTTAAATTACTTTATTTCTACTCGATCTTTACTATTGGATCGACAACCAACCTTTCTTGCCCAAAGACAAACGTGCTAAGGGAAAAGTAGTTACTCTATTTCTATATGGGTCGATTTTGCTCATGTTCTAGACTCATTCCACGTTTTACATTATGTTATTAAAAAAAAAGAGTAGGCGTAAAGAATTACCCAGAATTTTCATAAAGCTGTTTTCCTCAATTTAACTAAATACTATACAAATCGACTCGACAGAATCAAGGGTTGTGAGTTCTCCCGAAAACAAAGTGGTTTTTGATGAAGTTTATCTATTAACAGAATGAGAAATTCTTGTTTGCAAAGAGTTAATAGAACTTTTTTATCGAGATTGACGAGATTTTAAAATATTGCTTTGATCCTAAAGTGTAAAATAATCAAATATTTCAAATTTATAAAACGTGTAGCGCTTGAAATTAAATCATATCTAAAAGTATTTTCCAAATTGAAAGTTTCAAAATTGTTTTTCAAAGTTAATATTGCTGACAAAATTCAATAAACTTGTTTTCGTGATGATTCGATCATAACAAATTAAATGTGGAACCGGGATTCATTCATGTACACTAATACAAAATTCCATCAAACTTCAATACAAACTCGTTATTTTTGCATTTAGTATATTAAGCACTGCATCCAAATGCAAAATACAATCAGTTGCCAATAAGTACAATATAATTTTCTAATATTTTTTTAATATGTAGATTGGTTACAAAATATTTTAAACATAGATAATTCTAGAAACTAGGCACATCAAAGAATGAGAGGTAGATAAAAAATGTTTTTAATAAAGACCAGAAAATTAGTTCAGTTGAATATTTTTGATCTAATATTTTCTTATAAAATCGGAGTTTGTTATTTTTTTAAAAGTCTCTTTCACTAAATGTAAACAACTTCTTTCATAAAAAAAACCTCTCATAAAATGTAAAGAACTTCTCAAATGTTGTATGCTTACGAACGATATTGATCCTAGAAAAAGTATAGGGAGTACGTGAACTTAGCGTTCTTTTCCTTACTCCTCCTATTCACGTGTTTTGCTTCCTCGTATTTTGAGTTAAATTGTTTATTTCTGAGTAAACGTTTTAGTTGAATTAACGTCGCACTACAGCTATACGAGTACACAAGGGCATTTTGCGACGGGCTTTGTATTTCAGAACAAATTTCAACTGACGATCTGAGTAAATGTGAGTAGTAATTGAGTGGATTAAATTTTCTATTATTAACGATAAAACAAATTTTCTTCTTTCTCTTTAATACCGAACTTTTATTTTTAAAAAAATCTGCAACATAACTTATTTTAAAGATGGTTCAAGAGCTACCTCAGGAAGCATTTCGTAAAATATTTGCCCTGGGTCATAATATTCTAAATTATCAAGAGTGACAAAATCAAGTTTTCGATAATTAACTAAGTACTGCCTTCCCTGCGTTGAAAACTAAACCGATGGTCGGTTTCAGGGCCGGACTGGCTCCCTGAAAAAGGCGCAAGTTTACCGGCCCTTTGGATTCGCAAGGGCGCATCCCCATTCCCCTAACGTATTTTATTTACCAACTTTGTTTAATTTGATACAAGTTGTTCAATGTTTTCATTGTTTCTCCGAATTAAATGCAATTTATAATTATTAGTGTTTAAACTGAAATGTGATGGATATCATAATCAAAAATCCCTTATAAGTTATTTGACGACGGCGTCGGTAGCAATACAAAAAAATAAATAAATAAAGGGTCTATTATTCCACTGCACCTTAAAAAATGAGGTTATAGACCAATGCAGTCGCTTTATTTAGTTGTTCACAGACGTTTCCCCTTCTGAAATCATACATCTCGATATATATAATTTTTGAGCAAGATCCTATTAAAGAAACAAATCTATCGGCAAGTGTATCGTTTTATTAAGTGTCCTCTCGCTATATCGCGTCTGTAATATCCTAATATTATGTTTTCCACCTCCACCCTTATTTTTAACTTTCCTAAAAATCATTTCAATTAATCGAAAAAAAATTGTTAAAGGTATTATTATTAATTTCTATTTCCATTCTAAAGCCTCAAATATAAAATTTTTATGTTTTCTAAAAAATTAGTATATTGTTTTAGATAAAAACTATACAAACGATATATTATTTTATTTGTGAGTTAAACTAACTAAAACAAAATACGTAATAACAACTGAAATAACTCAAGATAGAAAAAAAAGTTTCCATCACAAAGAGCAAGATATATTTTTTTTTACTTAAATGAAACTGCAAGTTAAAAATTGAAGTTGTGCTTTGAAAAAAGAAAAAAGTTGTTTTTTTTTAAAAAATGCATTATGTCAATCCTCTGAGGCATTATGTCAATCTGATGTCAATCCTAAATCCGTCACCTTGACTGTCAGGTTTTCCAGCATAACACATATTTTTAAAAAATTATACATTTTAAAATTTTAGTGAATTTTAAAATTTAAATATTGGAAAAGTTATTAATCTGCTACAGAAATACAATTTTCAAAAAAATTCGAAACTTAAATTTTCAGTTAAAAATGTACACTTTAGTCTTATACAGTGAAAACAAGTTTTCACTTCAGCACGCTTAGAGAGACAAGAGCGAAAATTTCCCAATTGAACGATCAAAATATATTTTCAACTTAATACCCTTAAAATCCAAATTTTTGAAACAAAGTAATAAAAGATATTATTTAGAAGCTTCAAGGATCAAGTCTCCAGGTTTCACTTCAGTCAATTGGTGACACTTGATTACCCTTTTTCAAATTTCGAAAAATAGCCGATTTTAATTTTTAAATAATTATTCATTGCAAAAGTACTACAACTAAGAAGATACGCGAGGTCTATATAATGACTAAAACTTTTCAAAAAATGTTTGTTTTTACGAAATAAAAATCAAAAATATCATATCACCCGAATATCCTTTATTATCATAGGAGACAACATTTTATAAAAAGGCATTCATATTTTACTTTTTAATGCAAAACATAAATTAGTTTATTGGCAATAACTGTATTATTTACGACACATAATGAAAAAATAAAATACTCCTGTTATAACCTTTTCTAAAAGAAAAAAAGTTTGTTAACTTTTTTAAATGTAACAGTTAATTGTTCCCCAAAGGCTTCCTTTTTTTCCCTTTTGTGCAATATTAAAATTATAAAAGGATGAGTTAGTATAAATTAATCTAAGTACATGTAGACTATTTCTTAAGAATAAAAGTAAATTACAATCCAATCAAAAGCAAGAGTCCTAATTTTTAAATTATGTAACAGTTATTTGTTTTAAACAAACTTAATTGGTTTAAAACAAATATACAACAAAAAACAATAATTTGTCAAAACAGTAAAATAGGAATTTATTTATCATACTAATAGATCTAAAATTCTGAGAGAAAAACGATTCGTGATTGATCAAAAATTAAAACAATACTATCTGAACACCTGTTTCAAATAAAATATTTATAAAAATAGCACAATAAAAATATATTTATATTTTACGAAAGTACAATTTAATGAAGAATTGGCATTGTTTGAAAATGAAGTTTTGTTAATTTCTTACCTTTAAACGGGAATTCTGAAACTCAGGAATGACATAAAACGCTTCGAGATCCACGCAGAGAGAGGGGAAAAAGTCAACATAAACCATTCAACACAGAATAAAGTACTATACTGCCAAAAACCAAAGAGTCTAAGACTAAGGATTGAACTTACGACCTTTAGTGACGTACCAGCAATAAATTTAGCGTCTTATCTATTTTTTGTCCATTGGCCAGCTAGGAAATTCCTCAAACATCTGGTTAGTTCTGAGAAAACGTACTAGTGTTTCTCGGAAAATGTTTCGAAAGCAAAGTGTGGGAGGTCGAAAAAATAATTGCCTCGAGTTTCAAACAAGCTACGGTAGCCTGCTACGGTCTCGTCCACCGTGTCTTTCTTCCATGGTCATAAAACCTAAAAGGTTTCATCTCCTGTTTTGATAAAAATCATAGATAAGTTTTGCAGAAGCTGGACAATAGGGATTAAGATTTTGTTCTTAGAGTGGAGGTTACGAGAAAAATCGCCAACCATCCTTTCCCACGGAAAGTACTTGTGTCGACCCCTCTCCCCCTCGCCCCTCTCTCTAAACACACACGACACTACAAATTCAAAGATTGTCTTGATGTTCTACTGTTTACCTATGTGCGATGTACCTTTTAAAATATGATTGTTATAAAAGTAAATGTTGCTTACAGTATATGTTACAAATCTAGTTTAGCAAATTTGCGAAAAAAGTAGTTTTTAAACACATTGTATGTCTATTGCGAAATTCAACGTATTTAAATCTTTCAAGTTATTTTTCGACTTCACATTTAAAATTAAATGATTTGCAAAATTTTCACAAGATACACTTTAAGGCTTAATTCCACTGCTGTCCCTGTCCGTCCGGAAGTACAGACATGCAGCCGTAACCCGTATACTCTATACAGTATAAAAGATGGTCCCTGTTGTCATATACCTTACCTTTTAAACAAAAAAAAAAGATTTTTTAATCATAGATTAGAAGGTTGCAACGGAATTTGAGAGGGATAGAGACAGGTGAACGGAAACTTCCCCGATGTCAATACCCAATTTCTATTATTATTTTTTAAAAAAATTATTTCGAATAAAAACAAAATGGAAAGTTGGTCAAAAAATGAATGAATTTTATTTCTTTTGGAGAAAAAATCATGAATGTTTTGGAATTAAGTCAAAAACAGGCATTTTATTAAAACCCTCAAACCGTCTTATAAATGAAGGGTATTTAAGACTTAAAGAGTATATATTTTTTAATACTAATGAACTTGCACTTGATCAACATAAACGTTAGGAAATCCTAACCAAAATACACACTTAATATTAGTGCCTCGTTTCTATTAAAAATTACAAAATATTCTCTGTTGGGACCAAAACATAGTAGAAAAATCAATCAAATATCTTGATGTGGCCAGTTTAGAGTGAAGTGGCCAAAATAAGGTGCAGTTCATCTATAGCTTTTGTATTCATAGCAACCCTGTAGGAGTGGGGCCCTGTGGGAGTATGGAAAATATCCCCTTGCAACGTCTTTCGTGGAAAACGGGGGTAATTTTATTGCCTCAGATAACGAAAACTTCCCTTGAACCATTATCGTGTGTAGCGAGTCTGAGGATCAGGGATATTTCCATTTACCCCCCCTTTTTTTCAGCTTGTTTGTGTTGACGTGACGAGTTGTGTTTATTTTATCAACTCGAGCGATGAATATTCAGAAAATATCTTCAACTTTGCGCATGATGAATGAGAAGATTCACAAAGAAAAAATGTAGATTATTAACGCAAATTGTTTATTCATGGGAAAAAAAATACTGAATAAACTATTTGCTCCAATAATCTACGTAGTTTTCTTCAAGAATCTTCTCATGGCGAACGATGAAATTCTGAACTTGAAAAAATTTATCTGATTTTTAAAAAAATTAAAATACAATTAAACAAATCTGGCTTAGTCGCCTTTTGTAACGGGGCCTGGATCTGCAATAAATTAAACTTATCAATATTTTTTTTCTGATAAGGGGCCATTTTTGTGAAATTTATTTATGAAGAAAAACAATTTTTCTGTTTCAATTTTCAAAAAAGGATTAAATTATAACATTTTTGACAAAAAAAATAATGAAGAGTCAGGGAACATTACAGTACTAATTACGAATTTTAAGAAGCCAATATATCTTATTTCTGCATTTTTTTAAAAATAAAATATTTTTTAAGGTTTAAATTACTGGGGGCCCTAGGCCGGTCATAAAGGGCCCGTTGGTAAATCTGACTAAAAACTAATATCCCCTATGGATCTCGGGTTTCCGAAATACATTAATAATACTGAAAATTTCGCAAATTAATTATTTTTTTAACGAAGGAATTAAAACATTTTTGAAAAAAAAAATGTTGAGGAGAAGTCCTATAAAAATACAATAATAATAGAATAATAGAATAGATAAAAAGCTAGGCCAAGAGAAACATTTTTATACATTAAAAATTGGTAGCCATTTTAGATTGCATATCACCTTTCCAGCCATTTTAATGATTTAAAAACTAAAATAATTAAATAAATTATATTTTATCTAATTACTTGGACACCTGATAGATTTTACTGTAAAGAAAACTTATTTAAAGGAGAATTAAAAATAGCTTCGAATTCTTTTTATAAATTTCATTCAAAAATGTGGGAAAGAAAAACGCCATTCAGACGACGAACAAAAAAAAAGCACAAATAAATTCGTTATTTCAAATATAACCGTCAACAATATAACCCGATGAGGGGTAAACTTAGTTCTTACGCAGATCTTCTTCGAAGATTACTGCTTATGTTTTTTATCGGACTTATTGGGATTATTTTTTAAAGTTTACATTAGGATTTCAGTGCAATTTTTGTTTTTGTTTTGAATTATAATTCTGAAGGGATCAGTAAAAGTAGAAGTCCCTGTAATTAAATTGCAATTTTTTTGTATCAATTTAATAAGCTTTGTATGTGGATCACATTGTTCACTGTTAAGTAATTCTAATTGTGTTGAACAGAACCAGAAGTGCATATCGTCTAATAAGATCTAGTTTTAAAGTGCAGTACACATTGGAAAGCAATATGACTATGAGTGCCGTCACTGGTTGTTCTACCACATCAGTTACACCTTATGGGACCACCTATTTATAAAATTAAGAAATGTGTGCAAGAGAGTCTAAAAGCGCCAATTTGAAGTTAAAGGCGCCCTAACACTCCTTGACACGTGTTTCTTTAGTTATCTCATTAAAAAAAACCATTAAGACGACGTGATATGATATGAACAAAACACCTGAAGCACGTCTCGGCACCAAGTATCAAAATTGTAAACAAGAAAGTTCAAAAGCGCCTTATAGGGCAATCGGCGATGAGTATCGGGGCGCGTGGCGTCATAAAAAAACCAATGAGCTTGTTTCAACACTTTGTCAAAGAAAACAAAACAACCAATGAAATCGCAGTATAGAGAGCGTGACATCATAAGAAATATTCCCATTATAAGAAAAAATATATGTCCTTAGGTATAAGGCCATCGACAGTGGCGTCATGACTTTAGTCCTCGACATCTTTAGCGTACCAGTCTCATACTCCCATATACAAGGCGCTATTTATAACATTAAGAAATGTGTGCAAGAAAGTCTAAAAGCGCCAAATTTGAAGTTAAAGACGCCCTTATACTCATTGACACATGTTTCTTTAGTTTCCTCATTTAAAAAAAACAATTAAGACGACATGATATGTTTTTGAACGAAAGAAATGAAGTACGTCTCGGCACCAAGTATCAAAATTGTAAATAAGAAAGTCCAAAAGTGCCTTATGTGATATCGTAGGCGCCCCATTGCTCCTTGGCGCATGGTTTTTATGGGTGTGAATGAAACGATTGAAATTACTTTTTGCATCATAGGTTTTCAAGAATAATAAACAAGATACATGTCGAAAAAGTGTTTAAAGAAATTGCCTTTTATATCACTAACATCACTTGAAGAATGTGGCATTATAGCTAATCTAAGTCAATTGGCAATAAAATAAGTCTCACATTTTGGAAACAAAGTCAAGTGACGATGCTGCTCCTTGGCGCATGGTTTTTTATATTTTTCAATTATACCTATATAGTCTGTCTATTTGCTATGCGAGCTCTTCCCCCATCCCTTCGCTTGGTTTTCTAGGAAACGGGGGAGCATCGCTTTTCTAAACCTAACGCGTTTGAGGTTCTGTTGTGAGGTTAACTATCCGAACAGTTCAAACCCAAGTAGGGTGGAGAAAAAGCATGCTGACGCCGTTTCGAAGAAAACAACATGCGGGGATGGGGGAGGAAAATGCCTTCGAGGCTCGCATTCTAGATAGACAAGGTATAGTCATGGCACTATTTACTGGCGGAATTATCTTTTTGCCCAGCAACATCAGTGTTAGACGAGGACAGAGCCTTAGAAGGTATCTTCAGTACGGCATGTGACGCCTCAATCCGCCACGCCGGCGCTCTGCTTAGCAAATTAAATTAAATGAGTTTTACTCGGAAAATTAAGAAATGTTTACAAGGAATTCTAAAAGCCCCTAATATGAAATTAAAGGCGCTCCAATATTTTCTCTTTAAAAACCCAACAACATATGTATGAATGAAACGCCTAAAATACTTTTCGTCGCATCAAAATTTATGTAAGTGTTAGGAAGGCGTCTCTATGAAAAGGAGGCGCCTTTTCTTTTAATATTTATCAAATTGTCCCACTTAAAATGTATATAGTAAAATTTATTCGGACGAATGTGTTGAGGCGTCATGCCATGGTAGTTACCTCCTTTGAAGATTCTGTTTCATCCAACTACCTCCCAAGACCCAAATGGATCAAGCAAGACAAGCAAATCCCACCAATAAATATTATAAGTATATAAGGTTGCGTTGTTCTTTGTCAATTGACCGACATGTCCATTACTAATAGCCCACTTCAACTCTAGTGTGACGTTAATTTAACTAAAATCAAAGTCGAACGTCCCCTTTTACGAAAATGGAAGTGTTAACAATTCTACCTTCGGTGCGTATTATCGCGCCTCATTTAAAATAGATAAAGAATAAAAATTGTTTGCTTTGAATATAACCGTTTATTTTATCGTCTTGTCAGCGAAGTGAAGGCGCCTTTTAATGCATAGGTTTCATACCCAAGACACAGCATAAAATGACTCACTCTCCCCCACTCTCTCCCGCTTCTTACCGTTGGATCGTATTTCGAAAGCGCATGCGCTTTTCACCCTTCGAGGAGATAGATGAATGTAGGGTTCAAAAAGTAATGAGTCATTTTTTTTTTTTTTTTTGGAAAAAGGCGCATCGGCCCGCGGGCCGGCGGGCCGGCGGGCCAGTCAGGGCCCGGTTTGAAGGATATAAATAGAATTGAGATGCGAGAATGAAGACATTTGCAGAAGCTTACTATGATGACGCAGTCGCGACATTCATGACATTACCGCCTTTCGAGTCAATTCTTTGAAAACTTGCTTACCACTTGTTGCTCTAAATCTGAGAATAGTATCTTTTAATTTTCTTTATAAAATCTTTCATTTTTTAAAACTTTTTTTGAGAAGTGCAATTTTTTGTTGAAAACTTTTAGTTTTGTAAAAACAATGTTTTGTTAACTTGTAATTTTCAACTTTGGTGTAAACGCACTTTAATAAATTGATTTCTTTACATTTTATTTTGATTAATGCATAATAATGCTCAATTAAAACTATAAGCAATCTGTAAATAATTCCTTTACAACCATTTTTTATATAGGTAAGCAACTTAAATTTTGATCCTTCTAAAATTGTTTACAAATTAATTTATTAAGTTTTCAAGTTTTTAGTACCAAAACTCAACAAGACTTCCTAAGTCAAGGTTTATAATTACTTAAATACATGCATATAAATATATTTTTAAGCAGTTTAAAAATGTAAAGGCTTGCTTTATGTTTTTTTATGATATACACAGATTTTAAAAAAGTTAAGTACTTTAGAAGTTCTTTACTTAGAACTTAGTTAAGTACTTAGTTCTTTACTTAAGAACTTGATCATTTGAGCAATCAATAAAAAAGAAAACAATGTGCAAGTTTTCATAAGTATTCCTAAACTGAATTAAAAAAAACTGGACTAAATTTAAGTCCCAAATTTTGATTTAAAAAAAATTATAAGTAGTACTTCACACGATTTTATGTAAAAAAAATAATGATTTTTTTTTACGTCGTCGTCTGGAGTTGAAATAAAAGCAAATTTGTACAACACAAATAAAGTTTATTTATATCCGATGATATGCATGGTTTTATAACTATTAAAAATAGTTTACAACTATTATTGGGTTCCATACATTTTAATAGATATTTCTAATATCTATTTTATAGATAATTTGCTTTCCCATTCTCTGCAAAGTTAGCTTCTATTAAATAAATGCTCAAAAACAAACACAATATTCTTCTAAAAAATCTCCCCTTTGAATAGTTTTCATACTTTGGGTTTTAAGAACAATGCAAAGCATAAGAAATAAAATTAATCGCAAAAGCAAATAAGAGAAAATCGAAATAATTATCGCTGTCGTGTGGTTGACAGACATTTTTTCACTTCTCGGTTTTTTTCTCTTTATTTTTGTTTGAATTTTGATAACAATGAGAGCGACTCCCTCATAAAGCAAACTCTTAATTTAGGAGAAAAGCAATGTAGTACAAAAGTATAGTACAATTTAGTAGTACTTACAAATAGTTTGGAAATGCTACACTTTTTAGTGTTATTTTATCACCAGGGAGGGAGAATGTGAAGAAAAAAAAAAACCATGCTCCTCAAAGAAAAAGACAATCAAACGCTTTGCATTTTTTAATAGCGGTTCACGTTGCTAGGTTGCGAAGTATGCCGCTTACTTTATAATAGAAAGTTTCTTGGAAAGAAATAGATCTTTATATATATTTCCAAAGACAGTGTTTATTGTGCTTCAGGTTGTAACGTGTTTTTTTTAAAAAGAAATTCTAAGTTCTCTAAAAAATAAAGATGTTTACTTGATTTTCAATATTTTAGTAAACTAGAATGTGCTTTAGTATTAGAACTGAAACACGAAGCATGTGATCGTATAACAAAAAAAAACGTTTAATTAACCTAAAAAATTCTCAATTACAGCACTACGCGTGTCATAAAAATAATGAATTGTTAATGTAATTAACACATCGATTCTTGCAATAATACTTAATAAGCTGCTAATTGAATTAATTGTCGATTTTTTTTAGTTTCATTTATTTTAAAACTAGTCGATAGAGTTTCTGTCTATCTACTGTATTTCTCATTATAATGTTCAAATCGGAAAATTCATATCAAACAATAATTTAATTTAAATGTAATATTTTTTTGTAGAGCTTACTACATAAATTTATAAAAAATATTCTATTTATTTTTCAACGTAAATATCAATATCTTTAATTTTTAAAAAACTGTTTTTATCTCAAAACATATTTTAGACTCCACACTAAGTTTATAAAGTAAACAAGTAGGTTTGTTACAGAATCTGTCACTTAAACCACTTCCACACAATATTTGTGCTCAACAAAAAAAACCTCACTATTTATTCACCTCAGAAAGAAATTCGCCAAACAGGGCCTTTAGATAATAATTTATTTCTAATTCAAACTTTTAAACGCCAAAATCAACTATTTTCATTAATATTCTTTCGCAAATTAATAATTACTCATTATAGTTTGTTAAATTTGTTTGAAATTCGAAGAATAATGATGCAATTTATTTTTAATAAATATCTATTAGTCGCCCTAATTTCCCATGTTCATTAACTTTCTTTCGAAAATGAGAATAAAAAAATTAGTATTCTTTCGCAAATTAATAATTACTCATTATAGTTTGTTAAATTTGTTTGAAATTCGAAGAATAATGATGCAATAAATATCTATTAGTCGCCCTAATCTCCCATGTTCATTAACTTTCTTTCGAAAATGAGAAGAATAAAAAAAATTAGTGAAATTGAAGCTTTAAAAATAAAAGCGAACTATTGCACATTTTTATTCAAAGTTAGAATTCGCTATGCATCTTTCCTCATACATATATAATGAACCATCAAAAGAACTCTATTGTGATATTACCACAATCCAAACTGAATCATACACTTAAATAAATATATTTCGATAGTTTTATTTTTTATTTTAAATAAAGTTTCTCGTACGTTTGACGAAATGGCAACCGTGAAAATATTGAATGAAAATGGAATTTGCATGTTATTTTAATGTAGATTAAATTTTTAGTTATTTAAATTTTAAATATACTTCTAATTTAAATTTTTAAATGAAATTTGGAATGTAACCTAGTCTGATTTTATGTTTCAAAATGACGTATCACACATGACGTATCACACTTGTTTATGCGACTTGCGGTTCGTTCTGTGAAAGTGGGTGACAAACAGACGGACGGACGGACTGAACGATTATACCTTCCACTTTTTACGTTATAAACGTAGTGTGGAAGCTAAAAGTGGAAACTTATATAAAGGCCATCTCCGTTTATCTGACAGCCACCTACTTTCACAGCCCAAACTGAAAATTCTACTACTGTCATACGTCATAAAAATTCAAAGCAAAGAATTTAGAAGTCATTGGAAATCTAAAAAAAATTCGAATTCAAAGTACTTCAATTATTAAAGAAACTACACAATTTAACACCCATTTAAAAATAGTACGGCTATTTTTAATCGAATTAAATCACCGTTGTCACCCAACAAACACACGAGAAACTTTATTTGTAACTAGCTTTATATAAACCCGGCGTTGCACGGGTAGAACCTTATTAACAGTGATTTTTTAAGTAAACTTTTATTTTATACCAATTGTTGCCTCCCATTCTTATTCTCCCTGTCCGACTGTACCCATAGGCCCTTTATGTTAGAGGGCTTTCCCATAGGCACGTTGTTTCGCCTTGCATGCGAAAGGTCCCAGGTTCAGGTCCGGGCATCGCCTAAATAGCTGCCGACCTAAAAGCGTACAGCTAAATAATGCTGAAGAATAACACCCAGTGTGGAGGGAGTTTACGTTAAATATCCTTCAAAGTCCCGACTCTCCGTACGATCACGCCCTTAAAATTTGCTTTGGGTGCCAACTCAGGTGTCGGCTCGTAACTTAACTATGGCCAATAGCCCTCATGGGTAGCTCTAGTTCGACGATAATTCAAACTAACCCTAACCCATACTACTGGATGGGTTTAGCTACCCTACCTTAAATTTTCAACTTCGCCAAAAAGCGCCAATTCCAAAAGTCAATCGGCCTTTATACCATAGCTTGCACTCCTACACTCGTTTGGGTTCGAATTTCGAAAAATCGCTTCTTAAATGACGCCTACGATATAAAAAGAATATTTTCCTAAAATTTGGTAGCTGTACCTAAAGTAGTTTTGGCTGGGCGTTGATACGTGAGTGAGTCAGTCCGTCAATGAGTCAGTCAGGACTTTGCCTTTTATATGTATAGATAAATAAATATTTAAAGTATATTAATATTCGCAATATAAACCAGTTAGAAAAACTAACGGAATTAAACGAATTAGCAGAAATTAAACAAAATTGTGGGACAGAAATTTAAGGTGATTCACCAACAGAGAAAAGTTTTAGTTCGGTGAGGTGAAGGACCTTATTTCAACGTTCGATTATAATTGATTCAAACCCATTTAAGCGGAAACAATTTACTTCCCCCGCTCAAGAGTTGACAACCCTTGACCTCCACTCCCCACTTTAAACCCCCCAACTCAAATCAATTAACTCTTTTGAAACTCCGCAGCAACAACAAAAAAAGTCCACCCCACTTTCTTTGCGGGAAAAAAATCCTAGCTTCTGCCGCGCATCGGTCTCCTATGACGTATTAATTGGAAATTCATCTTATTTTATTTATCATCTTATTTTGGAAGGATTTTTTTTTGTCAACGGGGGTTTCATTTCGTCGTGTGCTTGCAGGCTTTGAAATATTCTCCTTTTATAGCATGCCTCACTGTGCTTCTGCTTCGAGAGTTTGACCAAGAATGAAAATAATAAATGAAACTTGTTAATACTCGGTCCCTCTTCTTACCGACTGGCCACCATCTCCTCATAGTTAACCTCGATCTCACTTACATGTATTAGACGCTCTGGCTGACTAGAGTCTTCAGATAAGCGCTGTTAGATTTAGAGAATGTGGATTGTATTCAAATTTTGTAATAGGGCTATCACAGCGTCAATGTGAGGGGGGAAATGCATCTCTTTCTACTCCAAACGTCGTCGTTTTCGTCTACTCCAAATTTTCGTGTCGGTAAGTTTTGAATCATTCATTTGACTGTTTACTTACTACATACTAGCTTTATATACCAGTCGTTGTGGCAGGAAGCCAAAATAATGGACTATCTCAAACTCTCCATTTATGCATAAATATTTATACATACTACAGTTATAAACTTAACATTTAAATAGATTTCGGAAATAAAATTAGAATCGAATGAAATAAATAAATAAGTAAATAAAATAAAGACACTGACAATTAAAATAAAATAAAATAAAATAAAATAAAATAAAATAAAATAAAATAAAATAAAATAAAATAAAATAAAATAAAATAAAATAAAATAAAATAAAATAAAATAAAATAAAATAAAATAAAATAAAATAAAATATGATCATTTTATTTTATTCATTATTATGACATTTTATGATCACTTCATTTAATTATAAACCAGTAAGCACTAGTTATTTAAATTGTTGCTTACAAAAAGTTTTTTAAGAGTAAGAACTTTGAAAGACGATGTTTTTCATTAAAAATTTTTTTTAAAAAAATTATAGAATGAAAAAATCTAAAAAAAAACTTCTATATAATGTGTGCGAAATGTATATCTTTGTGGGAAATAACTGAACTTAGGTTACCTAATTTTTAAGCCTATTCGTCATAAAAAAAATAAACTTCGCTTTAGGGCTTTGAGATGTAAGCGCCCTATATTTCAAAATGAACACGCATAAACATTTATTTTAATTGTAATGTATTTTAAATTATTGTGTTACATTTTCTTTAATAAACGAACAACAAGTCTAATTAAAACAAAGTCTGCTGCGTCTGCATTTTCTCTGGGAAAGGAATGTATTGACGCCTAATTAAAACATGGGAACATCGGGAACTGTTCGATGGATCGGCAAGACATTAACTGAGAGTTATTAAGGAAGAACTGAATATTAGGATGTTATAGAGATTTTTGTGGTTAATATTATAACTTTATAGAGATTTGTACGATATATAACATATCCCCCTCACAAGCTGTTATCAACCAGTGGGAGAATTAGAATTAATATGAAAATTTAGAAATATAATTATAGTTAAAATTTCCAGCTATTAAATGTTGTAACTATCAAACTTGTCCCAATGTGAACCTAAACCATTAATCTGTTTAAAAATGCTAAAACTTGAAATAAATCAAAGTATAAAATGTTCAAGAATGAATTATGTGTGACGGTTTGCTGAAAATTATTTCGTAATAAAAAAAATAACAATGCGGGTTAATGCAGTGTTATGAAAGTACAAATATAATATGCTTCACTTTTTGCAGACTAAGAAAAAAAAGATTTGATGATTAGTGATTAATTGTTTGTTTGTTCGTTTGTCCGCTGCCGCTCCCTCCGCGTTAAGAGATAAGTACAACAAATGAAGCATGCTATAGTTTGTTTAGACTCATAAAACGTCAGTGAAATTTTCGAAGAATTCCGGCGTCTTGACAAAAGCACTCATTTTATATAAACAAACAGAAAAGCTTTGTTTAGAGTGGCTCCTCCGAGCGACTTTCAATCAACAACAAAACATTCAAAACTAACTTTGAAAATTTAGAATATTACAATGAAAATCTCAAACACGTCACACAAACATTTAGTTAAAATAAAATATTAAATTAAATCAATAAAAATTTTCAAATTAAATGTGAACAAAATAAACACGACAACATTTTCATTTTTTAAAGTGTCAGTGTGACAACTAATTAACAACAAAGGTAAAATTTCAAATTATAAAATGCTTCACTTAGTTAAATGTAATTAGCAAAAAAGTAGTAATATCAAAATTGTAGATTAATATCGAAATTGTATTAGTAGTAAAATCGTGAACACATTAATGAAATGAAGCATGTTTATAATATGTGAAAATCGAGAGCATAAAAATAATATATAAATTTGTTCACACATTTTTATAAAGTAAAGAAAAATAACTATTTATGTTAAACTGTAAAATGCAAAAGTTTGAATAAGAAATTTATATCGAAAACTTAATTATAGTGTCATTAATACTAAATCGGAAATAAAAATATTGCAATAAAAGTTCAAAGGATATTTGAAGTTTATTCCCGTTCAGCGAGGTTATTTTGGCATCTTGAAACAGTAGAAACGGTAAACTTAACACTTCGAATACCATCTTCGAAACAGACAGACACACTTGGGGGACGTACATAAATTACGTCACGCAAAAATTTGACTTTTTTGACCCCTCCCTCCCCCTATATCACGCTGCGTCACGTTTGATCGAACCCCTTCCCCTAAAATTACGTCACGTTAATGCACCCCCCTTAAAGAAAAATTAATTTTAATATTTCCCTTTGTTTCTGAAATTTGAAAAAAATGCATATTTTTATATTTTTAAAAAAATTAACTTGGAAAGGAAAAAAAATTAAAATTTATCTTGGTTAAATAATTTATTCCATAGGAATATACCAACAATGAATTTACATTTCCGTTGTCCCAGGTCTAACTAGCCATTCGCTAATGTCTTCTAAAAACGGGGATGTGAGAGTAATCGGAACTGCCTAGTTCTGGGTCTTTTGGTGTTCGTTTAGGTAGCTGCCAGTCCTCTAATTGGTAAAGATATTGTCACAATTTTGCGTGTTACGAAGTACCGTTACGAAAAGGTCTGTAAAATATAGGAGACTAGTAATGCCGACGTTGTTGTGGATACGATAATCTCTTTCTGAAATAAAGTGTTTCTGATCAAAAAAATATTTCAATTTTTTTTTCTCAAAAATTTCTCATTTTATGTAAAACTGATTTTTCTTGCAAAATTGGAAATTTTCGAATCGTTACGTCACGCAAGCGATTACCCCTCCCCCCTGTCACGATCCGTCACGTTGGCGCGTACCCCTCCCTCACCCCTCTGAGCGTGACGTAATTTATGTACGTCCCCTTGAGCATAAATCTTCGAAAGAGGCGCACACAATTGAATAACTCAAATGACGATTAATTTTTCTAAGCTCAAATGATAATAGAATTTTTAATGAATCTTTTATCTGAAAAATGAACATTTTGCAATGTTGCGAATCACGTCGTAAAAATATTGGCTTACGATACTTAATTTGACATGTGTGCGGGTTTGAAAACCTATTCTTGATATGATTTTTAATTATATGATCAAAATATCATTTTCTGTAAACAAATTGTTATCAAATTTCATTAAAAGAGATGTAGGTTATCAAATATTGATGGAAAAATGTGTCTTTTAGTTTCAATGTATTCTTACTGCTTATTAAAGGATGGAACTAATTGCAGAAAATATTTCTTATTCTAGTTTGGTTATTTGATACATTATTGGTTGATTCCACGAAAATGCGCCATCGACATCATTTTTTAAATTCCAACTAAATTATTATTATTTTTTTGTTCCAGGGGATAGAAAATAAGTCATATTTTATGAAAATAGCAAGATATAATAATGTAAATACATAAATAATTATTTTATAGTTAATTATTGTGAGACTAACTTTCAAACCAAAAATTTGTTATTTTTAGCCTACTTTTCTTTTTTTAATTCGAAAGAATTAAAAAAATGAAAAAGTAGGTATTGACATGCGGTCGATGTCCGTCTGTCCGTCTGTCCGTCCGTACCCCCCTTCCAAAATCGGTTCTAATCATCGGATCTTAAAAATTCTTTTTTTGTTAGAAAGCTATAACCTCAGATACCCAACTTTCATACTTTTTGTCCGTCTGTCTGTACGTCCGGACGGACATAAATCTACTATCTGTCGGCGAATTTCCCATTGAATTAGCATTGAAATTCAATTTTGAGTCATTTAAATCACTGTAGGTATTGAAATGCGGTTGATGTCCAACTGTCTGTCTGTCCATCTGTCTGTCTGTTCGTATGTCTGTCTGTCCGTATGTCTGTCCGTCTGTCTGTCCGCCTGTCTGTCCGTTTGTCTGTCTGTCTGTACCCCCCTTCCAAAATCGGTTCTAATCATCGGATCTTAAAAATTCTTTTTTTGTTAGAAAGCTATGACCTCAGACACCCAACTTTCATACTTTTTGTCCGTCTGTCTGTACGTCCGGACGGACATAAATCTACTATCTCTCGGCGAATTTCCCATTGAATTAGCATTGAAATTCAATTTTGAGTCATTTAAATCACTGTAGGTATTGAAATGCGGTTGATGTCCAACTGTCTGTCTGTCCATCTGTCTGTCTGTTCGTATGTCTGTCTGTTCGTATGTCTGTCCGTCTGTCTGTCCGTCTGTCTGTCCGCCTGTCTGTCCGTTTGTCTGTCTGTCTGTACCCCCCTTCCAAAATCGGTTCTATCCATCGGATCTTAAAAATTCTTTTTTTGTTAGAAAGCTATGACCTCAGATACCCAACTTTCATACTTTTTGTCCGTCTGTCTGTACATCCGGACGGACATAAATCTACTATCTGTCGGCGAATTTCCCATTGAATTAGCATTGAAATTCAATTTTGAGTCATTTAAATCACTGTTGCCAAATCAACAATGGCATGAGAAACTTTATTTAAACATATTTGAAGCAAAATAATATTTTCATGAATCAGTTTGGAATGACGTCATAAAATGTAGAACAATTTGATTCTTTGATTATTCATTAATTATCTACCAAGAAAGCGGCAAGGCATACTTTTGCATGCAATTATGCTTAGTTTTAATTTACATTTCTTGTTTTTTAATGCAGTTCGGAGTAGTTTCATTACTTTTGTTATTAATAAATATTTATTCTTCGAACTACAAATAAATCACGAGCAGATGATAAATAATATTTAATTAATTTGCGAACGAATATTAAGGAAAATAGTTGATTTTGGCTTTTAGAAGTTTAAATAATAGCTGGGTGCTGTGTTTCGATTTTTTTTTCTAATGTGTATAAATCTAGTGTAGAAACGGCTGTTGATGATATTTACTTTAGGAACCTAGTTTTTTTCCCGATTAGAACTTCAGTAAGTATTTAAGTAACAGGAAAGTAGGCTATTTTAGTTCTTTATGAACTTCTTGTTACTTTTAGTTTGATGTCCTTGAAAGTATGTAAATACTAATATATTTTTGAAACCAAAATTATTTTTTTAAAGAATAAATCAATTTATGCATAATAACACAAATTTTGTTATTGAAAACCTTTTAATTATTTTGCTATTTCCTCCGAACTTAGTGTTAGTCACCATGTCATGTCTGTCACGAAAAAAATGGATTTTTTTTATTTTAAACAAATACTGCTGGGTAAAAATTATTGCCACTTTATTTTCTCTTTTTATATCTCAAAATAAAGTTCGTAAAAAATTCAAAATTTTTTTTAAAGTTTGAGTGAAATATAGAACATTAAACTTTGTCATGTCTTTCACGTTTTTCATGTCTGTCACAATTAGTTTTTCATTGCCATTGTCCACATAATCGTTTCATCGTCACTATCTCATGTGTAACATGTATTCTTAAAGCATTAAATAAAGCACTTTATTGAGTTGAGTTGTAAAGAAATGCTGTTGCCATATACAAGTTAAATAATAAGAAGAGAAAGCTGTAGTTCGAAACAAAAGAGGGAATTTTAAATAATGTTTTAACTTTATTGAAGAAACAGCTTCTAAACTCCTTATGCCATGTGAAACATAATCAACCTATAGTTTTCCCTAATTTAAAGCAAAATTTGTCAAACGGGAAACTTCCGATACAAACTGACTTCAGCGAGAACTATTCCTATATTAAGCAAGATAAAATTCAGTCTGTGTATTGTGCTCTACTATGTATACAACAATGGTATATTATTTTTTTTGATAGTGATTATACTGTTATTGTGATCAGCAATTTAGTCATTACAAAAATTCAGGGCTATTCAGGTCAATATTTTAAACAGAAATACATAGTATTTTCAATAATATAGTAAACTTTCAACAGTCTGGCATTTCTCAACCTCATCACATGGCAAAGGATGTATTGATGGCATTGGTGGGACTATTAATTGTCAAGTCTGAGAGGCTACCCGAGCCACAATTATAACTTGTAGAACACCATGTGAGTTTGCTGAAGCTGCGGTAAAAACTTGTACTGGAATCAATGTCTTGTATCAATACCCCCCCACCCACCCAAAATAAAAAAAAAATTAAAAAAATTAAAACAAACCTTCATCTGCCTATGGTAAGAAATTAAAACAATTCCTGGTACAAGAAACTCGCATTGTTTCTGATCATGTGCACTTGGCAAAATATTTTATAGTCTGACTTCAGAGCCAAAAATTGGTACTTTTTTCAATTGCAATACAGGTTGACTGTATCGAAATCTACCTCTGGCAAAATGCATCAGCTAACAATTTGTAATGTTGCCAATGTGTAAATCTGAAACACGATGAGGATTTTCATGGAATGATAACGGAAATCGTACAGAACAAGTAAAATATTTAATATCAACTAAAATTAAAGGGATGTTCAGTTTTGAATCCACAGTTCATATAGTCTGGAATGAGAAGGAGCAAATACTAGAAAATATTACAGCTCCCACACTAATATATTCCACGGGATTTAATAAATTTTAAGTATTTTTTTAATAATTTATTGTGAGGCACATAACATAATACATCTATGTTACATCATAATATAATATCCAAGTTTATTTTTAAAAAGTAAAGTGATATTTGAGAATAAATACTTAATTCCATAGAAAATTTTACACGTGTCATGTCTGTCACGAAACCTTGCCATTGTCTGTCACGCTAGTAAATACTTTATAATATTTTACTATTTACAAATTTCTTTATTTTTTTCTTTCTGCTTGATCCATCAGAATCTAATATTGATTGCCAAAAAATTCTAGACTTGACATGCATACCAATTAAGAGCAAATGGTAATAACATATGGTCACTTAAAATCTGTGTCTCAATTTTGTCATGTCTGTCACGGCACGTTTTAAACCAAGTAATTTAAAGTATTTTCACTTGAATTAAAATTTTAATATTTTTTATAATTAACCCCTCCATGTGCATCACCCCATAGCAATTTTTTACCAATCAACTAATATTTAGTGCTTAAAAAGGGGCAAAAAAGTTGTCTGATGTCATGTCTGTCACGTATGGAATTAGCCTATTATGTGTGTATGCTTATTTTTGAAGTTTCGACTAACATTGTGGCAATTTTTATCAATTATATATTTTTTTCTTTCAGGAAACGTTTATAATTCCTGGATTCTGAAAACAGTATTATAGAACATTCCAGATAACGTACTTTTTCGTATTTGTAATAATGCTTAAGTTATGTTAACTAATAGCAATTTAATTCATATGTATTAAATTACATCAAACATTCTTATCTTATTCTTATATTATTAAATTTTTCAATTGAGTTATGTTTTTAAAAAAAGTGCTGTATGATGAATTTGATCCCAAACCAGTGACTGGATGTTTGATCGATTTAATAAAAATGTATTACACATTTGAATTTAATTTAGTTAAATGTCTTATCATACATTACATTATAGTTAAATGTAAAAATCTTCACTTGGTTAAATGTAATTAGCAAAAAAGTAGTAATATCAAAATTGTAGAGTAATATCGAAATTGTATTAGTAGTAAAGTCGTGAACACATTAATGAAGCATGTTTATAATATGTGAAAATCGAGAGCATAAAAATAAAATATCAATTTATTCACACATTTTTATTAAGTAAAGAAAAATAACTATTTATGTTAAACTGTAAAATGCAAAAGTTTGAATAAGAAATTTATATCGTAAACTTAATTATAGTGTCATTAATACTAAATCTGAAATAAAAATAAGTGCACTAAATGTTCAAAGGATATTTGAAGATTATTCCCGTTGAGCGTTTGGCATCTTGAAACAGTAGAAACGGTAAACTTCGAATACCATCTTCGAAACAGACAGACACACTTGAGCACAAATCTTCGAAAGATGCGCACACAATTAAAGAACTCAAATGACGATTAATTTTTCGAAAAGAGTTGCACAGGTTTAGTACAACAATAGTACTAAGTTGTAGACACACTTGAGCACAAATCTTCGAAAGATGCGCACACAATTAAAGAACTCAAATGACGATTAATTTTTCGAAAAGAGTTGCACAGGTTTAGTACAACAATAGTATTAAGTTGTAGACACACTTGAGCACAAATCTTCGAAAGATGCGCACACAATTAAAGAACTCAAATGACGATTAATTTTTCGAAAAGAGTTGCACAGGTTTAGTACAACAATAGTATTAAGTTGTAGACACACTTGAACACAAATCTTCGAAAGATGCGCACACAATTAAAGAACTCAAATGACGATTAATTTTTCGAAAAGAGTTGCACAGGTTTAGTACAACAATAGTATTAAGTTGTAGACACACTTGAGCACAAATCTTCGAAAGATGCGCACACAATTAAAGAACTCAAATGACGATTAATTTTTCGAAAAGAGTTGCACAGGTTTAGTACAACAATAGTATTAAGTTGTAGACACACTTGAGCACAAATCTTCGAAAGATGCGCACACAATTAAAGAACTCAAATGACGATTAATTTTTCGAAAAGAGTTGCACAGGTTTAGTACAACAATAGTATTAAGTTGTAGAGAGTTTAGTATCCAGCAAGGCAAGTCTGATAGTGTAATCCATGGGCAACAACAAGCGGCAAAGGCGAGAGACCACACCTGGTTCAGGAATTAAGCAGGCAACGATGAGTTAGAATTAACCTGGAACTTTGAATGACTTAGGATATTGTAGAGATAGAGAAGCCGAGTTCAAGTTCCAAGTTGCAGCAGACGCCGAAAAGTTTATAATTTGTATTTACTCCGTACAGCAGCCGAGAAGTAATAGAAAAAATATTGTGTGCTTTGGCCATTTCGAAAGTTTTAATTTTGATGGGGATAATCCGCCCATGCAGGTAAAACATCCTGCTTACTAATGAAGTAGAATAACATCTACTTCACAGTAGATCATACTTATTATTTAGTTAACTACAGAAATGAAGATAGTTTGGACGTTCAAGATCTTTTATTATAAATAAATCATTTAAAGTATTTAACGGGACGAAGTCCGGAGCCGGAGCCGAAGCTCGGCCCGCCAAAAAGAGCACACAACCTTACATTTCGAAGTCTAATTAAAAAGTGACTCTATTTTTAATGGTTGCTGCGTCTGCAGTTTCTCTGGGAAAGAATGTATTGACGCCTATTAAAACGTGGGAACTGTTCAATGGATCGGCAAGACATTAACTAAGAGTTATTAAGGAAGAACTGAATATTAGAATATTATAGAGATTTTTGTGGTTAATATTATAACTGTTATAGTATTTTACGATTCATATCGCAAACATATATATAATATAGAATATATAATATATATATATATTATAATTTTTATATATAATATATATATTATATATATAATATATATATATATATATATATATATATATTTTATATATATATATATATATATATAATATATATATATATATATTATATATATATATATATTATATATATAATATATATATATATATATATATATATAATATATATTATATATATATATATATATATATATATATATATATATATAATATATATATATATATATATATATATATATATATTATATATATATATATATATATATATATATATATATATATATATATATATATATATATAATATATATAATATATTATATATATATATATATATATATATATATATATATATATTATATATATATATATATATAATATATATATATATATATATTATATATATATATATATATATAATAATACATACATACATACATACATACTACATACATACATACATACATACATACATACATACATAAATATATATTTATTTATTTATTAATAAATATGCATTACTAATTATTAATCATTATTAATAATTATACATTACTTTTGAATAAATTATAACAATGAATTGTTCAAAACTTTATTTGTTAAAAATAGTTAAAATCAATTTTCGAACATTTAAAAATGCAAGCAAGAAGAATTTAGAGTCCTTTTATTTAATAAAATTGTTTCAGGGTGAATTTTATTTTACCCCCGTTTTTCATACTTTCATTTAATTAAAAAAAACATTATTTAATTCTTCAAAAGACATGATTCTTCCATCTAACGATACAAAAAGAAAATATAAATTTATAGAAAAATGTAAGGAGAATTTGATAAAACTTATTTGAAATAAGTGCAAACTTCACTCAATGAGAAAAAATGCAAGCTGATAATTCCAAGTGGAATCATTCGGGGTGAAAGGGTTTAAATGGGCTCCCCTAATTGTTTTGAGCAGTGTAGTTGATTAGTACATGTTTCGGTGGGAACTCAATACTAGTTACCCACCTTCTTCAGAATGGTACACAACTCAGACTAAACAACGACGCAGACGACGTTGTTGAAAGTTTAGAGGTGGGAAGGAGCCTTAGATTGCCTAAACAATTATAGAATATAACTGTTGTTCCATCGAACTGAAGTTTACAAAAATATCAAAACAATTTTAGATCTTAAAAGTGCCGTACTCTTTATTAATTTTGAATAAAAATGTAAAACATCTATGTAGAAAAAGAACCATTTACACAGAAGAGCATACTTATTTTGTAGAAATTAAGGAAGATTGGGCTCCAAACAGTTTTTTATATTAAAGATATCATTTTAGATCACAAAGATATCATTGTATTAAAGTATAAAAAAGAACAATATATTGCTATTTTGTGATTAAATATGCGAAAGACTGCACTTTTCATTTAGAAAATCGGTCAATGCATGTCTCTAAATCCACGAATTTGTGGCAAAACTTTAAGGTGATGGATTGGTAGGCATTCTGTTCGTATTTAGAGATGTTAAATTGTACATTTGAAGCAAATATGATTTGAATAAAGATTTAAAGTGGCTATATTGTCTGTTTGATGTAAAATTGAAACAATATTGTTATTAAATCTGTTTAGTTCACCGGATATCGTGTTTTTTTAAAAATTTATCACATAAAAAAAATACAATTCAACAATAAAAATGCGAAATTAGACCATTATCTACTTTAAAATAGCATAATATCGTATTTGTGTCTAAACTTTTGCATCATACAAATTTTTATTTTATGAAAAAATTATTGCTATAGCAAATCAAGCAAAATAGTGTTTCAATTATAGCATTTTCAAAATATATTCCTAATATGTTTAGGGTTTTTTTCGTAATTCTACTATCACAATTCTAAATTTTACAGCTAAATGAAGTCATTGCCGAAACTTTTGCATCGCAGTGTATATTTAAAACTACCTAAAATACTATCCAATATAATTTTTTAAAAGAACCCGCTTGTTTATATACACTACATTAATATTAGGATACAATAACAACAAATTGGTTGATAGTATTAGGTGAATGACCAATATTAGTATTAAATGTATAGTTACTATATTACAAAGCACTAACGGCATGTTAAAAAAGCATTTTAAAAGATTTGCAAAACATGACAACCATTGTAGGAACTACCCCAAGGCATTTAAATACATTATTAATGAATATCTGTTCACTTATCAAAAGTTTTAGTTTAAGGATTTGGTTGCCTGTCTCTATGTAATCGGAGATGCTGTATAGTTTTCACAACTAGGAATTTCGCGAATAACGTATTTATCCATAGAAATATACTTTCGTTATTCAACCCGTTTTTTTTTTGTATCAAGTAAATCTTCGCTATTTCCCAAATTTTTTTTCAATTCCTCCAGATAAATCTCGAAGTTAATACCGAATTTAAAACCATTCACCTGTATAAAACATTCGAACTCGCAATTTTCATGTATTTTTGGTTAAATTTAAGTTTATTAAAGAAACTAATGTTACAACTCTATGTGTATTGATCAAATACTCCTTTAAATCCGTCTTAGTAACATTGCGTTTGCTTTAAAGTTTACAAAAGCGAATTTGTGAATAAAATTCTATTTCTAAAATGCTTGCTGTCGAAAGACTTAATGCATCACAGATTTTCAAAATTACTTTTATTAAGAGGCGGGGACTTATATATAAATGTTCAATTATTGGGTTTAAAAATATATTTTAATCAAAATTCAACAACATTTTCCCTAAAATGAAATTTATGTTTGGCAAATACTGTTTGAATGTGCTTGATGTACCACAGGCAAGGATACCGTCAATCTTTTTTGATCTTACCTGGAATTCTATCAACATTCACTTTGTCCCAAGCGAAAACAAATTCAAAGTTGTTCACAGTTCAAATTTTCCAACGACACTGTACATCTGTATACATTTAAAATCATACAAAATGCACTCTCCTAATGATACTTCAGAATCAATGAAATGCGATATCAAAGGACATCTAAGTGTGAATTTTCCGGTTGCGAGAAGGGGCGAAAAAGGGATATCAAAGCTAAAACAGTTTCTTATTTTCACCTCCCTGCGACTCTCGAGCCAAAAATTGAGTGGCTCTTTGTTAAAATGGAGTAAGTCAGCAAAGGTAAAGTTGTGACTATTTCAACAAAACTGACTGAATTGCAATAACTTAGAAGAATCTGCATTTTTACTTAGTGTTTTCGAATTAGTTTATGCATAATTAATATTAATTGAATGAAACAATTTATGTTGACTTTTACTTTTAACAACCTTAAACCTTTAACAGAGACCTGTAAACGATATATTTTGTTTTATAAAATGAAGAAAAGCAGAAATGAGGCCTCTTCAAACAATAATTTACTAGAAAATAACGCTTTCTTATAGCTCGTCAAAATGCATTTAGAAAATATTTTCAATTTTGCACATGATACCATGAGAACATTCATAAAGAAAACAACTTTGATCATTGTTCAATTTGCGTAGATTAATAATTTATTAGTTACATGCATTACATATTTAATTAATTTGCATGCTTCGGTGGGAACACAGGACGCCTACCTCCCTCAGAATGGTACACAACTCTACTAAACACGAAAACACACTCTTGATAGACGGGGTCGAAAAGAAACGTTTGCTCTGTTGCTATGAAGCGTTTATAAATTAATGAGAACCCTGACATGTTAGATGATGAATTTATCGTGGTGTTTTGGAATATGGTAGGAGGCATCGTAAAAGTAAAGTTCCCCAATGCTGGAAAGTTTAACCTAAGTTGAAGCCGAGAAGAAAATGAAACGGTGATTAATCTCCCAAGAATGTGTAGGAACCAAAGATTTCTGACACTCCAGTTTTTTTTTTTTAAACATCCGCTTCATGTTCCATTAGTCCTATTATAAGTGCTCTCTTCGTTTGTTCTATGTATGAAATGACGCATTGGAAAGGGGTGTTGTAGTTAAAAAGGGTGTTGTAGCCCAGTCATTAAAAGCATCAATGTGGTCTTTGAGATGGGAAAACTTTAATTAGTTGGTATAGGAGAGAAAATAACTTTAATTTGGAACTTTTTAAAAAATCTTTCCAATAACGTTACTGATTTAGTGATAATATAGAAGCACAATTAAAAACATCTCTAGAAAAAGAATAACAGTGGAAAAACTAAACTCTGCTCTAAAAAGAACCTATATTTCCTTTTTTGCGAAGAGATGAGTTGAAAGGGGAACGGACTCATGTCTCATGATTAAAATGAAATAAAATCGTGATTGTGAAGGACAATCTTTTACACGTCAATAAACACGTCAGTTTAAGAAATTTTTTTTTTATCAAAGGAAGAAAGAGGTGTTATACGCAATATGCAGTTTTCAGTACCAAAGAAACGCTTTGTTAAAGTCTTTGAAGAGATGGGGTAGATATTCGAAATTAGTAAATGCTCTGTGAGTTTAGAGAAAGGAAAATTTTCCTCAAAAAAGTTTTCCATGATTTGCTTTCTAGCTACGGTGACAGACAATACAAAACATCCATTATGGTTTAAATTTTTTTTCAAACGCCTATCTGGATTGATAATTGTCTAGCGCTTCAAAGTTTGATATTTCAAAAAAAAAATAATAATAATTTGAGGTTTTGTCCACTACTCTTGAAAATAATTGGATTTTGATGGAAAAAAATTATGAAGAGTTTTAATTTTTTAATACATATCTTAGATTCACAATGTTTAAATATATATACATTTTTTTATTTGAGAATAGATTTGGAGAAGAGAAAAATAATAAATTTAATATATTTCTTAATAACATATATTAAATTCTATTTTGGCATTAAAAGAGTTTTTTTCTATCACTTTAAAAATTGAAAATGTTTTCGGTCAGATTAAGAGCATAAACACTTATCGCTCCAGAAGTATAAATACATGGACCTTTGTAAAACTCACTTCACAAATTAATTAAAAAAAATTTCTTAACACAAATTTTCTATTATAAAGTAGAATGTTTAAGCTTTCCAAAGACGTCGATAACGGATATTGTTAACGGATCTTTTAAAAGATGAAATTTTGAATTTCGAATGCGTTTTTTAATAAAACTGTAATAAAATTTATATTTTAAATAAAATGTTTTCGATCTATGTAAAAAAAGAAAGTTAAATCCAGAATCCACCCCTTATACATTGTATTTATTTCTTAAATTTTCTAATTGCAAAATAATTTAATAAACTGTAATAAGTATGAAATGGATTTGCAAAAGAAAATCATATTAAAATTGCCAATGTGCATAAAAAAGTCTTATTTGTAATAACGTCGCCCATTTGGACGAATTTTTCGTTAAAAATGAGAAAAATATGTTGAGTGTTGTTTTAAGATGATAGTTTACCTGTTACAAGCATACTTATTTTTAATTTACAATGCAATTATTTTAAGGCAATACCAAATATTTATATTAATCTTTGTAGTAATTCAATCTTCTTTCATTTGTAATAACGGATTTAGTTTAAAAAAAACTTTTCTTATAAATTTATCCAGAATCCTCTGTAATTGGTTTTTGAAATATTTGGAATATAAAATATTCCACAAAAGCCACAGCATTTTTAAAATAAAATTCCACTTTTATGCTCCCGCGTAAATGCCATACTTCTGATTTCCAGACAAATTAAATACAGAAATGGGTAATAATGTGTGGATTCGATATGTTTTAATATACTATTTATCCTCCTTATTAACTATTATTATTATTATTTTTATTTGAAAATCACTTTAATTTTAGTTATTGGTACATGCAAAATAAATGAAGCAAGGTATCAGGTAATTTTTATTTGTAGAAAAGGAAAAATTAGAAAAATCGGGGAGATTTTTTTAAATACCGTGTAATATGTATGTTAAACTTCCTTTGGGGGGGGGAGGATCTTGAGTAACAATAAAATTTTTATAATACTAGTTTACGTTTTGTATTAAACCATCATTGTGTGTCAGACTTTAATACAATTAATTAGAAAAAAAAGTAATGTAATAGAGTTGTTTCAGCTGATGTACTTCTCATGTTTTCATTTTTGCTTTTCCTGCTATTTCACTGGATGTTTAAATTTTACTCTGAAAATGATCGTTCTTTCTTTAGCTGTTTTCTATTTTATAGCTCTTTGTGTACAACTTGTTTTTATTCGTGATATGTATTAAGCTTTATCGGATTTAATTCGATTAAATTTCAATCATTAAATAATTTCGGTAAAAGGAGGTTTGGGAACAACTGCACGCTCATGCCAAACTGTTACCATATGTAATAGTATTCCATAGAAAAATTGGCTAATTGTTTCACGCATGCTCCTTTTAGTTATATCCGTTCGAAAAGCACCATTTTTCCTTAGATCATAATGCTAAATGAGAAAAAGTTAAGCTTAACTTTTTGTTTTCAAAAAATTATAACTTCCTTAATTCTTGAAATTTTGAAAAATTGAAAAATACGGGTCTAATAAATTTGTCTGTGGTACTTGGAAAAAAAATCAAGATTAAATTCAGTGACATGAAGATTTTAAGGCTGTGGGCGATTTAACGTGGAATGACTCTTTTGTGTGACTTTTTTCCATAAAGGAATTTGATTGCTCCATTTAGGTTCGATATGCAATTGAGGTACAATTGAGGTACGATGTTTTGGGACCTAAACACAATAATTTTAGTCGGACTTGGCATGTACTAATTTCCTAATTGCATAACGATATTGCTCTGAAATTAGAGAAATTGGTTATGAATTGATTGTTTATTATTTAAAAATTGAGAATGCGCTTAAATAAAAAAAAATTGCGGAATTGATAGTAATTTTATTACAAAATTATTTATTTTGAGTTAATAAATTTAATTTTACGATAGTTACGTGATTTATACTACTACTATATGATTATGAATTATCGTAATGACAGTTAAATTCGATCCAATTCAGGTTAAGAGACGTTTCATTGCCAAAATAATGATTGATGAATCTGGCTAACATACTGGCTTATATATTTCTTAATTGCATTTGAAAATTGAGTTACATTGGAAAAATAATTAGAGAAATAAAAAATATATATAAATTGATGTGCGAAATGTTTGAAGAAAGTTAGATTGGCTTCAAATTTATTGATTCATATTTTAGTGAATAATTGGATAGGTTAAAATGCAATGCATGCCTACTTCCCTATAATTATTCCTAAATGAAAAGAATTAAACATTGAAGCTAGGCAAATCGGTGCGACGTTTAAAATAATGCGATGCAAATTGTTGTAGCGGATACGACTTAAACAGACGAAAATACTTTAAAATGCGAACAAAAACTAATAAAAATTCAAAGGAAAATGTTGGAACACACTTCGTATATTTCAATCAGTGTTCAGTATTTTATTTAAAGTTTTTAGAGTATGGCTTCCATATCATATATACAAGACGTTCCTAGGCACAAAAAAAAAGAGTGGGCATGAATGAATCGGCTGATGTGGTTGTTTCGTGGTTCTAAATTACGACACCCGTCGCCAATAGCCCTCGTGTAGCTCTAGTGTGACGATAATTCAAACCAAACTAAACTGTGATTGTTTCAGTTAACTCGTTTTGTTTCATATTTAAATGTTGTGGTTTATTATTTTGGACAGAAATATTATTTCACTGTCTTAATTTACGGGTTTTTTAATGCGATTTGTAAGAATTGTCGAAGAGAAAGAATTTAATGCGTGTAAGAATTTAATGCGATTTGTAAGAACTATGAACCTAACTATAAAGTAATTTATTCGGTAAAAATGAAGTGTTGAACTAAATCAATGGTCATTGAACCTTTGTTTTGTACAAACCATACTTATAATAATTAACATTTGAGTTGTTAATGATGTTTGATTGAATTTTGGATTTTTAGTTGTAGATTTATTATTCAGGTTATTAACAAAGTAATTCAAATGAAACTAAATTTTTTCACTGAATATTTAATTCAATTTAACTTGTAAAAAGTATTTTGGTTGAATGATTTTTTTAATTGCACAGGTCACCTATTTTATGCAATTGGAAAAATAAGAAGACATGTAATAATATTTCGTGTTATGACTATAATATCTATGAGTTTGATATTATTTAATGTGTTTTATTTATTATTGACTTATTTTGAATCTTAGTGTAGGATATTTATATTCTTATTTTAAGACTATCAATATTTTGATATTTGTGTTTAAAAGGAAATTGTGTGCATTGACAATAGTTGAATTTTCTAGATTTTTTGAAAATGAATTTTGAAAATTATATTTTATTGCGTAAATTATCTTGACGGGTTAATTCGAAAATAACATCTTTAACATTGGTATTTTCCTGTAGAGAATTTTGAATACATCTCAACTCTATTCCACCCCCCCCCCCCCCCCCAATTCATGGTAAATGTATCCTAAATAACTTTTGACTCAGAACTATTGCAGAAATCGAATAAAAGACCAAAAAGGATATATAACTAGTACACATTGGGACTCATCACTCTATACCATTATTCTATATACGGGTGAACTGTGGTATTCACAGAAGATGCCGGATTGCAGCCAGCTAACTGTTTCTCTGACGAACTGTTCTTCTTCTCCATGCCATCTCTCGTTCGCATTGCCCGAAGCTGAGCGAAGTCCTCCTCTCACTTCGTTTGTGTCGACCCACGTGTGGGGAGCGAGCCTAAATAAAGAACGAACTGGTTCTGCGTACAAGTTCGTTCATTTATTTTGGGCGGCTAGGTGTGGGACATTGGACAATGGGCAGAAGTGATTTTTACCCTATTGAAAAAATGGATGTGGTAAAACTCACAATAATGCCGGTTGTATATATTATGTGTTAATAAATGTTTAGTTAATTTAATTTGTTTTCTCATTTGCTGTCCAGGGTTATTGCGAAGTAATTGATTATTAAGAGTAATTATTTATTGCGGTGGAATTGAGTAATTGATATAATTCTTAAAGATTCTCTCGAAGTTCCGTTTAGTGCCCACTCATGTGTTGACCTCGTTACTTGAGCAGGGTTCTAAATTACAAGGCGTATATTGGCTGTGTAGAGTCAATCTAAGTAAGATGCATACACAAAAGATACTACGGATGATGTGTGGTATAAGCGTCCTGTGGTCGAAGCAATAAACCAGCTATACAAATCTAACCAATTACAGCAGCAGTTTGTGAAGTAGACCATGTAGTGAAGTGACAGCCTGTCCAGTAGTCCCTAGCCCACCGGCAATGTCATCATATAATCAATATGTACATAAAAAATTTGAAACTTATATTTATGTAGATACATACATATAAGTAAACAAATGTTTAAATGAAGTTGTATGTTCTTTTGTTTTAAAAATAAATGAAAATTTTAAAAATGCATTTACTAGATTTGAAAATGTAATATAATGTATAATTCATATTCAAAGCCAATTTTAGTTTGGAAACACACTTAGAATCTTCACAATATCTTTATAAACATTATATAATATAGTTTGAGCTTAAAATAAATACCTTAAATATTCCAAAAGCTTTATATTCATGGATTTGAGTCCGTAAAAAAAAAGAAATTGTGGAAAATAATTAAAACATTTTTTTTACATTTATGTGAAAAATACAAATTTAAATGATGTAGTCGAATTCAATGAAACATGACCAAAAGTTAAAAAGAAATACATATGATCAAATATGATGAAACTAGAACTACCAAAACCACAAATTGCATATCTTCAAAAATGACGAAACTAAACCGAAAACTACGAAACTTATAGAACTTTCGAAACAACAAAATTTATATACTCAAAAATAACGAACTGAACTCTCAAATAAACAATACTAATCGTCTATTTAACAAAACGAACTATCAAAACAACAAAATTCATATGCTCAAAATGACGATATTAAACTCTCAAATAAACAATTATAGTCTTTCAATATTTATCCTTTAATTCAATGAATTGAAGAAAACTGTACTATATGTAGGAAAGTAATAAACTAGAATAGTATGGACGTAACTTTTGGGCATAGGGAAAGTTTATGTTTTTGTGAGTGACAACATGGGGTTTATAGAAAATTTAGTTTTTATAGAGTGGCAACGATATAGATTTGTCTATTAAGAATATCGAGTTGAGTTGCTTTGAGTTATCACTTCTAGGTGAAAATAAGAAAATAATAAGCTTGAATAGTATGATGTAGTCTTAAGGCATGGGGAAAGTTTATGTATTGCTTGTACCTTATTAGCAGCTAATAATATAAAAATATCAACTTATGGTACACTTCTGTCAACCTGGTTCTTAGTTGAGTGTTGAATGACACGGTTCAGTCTGCGACCGAATCTGGGGACGCCTTCGGTGAAGTTGGTATATGGCCAAACTCTACGTCTGCCCGTCCAAATCTTTCGCCCATCCAAACCACCACCTCCTTCTCGGCATAGTGGACAGCGCGTCTGAATCCCAACCAGTCGGTCCCAGGTTTGAATCCCGGTTGGTAAGCTCATTGATGTTTGTCTTGTCAATAAAATGTTATTTGTATATGTGTTGGTCTTCGTCTTTATTTGTGTAAGGAGAAGTCCAACCTTTTTGGAGGCTCGGGCAATCATCTTTCGTGGGATATCCATGGACATGCTAACAATATCCAAACCACCTTCCGCATATCCAGAGTATCTAAACACTATCCCCAGTCATTTTGACACGTTGAAACCCACGAACACTATTAACCATGCCTAATCCCACGTGTTTATCCTCAAAACTTCCTTTTAGCTCTTTCCATGTGTTTGTGTGACAGGATCTTGTACTATAGCCTCTGCAACATACTTATAAAAGTCCCTACCCGGTGTCAAAGATAAATTATAAATTTTTCACTTTACAAGTGGGGAACAAGCCTCAAAATGTAACAATAGAAAGACTCAAACTATGTTTTTTCTCCACGAGGAATCTCAAAATGTTAGTGATGATACTTATACATTAAAAGATCAGACAGGAAAGTTCGTTTCAGGTTACCTGAGCTATTTGTGTAATTAAATTAACTCAAATGACTTGTTTGATTCAGCTGTATATTTCTAATTTCCTCCCAATTATTTTCCTCTTCAACTGTGTTTCATCTGGTGGGGGAGTACTGTGGTCGATTGCGCATCTCGATCAGCACATCTCGGTGGCATTTTTGAGCATACCTCACTTGTCAGTTTTTGTCTCGTTACGTTTTCAATCTAGCCCTTTCCTGTTTGATCGGATGGGCGGCCGCCGTGGCCTCGCGGATATTCCGTTAACTTTTTCGTCTTGTTAGATAAGTATATTTGTGCTATTTTGTTCTTGTGTTAAATTATTATCTATTCATACGTTTTTCTTGTAGCTGTTTGTTGTGATGTTAGTGTGATTAAATAGTTATTTATGCAACAATTGTGAAAAGTAATACTTTTTTTTTGGGGGGGGGGGTAGGGTATATATATATTCCGGCTTGTGTGCTTGATCAGAGACCCGCTTATAAAGCCTTCGTCAAGAAGACAGAGACAGAAAGAATTTTTTACTGTCACAGAGAAAGGAAAGACCCAGGGCGAAGGCGGGAATCGAACCCGCACCCGTTACAGCGCGCAGACTGCTAGCGTAATGGTCCAAACCACTCGGCCATCCGGGCCCCGTAATTCTTTTTAAAACGAATGAAATAATGACACGTGTTTTAAAAAGTTTACTTTTCACAAGCGTTGCATACAGTATTTTTTATAATTACGTGAAAAAATATCAAATATCATTAATTCTAAAATAATTCACATGCACAATGTTTATAAATAAAGCAGATCGATAAATCTCTGGACCTATACAAAAGGCACACATTTTAACTTGGATTCTGATTAAGATTTTCAAAAACAATTTGAAATTTTTTGCTTCTAGAAGTGATAGAAATACAACAAAAGTGGTTTCATTGTAACTAGAGTGCAAAACATAAGCATTAATAACAACAGTGGTTCCAAGTGTACTATTAACATGAATGTTATGAAATAGAAATTTTACTTGAAATGTTGGCATCTTATAAAAAGAGTAAATAAAAAGAGTACTTTTTTTCCCCACTTTTTGAGTGAAAAAAGGATTTTTTTAAAGTAAAATCTAATGTTATTTGTGTTATAAAACCAAATGTACACAGTTTAATAACGTTAAACAATGTTTTTAGTTGTAATGAGATGTGCGAAATCATATTAAGCAATGGAAATTTGAACAAAATTAACGATTCCAATTTCTCTTTCCCCCCCCCCCCCAAAAAAAAAACCCTATAAAATACTCGAATTAGTTTTGTAAAAAAAGTAGAAAATCTTCTTCATTTAAGACAACTCTGAAGCATTTTAAATTCAAAAACAAAAAAATAGCTTACAAGCTGGGATTTTACGTGTTAACCAACTACGAGTTTTTGAATACCATTAACACATTCTTTTCCGAAAGAAAACGTTAACTTTAAATTTAAAAAAAAAAACGTCCTGCATAAGTTGTTCATTACTATGGTCATTTGGTCTTATATTTTGTTTGTTTAGATAAACTACTAGAAATCTCATTTTTCGTAGACATTTTTTTTTTGTCAATCTTCAATAACAGGTTAATAATAACTGCATTTTTGCGACGAAATTTTTGCCTACTTTTCTTTTTTTTTTAGCCTACCTTTTTTTTATTCGAAAGAATTTTTTTAAAAAACTGAATAAGTAGGAAATGACATGCTGACGATGTCCGTCTGTCAGTCCCTCCATCCAATCAGCATAGCTCCGTGGCTATAAAACTTTTGCGAAAACCTCTCTTGTACCTCTTTTTCTCGCTATGTTTTCAATCTCGCGTTTCGAAGTCCTTTTCCGGGAGTGCTTCTTGATCGGATGGGCGGCCGCCGTGGAGCAAAATTACTCGAGTTATTTCGTGAAGTTTTTCTCCTTATCAGATAAGTAATTTTGTTGTTGTTTTGTTCTTGTGTTACATTGTTATCTATCAATACGTTTTCTTGTAGCTGTTTGTTGTAATGTTATGAATATTATTATGAATATTAATTGGTTATTAATTAGCTGATTAAAATCCCCTTAAGCAAATTAGTTACAAATTGTTGAATCTGAAGATAAATTTGCTGTACTTCCAATGGGACATAATGTATCCTTATTGGGACTCAGACGTAGTTTTTACTAATTCCTATAATTAATATACAAATAAAACATCATCAATCAATATATGCAATATCAATCGAAAATATGTTTTATCAGCTTTCAAACACACTTCCCTTTTCAATAATTAAAATAATTATGCATTATAACATAAGAATATAATCGTTCCTATAGGCTATAATTAAGATCAGCACACCACGAAAATACAAATTACCTTCGCAAGGGGAACAGCGCGCTTTTTTGTACTTTCTAGGCTAAAATATATTTTAACTACTTTTCTTCACGGACATGTAGCAGTATTAAAAATTTAACTTTTAAAGATATTAGGGGTATCTATATAGAGAGATCATGTTCACATAGGGTACAAGTACTATAATATTTTTTTAGGAGCTTTTGGCCCCCAAATTATTTTCAATTTCTTTTAAAGGAATCATACACTTGGAAGTTATTTAGAACGCCCTTGGTATTAGTTAGGAATTTATTTGTTTTTGTTAATAATTCCGATTTCACAGCTAATTTAGAATTAAAAATTGTTTCTCTTAGTTAAAACTAACTTTTTATGTAAATAATGGAAGCTGCTTTTATTTTGTTGAAAATATATACACAGCAGCCGCCGCTAGAATTCATCAAATATAACCCACTTCATTTTGATCCAATAAAATGACTGACTCCATTAACTGGAAGGTCTAAAAAGTTATTAAATAACGATGATTGCAGCCATAGTTTGTAGCCAATGTATCGAATTTTACTAAAATTTGTATTTCCGGCACTAAATACGCTTAGGAAGTAAAATTAAATGTTATTTGTTTTATAAAACAAAATTTACATAGTTTTAATACTTTAAATAATGTTGTTGGTTGTAATAAAAGGTGCAGTTGTAGAAAATTGACATTTTAATTTCTCTAATCCCCACCCCCTCTCTTCCCCGAAAAAATATAACAGGCATCAATGTTAATCATTCCACTACTGTCAATGAATCAATGATGGTAATTTGGCCCAAATCATAGTATTTTTTGTAAGAGAAAAAATTAAGCTGCAAAATCTATTTAAACACTTTGAAATCACCATGTATTTGAAGTATTGAACTTTTAGGAATAATTTGCAAGCATTTTTGTTAAATTTTGTAAATTAAAAAAATGGTGTTAGTTTAAAAATTAGGACGCAGTTAGAATCCGCTAGGGTAACTTTGTCCCAAGCATGAATAACATAAACACTTTTACTATACTTAAAGGCTGTGTTAAAGAGTTCAATAGTAGTATTAAAATGTCTAAATATAAAAATGACAAATTTATAGGTTACAAAGTTATTAATAATGGTTTTATAACTTAACATATTCCACTGCATCATAATATGAAGTTACATTATGAATAACACTATTGATAGTCGTTTTAAAAAAAAATTTAAACTTCAATTTAAGTAGGGGAAGATGAACTTATTTGTAGAAGCTAGATTTAATAACAAATATCTTCATAAAAACGAACAGTTTTAATATAAAAGGAAATCAATACTATATTCGTATTTATAGAAATTTGAAAATGATTATATTTTCGCATTAGATATTTTGAATGTTGTACTTTTCTTAAATATTTATTTCATTATTCTTATTTTTTAAGAATAATCTCAAATATAGATAATCATACGAGTAAACCTTCTTCAAAAATAGTTAAAAGCAGACTATCTTTCATGCACTTTTTAAAGTGTTAAGTTCTAAAAAGAAATCCTTACTACTTAGGCCAAAGTTAGCCTGATACCAAGTTAAAAGTTTCCCGGTAACCCCTATATTCAAATATAGCATATAAAAAATATTCAATTTCGATTAAAAAATGATCGATTATTTATTCCAATAGATAAAATAATACTCTAGAGCGTTTTCTTTAGCTATTTTTTTAAGATATTCCAGATAAGAGTTCGAAGAAATATATTTTTGTCATTAAATGCTTGTTAGAATACAAACGTTATTTGTGGTATAGCCAAATTAAAATGAGATTTTTTTACATGAAATAAAAGGTAATGTTTCACCTTTTTAAAGATGCAAAAAATTCAATGTGGGACGATTTTATGAAGATAAATTAAGAAATAAATCTTTTTCCGTCGATTGGGCCAAAGTTACCCGCTTCGACAGTATAATTAAAACGGATATATCCTTAGTTTATGAAAAATATCTTACTTAACTCTTTGGATTTTTGCTAGGGATTTTTTCTTCTACTTGCTACATGACTACGTCTCGACTATCTTCGTTACTTATTAGCAAGAGTAGGGTAAATATGACAGTTCTGCGCCACAGGGAGCCCATAGGCGCCCATGTTAAACCGTTTTTTCTCCCTACCCCAAAAATCAGGGAGCCATTCTGTGATATTTTATCAAAAGGTAATGCCGATTTCGTAATTGCTAGTAAAATACAACCTGTTTTAACCTATTACCATTTAACCTATTACCATTTAACCTATATTATTGCATTTTTGAGATTTATAAGGTTTTTTTCTGTAATTATTTCACCCATTTAAAAGTAATCAAATCATTTTAATTGTAGTTTTAAAAGAGTTATTTCACTGATTAGATAACAAACTTTACATTTTTACACTGTTATCAGCTAAGGGATTTTTCTTTAAACCTTTCGCGTATGAATACAAATTTTTGTGAAAGGATATAGACTAACACTATTTTTTAATACTGTTTAGATAACACTAAGAGGTTTTTTTCTCTTTTCGGATTATTATTTTTTTTTTGTACCTCATGTCTATGAATACGAATTTTTTACGGATGGATACTATATAATTAACTCATCATTAGATGCACATATATTAAATTGTCACTACTACGTATCTTCAATTTAGTTTAGCCCAGTTTTTTTTATAGTAAAGAATATTTATTCTTACGAAAATTAGACAATATTTGAAACTAAGATTCTTTTTTTACTAAAGATCAGCTAAAACTAAATTTTTTTTCTTATCAAACTATTTTTTTAATCTAATGCACTAATATCAAAATCTGGCTAGATTTCGGAATTATATGTTCAGTTTAGTTTAAGCAAGTTTTTTTTTATACAAAAGGATATTTAATGTCATGAAAATTATATAATATTTAAAACTAATGCTATTTTTACTAATGTTCAACTAACTTCAAGAGGTTTTTTCTCCTTTGAACTATTTTTTATACATCATGCGTATGAATACAAAGTTTTTGAGAAGGATATTGTATAATTAAGTCATCATGAAACATATTAAAATTCTAACTAGAATTTCAGAATTGTATGTTCAGTTTATATATTTTTTTATAGTAAAAGATATTTAATGTTATGAAAATTACACAATATTTAAAACTAATGTATTTAAAACTAACACTATTTTTTTACTAACATTCAGCTAACACTAAAAGTCTTTTTTTTCTCTTATCGGATCATTTTTTAACCATGCGCACATAAATACAAAGTTTTTTTCGCGGAAGGATACTCCTTTACCTACTGATGAGAATTACTTAAAGTAATTAAATCATTATAACTTCACTTAAGATTTTTTTTCCACTGATTAGATACTGAAATTTCAATTTTAGTCTGTTATCAGCTGAAACTGACAGCCCTCTCTTATCGGACTATTTTTCGTACCTAGCGCATGTTTCCCGCGCAAGAATACTGAGTAATCAGGTCAACATCAGATTATAAAAAGAAGAACTCGATCTTATCAGCTCAGTTGGGCATCCATCACATCACATCATTCAAGCCATGTCGATCATGAACGGAGAGACAGAGGAACAATTTCGCTACCGGCTAAGCCAGCCTGGTGCACTCGAGGCCGAAATGAGACGGATGAAGGAGGAGTTTGAACAGGCTATAAGAAATCTTGATGAACGAGAACGGAAGAGGGTTCCTATGGAGACGGATGTTGTACCGCAAGTTGTGGCTAATATCCCCACCTCCAACCAGTTTCAAGCCTTGGCCGAGTCCATGGAGCTGTCGTCGGATGCCCAATTCCCGGCGGCAGGGACTGTAACCCCGGATGCCCAATTCCCGGAGGGAAGCTCGGATGCCCGGTCCCAGGAGGGAAGCATGGATGTCCCGACGGTCAAGAAGGTCAAGCTAAATCCGGAAGCCCAATTCCCGGAGGCGGTTGACAATATCAAGCTTAATCCGGATGCCCAATTCCCGGAGGCGGTTGATAACAAAATCAAGCTTAATCCGGATGCCCAATTCCCGGAGGCGGTTGATTTTAAGACCCCTGATGCCCAATTCCAGGTGGCACGCAGACCTGACCCGATTCTTTTCCTCGGAGGAGATATCGGCGATGCAATCTGCCTCCGCGTTCGCGATGCAGTGGGAGGTGATATAGGCTGCAAACCTTATCACAAGTTCGTCAAGATATACCCACGAACCCCTGAGGAGGAAAATAAGATCCTGGCCATACTTGCCGATGCTAAGGCAGGATTCTTTCGCCACTCGCATCGCAAACGCCCCATCCTCAAAACGGTTGTCAAGGGCTTGCCCCGCGACACCGATCCAGCAACCATCACTGCCGCGCTTGCCGCGGAGGGTTACATAACTGAAAGAGTAGCCCAGATGACCAGGGCTCGTACCAAAGCCCCTCTACCGATATTCCAGGTTCTAGTTGTCCGGACTGGAAACTTTAGAGAGATTTTCAACCAATGCAGCCTCCTGGGTAAGAAGGTTAACTTCGAACCGTACAGGAAGGTCCCTCGCATTCCACAGTGCTACAACTGCCAGAACCACGGGCACGTTAGTAGCCAATGCCACATGGGTGCCAGATGTCGGTACTGCGGCCTCGGCCACGACTCCCGTACCTGCCCCACCCGAGCTGATTCCAACGTCCACTGCTGTGCCAACTGCGGTGGCCCCCACCTTAGCTCCTCCGTGACCTGCCCGGAGCGACCAAAGCTCCCCAAAAGGGAGCCTCCCGGGCGTGCCGCCAGGTGGCAGCACCCCAAGCCCCGCCTCCAGACTGCAGAAGATCCTGCGTCGCTTTTTGAGGCCCTCACGTCCGTGAGAGACGCCATTGCAGACGTCTTCGGGGACATCCCCACATTCATCAAGAAGGCAGCGGCTCTCTCCGCAGCAACCACAAAGGCCGACAAGATGTTGGCTCTCTTCAACCTTATCGAGCCTTAGAACGCGGGCCTTCGAGCCTAAGTTCATTCATAGTCACAGTTATCGCCTTTACGGCACTTCTTCGATGAAAGAGAAAGAGCGCTTCGCGCCGATGCTCTGATTGTTAGTATAGATTTCAGATTTCAGATCAGCTCAGTCGCAGCAGAAGCACTCGTCTACTTTGCTAGCTCTTAAAAATTGAAGTAATGGAGACTTCAAATTCAATGGATTTTCTATCAACTAATGATTTAGAAAACTCACAGTTTGCTAAACAACTCAATATATTATGTGCTATTTGCAATACAGAATATAAGCATCGTAAGAATTTACTTCGTCATGAAAGAACTATTCATGGAAATGTAGAGCATAAGTGCTCCATTTGTAATGCTACCTTCAATAGACTGGACAAGCTCAAATTACATGTTCAATCACATGAAAAGAAATCGCTGAAAAGGAACCGTGACGAGGAGAAGATAAAACCTGCAAAGAGAAATCGTCTCTCACCACAAGTAAAAAAAAGTTTAAACACATTTGAAACACAATTTATCCATCCGTGTGTGGAAAAGTGTCAAGACCCCCAAGCCTTTCTTCAAAGTGTGCACACTGACCTCATAAATGTTATAGCAGAATTGATTGATCATAATGGCATCAAGTGGTACTTAAATATGAAAGTTAGATTCACAAGAAAAATTTCTGAAACTGAAAATGAAGAATGCTCTGCCTTCTTTAGAATTGTGATACGACTCTCCCCGGGGAAACACCAAACAACGAAAATGCAAATGAAAAGGTAAGTGACATTCTAAAAACATTAGTTATATATGTAAAAATACTATGAAATCGTAATACTCCAAAGTTCACTATGTATTTTTTTTTCAAATCATGCTTGTGAAAGTATTATTTTATTTAAATAATTTTCTAATTAATTTTTTTTTTCAAATTTCTTTTATATAAGCGTTATAAAAGTGTAGAAACGACACGAATTTCATTTGTTATAAAAGTATAAGTGTTATAAAAGTGTAAAAACGGCTCGAATTTCATTTATATAAGTGTTATAAAAATGGAAAAATAACTCGAATTTCATTTATATGACTACTTCCAATAGAGTAGAAGCAGAGCTCCACATGGATTCAATATATTATTAAACACTCTTTTCTCTATTTGACTATATGAGACGTTAATACTATCTATTTTTTCCCCTTTCATAGGTTTTGTCTTCATTCATCGAATTCGAGGGGCGAGGATCCGGATGGATAATTGATGAGATACTACATCTTGAAGTAAACACTGCCATATACATCCCTCTAGGAGCTGCGTCCTACATACCTCTTCCTAAGGAACTTCTACAGACAAAAAGCATTCTGAACATTCAAAATACTGACAATAAGTGCTTTCTCTGGTCCGTTCTAGCAGCCCTGCATCCTATTGATAGGGAACACCATGCTAACAGAGTTGCTAACTATTTATTGCCTTTCGAGATGGAATTAGATACCATTTCAATAGATTTTCCTACCCCCATTTCACAAATCGATAAATTTGAGCGAAATAATAATATTTCCATAAATGTATTTGGATATGAAAAAGAAGTTTTTCCACTTCGGATAACAAATAGGAATTGTGATAAGCACATTAATTTACTATACATATCCAATGAAGAAAATCAACATTATTGTTTGATTAGAGATTTAAATCGATTACTATCACACCTAACCAAACACGATGAAAAAGCCTTTTACTGCAATTATTGCCTTCACCGATTTACGTTGCAGGAAACCTTAACCTCGCATATCGGGAACTGCAGGGAGCATAAGATACAAAAAAATCAAAATGCCTACTGAAAGCAACAAGTGGTTATCCTTTGATAAATATGATTTCGGTTTACCAGTCCCATTTACAATCTATGCTGACTTTGAATCAGTATTATTAAAAACAGATACATGTCTACCAAATCCCAACTACTCATCCACATCAACTATAGCGATGTACGAAGCATATGGTTTCGCATATGTCATTCTAAATGCCGAAGGTAAAATGGTTAAAAAACCAATTATCTATCGCGGCAAAGATTGCGTTGATAAATTTTTATCTATGCTTTTAGAAGAAGAGGAAACTATTCAAAAAATTCTAAACGTTAAAAAAACCTATGATTTTTACTGATAAAGATAAAAATCACTTTGAAAGTAGTGAATCATGTCACATATGTGATAAATTGCTACTAGATGATAAAGTTAGAGACAACGACCATTTAACATCAGCCTACAGAGGAGCAAGCCACAATAAATGTAGTTTAAGATATCAGGTAGCCACCCACATCCCCGTCCACATACATAACTTAAAAAGCTTAAAATACATAACTTATGGCAGATTAGATAACTTAAAATACATAACTTATAGAGTACTAAAATATATAACTTAAATATATAAAATAAATATATAATAAATATACTAAAATATATAACTTAGATAACTTAAAATACATAACTTATGACATGAATTTGATTATGCAAGGTCTTGGGAAAATTAAGAATAAAAAAATTACTTGTATTCCAAGTCATAGTGAAAAATTCATTTCATTTTCTCTTGGAAAATTACGTTTTCTGGACTACCTGCAATTCCTAAATGCCTCTCTAGACAAATTAGTGTCAAGTATTGATAAAAGTGACTTAAAACTCACAAAGGAATATTTTGGTGATAAGGCTGATCTAATGTTCCGCAAAGGTTGTTATTCATATGAATATATGGATAACTTTGAAAAATTTAATGATACATCTCTACCTACTAAGGAAAGTTTTTTTAGCCATCTAGCAGAAGAGCACATCACCTCAGCAGAATATGAATATGCACAAAAAGTGTGGAAAGAGTTTGATTTAAAAACTATGGGTGACTACCATGATTTCCACCGCTCCAGGTCTTGCATGGCAAGCATGCCTTCGAATGTCTGATGTGAAACTTGAACTCTTAACAGATCCTGATATGCACCTTTTTGTAGAGAGGGGGATTAGAGGGGGCGTAGCCATGATATCTCATAGGTTTAGTGAAGCAAATAACAAATATCTAGATAATTACAATCCTCAAGTTCCATCTAACTATATAATGTATTTAGATGCAAACAATTTATATGGCTGGGCAATGTCCCAAGCTCTTCATACTCATGGTTTTCAGTGGGTAGAAGGTGATGTTGATTTTATGAATATTCCCGATGACTCAGATGAAGGATTCATTTTAGAGGTTGACATAGATTAATCTGAACACCTTCATGATGATCATAACGACTACCCACTCGCACCAGAAAAACTAAATATTTTACCTTCAATGATTTCACCTTATAATCAATCTTTGGCAAAAAAAAATTAAAGCTGAAAGTTCAACCTACTACAAAACTAGTCTCAAATGTATTGTCAAAAACTCGATACATAGTTCACTATCGTAACCTTAAACAATATGTTTCACTTGGATTAAAAGTAACCAAAATACATTCCATTCTAAAATTCCAACAAAGTCAATGGTTAAAGAAATATATTTTCTTTAATACAGAACAAAGAAAATCTGCAACTTCTTCATTTCAAAAGGATTTATTCAAACTCTTAAATAATGCCGTGTTTGGAAAAACAATCGAAAACTTGAGAAATAGAAGAAAAATCGACCTAGTTACTGATGAAAAAAAGGCAAAAAAGCTAGCAGCATCGACCAGTTTTCATTCCTTTAAAATTATTAATGAAGACCTTACTTCCATTGAGCGAAAAGTAACCTCACTTTTTTTAAATAGGCCGTCTTACGTGGGGGTATCAATCTTAGAGATTTCCCGAATTTTAATGTACGACTTTCACTATAACTACACCAAGAAAAATATGGTTCGAAAGCCACATTATTGTTTAGCGATACAGATAGTTTATGTTAGAACATACAAACATCGGACATCTACAGTGACATGCAATCAGATTCTCACCTCTTCGATTTTTCAGATTATCCATTAGACCATCCATTACATAGCAATATAAATAAAAAAAGCCCTAGGAAAAATGAAAGATGAGCTTTCATCAAAAATTCTCATCGAATTTGTTGGTCTAAAACCGAAAACGTATAGTATTAAAAGTGAGACAGAAGAAAAGAAAACAGCTAAAGGTGTGAGTAGAGTGATTGTGAAACGTAACATTAAACATGTAGACTATAAAAACTCCCTTCTCACAGAATGTCGCAATGTCGCACAAGGCTACTCTATTATTAGCAAGAATCACATGCTACAAACCATTTGATTTAATAAATCTACATTATGCCCATTCGATACAAAAAGATATGTTTTAGACGACGGTATTGCTTCACTAGCCTATGGTCACTATAAGTGTAAATATTAGAAAAAATTTCTACAACTCATTGTAAAATGTTTAATGTTATAATATTTTTTAATGTAAATTATCTTAATTGTCGAATTGCTAATGTATATAACACCATAATATTTTATTGTATTGTGTAAATATAACAATATGTTTGTATTTTATGTTTTTGAAAATCATTTCAAATAAAAAAAATGAACTACTCTCGTTGCTACACTTATTTTTTTTACTATTACTTTAATAAATTTATTAGCTCTACTATAATAAATATTTAAAAGCGATAAATTATTAATTATTTATAATAAATAATTAATAAATTAACTATAATAAATTTTAAATATTACTCTAGCATCATTAAAATAAAACTAAGTCAATATTTTCTTTTATAATACCTTATTTTTTAAACTTTTTTTTAAAAACCTATTTCAAAGTTTGATATTTAAATCTTCACAAATAAGTTGATCTCATCTTATATAAGACAGTATTAAACAAAAAAGACAAATTTTTACTTAAGAATATTTGAGAAGTGTCGAATTTACCAGTTAATACATATTTCTTCTATATGAGCTTATGAGCTTTTTAGAATGCGGTTTAGATATTTGGAAATATTGTGTAAGTCTTTTTCTTTTAAGGAGATATTTGCTTATTTTATTCTCTTCAATATGCTTTAAAATTAATAACCTTTTTATAATAATATATTTAATTAAATATTTTAATAATAACTATTAAATGTAATTCCAATAGAATTGGCAGGGTTATCTATTTATGGTTCTTACAATAAGATAATAATCATATCTCTTAGTGTAATACATATAGTATTTTATGAAAATTATACATAGCTAATAAAAAAAACATAAGGAGTTATTAGCAAATTTTATAATAAATTTGTAAGTTACTTAGTAATATTATTACAAAGTCTTTTAGTTGTTCTTGCAGATATCTAAATTATATAATATATTATATATATATATATATATTTTATATATATATATATATATATATATATATATATATATATATATATATATATATATATATATATATATATATATATATATATATATATATATATATATTATTATATATATATATATATATATATATATATATATATATATATATATATATATATATAATATATATTATATATTATATATATATATATATATAATATATATATATATATATATATATATATATATATATATATATATATATATATTATTCGGAATCTGCAAGAACAACTAATAGACTTTGTAATAATATTACTAAGTAACTTACAAATTTATTATAAAATTTGCTAATAACTCCTTAGTGTTTTTTTATTAGCTATGTATAATTTTCATAAAATACTTTACGGAATCTGCAAGAACAACTAATAGACTTTGTAATAATATTACTATGTAACTTTTTTTTTAATTTATAGTGTAACTTATGTCTTGAATAAGATTATCCAAACTGTAGTTTATAATAATATATAGAAAATCTTAAGGATCTAGTTATGTATAAATATACACTATGTACATTAAAAAAAAATTAAGTCCTTAGTAGGGGATTCTTTTAAAAAAAAAATGCTCTATTTTTAAAATCAAGTGAAAAACATGTAGACTTCTAATGAAGAAATATCGTGTGAAATTTTAGAATTTTTTGTTAAGTTCGTTTTGTGTTTAGGTTGTGTTGAAAGTGTTTATATTCTTATTTACTTATATTTCGTAATTATAAATAAATATTGATGTTTTTGAACAGACTAATATGTACATTAAGTTAGTTGGATTTATACTTAAAAGAAAAAAAAATTAAATAGATTATAGTAATTTTAAAAGGATCTTAAAACACTGCTTTGAATATTATTTATATAAAAAATGGTTTCTTTAGAAAAAATGAATTTTGTCAATTTGTTCTATATATTTTTAATAATAAAAAGTAATATTTTACTTTGATAACAAAAATAATTAGCTTGAAATGTTTTGATAATAAGCTAGACTTTTCATATAGAAGAAATATGTATTAACTGGTAAATTCGACACTTCTCAAATATTTTTAAGTTAAATTTTGTCTTTTTTGTTTAATACTGTCTTATATAAGATAGATGAGATCAACTTATTTGTGAAGATTTAAATATCAAACTTTGAAATAGGTTTTTAAAAAAAGTTTAAAAAATGGGGTATTATAAAAGAAAATATTGACTTAGTTTTATTTTAATGATGCTAGAGTAATATTTAAAATTTATTATAGTTAATTTATTAATTATTTATTATAGTATGCTTTCGCTTTTAAATATTTATTATAGTAGAGCTAATATATTTATTAAAGTAATGGTAAAAAAAAATAAGTGTAGCAACAAGAGTAGTTCATTTTTTTTTAATTTGAAATGATTTTCAAAAACATAAAATACAAACATATTGTTATATTTACACAATACAATAAAATATTATGGTGTTATATACATTAGCAATTCGACAATTAAGATAATTTACATTAAAAAATATTATAACAATAAACATTTTACAATGAGTTGTAGAAATTTTTTCTAATATTTACACTTATAGTGACCATAGGCTAGTGAAGCAATACCGTCGTCTAAAACATATCTTTTTGTATCGAATGGGCATAATGTAGATTTATTAAATGAAATGGTTTGTAGCATGTGATTCTTGCTAATAATAGAGTAGCCTTGTGCGACATTGCGACATTCTGTGAGAAGGGAGTTTTTATAGTCTACATGTTTAATGTGACGTTTCACAATCACTCTACTCACACCTTTAGCTGTTTTCTTTTCTTCTGTCTCACTTTTAATACTATACATTTTCGGTTTTAGACCAACAAATTCTATGAGAATTTTTGATGAAAGCTCATCTTTCATTTTTCCTAGGGCTTTTTTTATTTGTATTGCTATGTAATGGATGGTCTAATGGATAATCTGAAAAATCGAAGAGGTGAGAATCTGATTGCATGTCACTGTAGATGTCCGATGTTTGTATGTTGTAACATAAACTATCTGTATCGGTAAACAATAATGTGGCTTTCGAACCATATTTTTTCTTGATGTAGTTATAGTGAAAGTCGTACATTAAAATTCGGGAAATCTCTAAGATTGATACCCCCACGTAAGACGGCCTATTCAAAAAAAGTGAGGTTACTTTTCGCTCAATGGAAGTAAGGTCTTCATTAATAATTTTAAAGGAATGAAAACTGGTGGATGCTGCTAGCTTTTTTGCTATTTTTTCATCAGTAAATAGGTCAATTTTTCTTCTATTTCTCAAGTTTTCGATTGTTTTTCCAAACACGGCATTATTTATGAGTTTGAATAAATCCTTCTGAAATGAAGAAGTTGCAGATTTTCTTTGTTCTGTATTAAAGAGAATATATTTCCTTAACCATTGACTTTGTTGGAATTTTAGAATGGAATGTATTTTGGTTACTTTTAATCCAAGTGAAACATATTGCTTAAGGTTACGATAGTGAACTATGTATCGAGTTTTTGACAATACATTTGGGACTAGTTTCGTAGTAGGTTGAACTTTCAGCTTTAATTTTTTTGCCAAAGATTGATTATAAGGTGAAATCATTGAAGGTAAAATATTAAGTTATTCTGGTACGAGTGGGTAGTCGTTATGATCATCATGAAGGTGTTCAGATTAATCTATGTCAACCTCTAAAATGAATCCTTCATCTGAGTCATCGGGAATATTCATAAAATCAACATCACCTTTTACCCATTGAAAACCATGAGTAGGAAGAGCTTGGGACATTGCCCAGCCATATAAATTGTTTGCATCTAAATACATTATATAGTTAGATGGAACTTGAGGATTGTAATTATCTAGATATTTGTTATTTGCTTCACTAAACCTATGAGATATCATGGCTACGCCCCCTCTAATCCCCCTCTCTACAAAAAGGTGCATATCAGGATCTGTTAAGAGTTCAAGTTTCACATCAGACATTCGAAGGCATGCTTGCCATGCAAGACCTGGAGCGGTATAGCAGTGAGAAGGATCTAACTTATAATTTTTTAAGCAGAATTGTCTGAAACTTTCAAAAATATCTGCCAATAGTAGTACATCACTAATGACATATAAATCATGGTAGTCAAACATAGTTTTTAGATCAAACTCTTTCCACACTTTTTGTGCATATTCCTATTCTGCTGAGGTGATGTGCTCTTCTGCTAGATGGCTAAAAAAACTTTCCTTAGTAGGTAGAGATGTGTCATTAAATTTTTCAAAGTTATCCATATATTCATATGTGTTGCGACGCCCACGCCATCTGTCAAGAGTTTTGTGTATTACAAGAGTTATGTAATTGTATGCTATTGATGGAAAAATAAATGAGAAGACTAACATTGGCCGTCGGAGACGGATGGCCTGCGCGCAGGTTCTTAAAAAAGAAACCTAAGGAGATACTTTTGAGATGAATTTGAAAATTTTCAAACTTTAAGTAATGAGGATAACTATTTTTATGAGGAAATTTCATGAGGAAAAAAATAGAGGTAAGAGGATGTCCCTTGATTTACTTTGAAAAATCGAGTTAATTTTGTTTTGAAAAAAAAGTTTAGTTTTTTTTGTGGAAAACTGGAATACCACCTCAATGTCTCTGGAAATGTCTTTAAAAATGAGGAATTGGGTTTAAATATGCCTAAAAACCCGAAGGTTTAAATTTAAAAAATATAATTTAAATGTATTTAAGTAAATTTTTGAGTTTTATAGTTTTTGTTTGGTTTCGGTTGGGCAATTAAACTTGATTACTGTGTGTTTTATTACAATTTTATTAATTTAAATTGTTTTAAGGGTTCCTAGTATATTGTGTTAACTGTTTTTGACTTTTTTGAGTATTTTTACGTGCGTTTAAAATGGCTTTGCCCAGATATAAAAAGAATGAGTTAATAATGATTGCCGAGGAACTTGATATATCAGTGTCAGGCAAACCGACTATTTATTCGCTTAGAGAGGCTATCGAAAGTAGCGATATTTTCAAAAATAAACGCGAACAGTTCGATATAGTTGCAGAAACGGTACTTGAGGAATTGGAAACCCAACGTGTGCAAGAGGAGACCCAACTTGAAGTAGATAAACAAAAAACCACTAACAAAGTTGAATCTTTTGATTTGGAAAATTTAATAAGAAGCGTTAAAACTTTATCCATTCCTTTGCCAACTAGGCCGGAGAGCTTTAACCTTTTTTTCCAAAGCCTCGAAAGAGCTTTTTTAACTAAAGACGTGCCCGATAATCTAAAAGCCGAAATATTATTAAATATTTTGGGTGAGAAGGCTGCGAATTTTTTGGTATACTTAAGTGTCGACGATTTAAAAAATTATCCTAAACTGAAAGAAACTGTCTTAAAGGAATTTCAATGTTCACCACAAGAAGTGGTAATTGGCTTCCGTAAAGCACAGAAATTTCCTAATGAAAGCTATACGCAATTTGCTACCAGACTTTGCGCAACATATGACTATTATTGTCAATTACGTAAAGTAGAGGATTTTAAAACGTTATTTGATTTAACGATTTCCGATAAGTTATACAGTGCTTTAGATGGAGAGTTAAAAAGCCATATTGGTGTCTTGCAAGGTGAAGCGTGGTACAGGCCTGCAGAGATGGCTAAATATTGTGACATTTATCAAAATTCGAAGAGTAAACCTAACAAAAATGACTTTCGACAAAACAAATTCGCAAAAAACAAACTTGAAAATAACGGTCATAAAAATGTGGCTAGTGTATTTTTATCCGATGTAAAAAATGATTCATCATGTCCTGTATGCAAACAAAATAAAAGGCATCCTATGTATTTTTGCCCTAAATTTAAGCAACTATCAGTGGATGATAGAATTCAGGTAGTCAAAAAACTTCATCTTTGTTTTTTGTGTTTGAAAGGAAATTGCGGAGTTTCTAAATGCAAAAATAAACCTTGTAGAATATGTTCAAAAAGACATAACGTTTGGATTTGCCTTTCAAATGAAAAAACAAATGAAAAAATCGAAAACGATTCTATGTGTGTAGAAAATAATTCGAGGTCACTAGATCCGAATGCTGTGGTATTCAATCCAACCGCCACACAAAATACGCTGGCGCCTAACCAAGGGCAAAGTCCAGGAGTTGGATTATTCGAAAATGCTAATGCAGCCGTTTTTGCCATAAATAAAACCGAAAAAAATAAAACGGTTATTTTGAGTACAGTAAAATGTTATATTAGAGATGCATTTAATGCTTACCATGAGATTAGATGTTTGCTCGATGTCGGTTCAATGACTTATTTATTAAGTAAAAAATATGCAGATAAATTGCAAATTAAGAAGGAGAAAATAAACGTTTTAGTAACGGGATTAAATGACTCCTCCGTATGTGTTAAAAATAGTGTTAATGTAGAAATTTCAAATGCGGATGGAAGTTACAAAAAAGGATTAAATATGCTTGTAGTGGATAAAATAACCAATTTAACCCCAGTTCAATATTTAAATGTGGAAGGATTAATCCCTATTAATATTAATTTGGCTGATGATACATTTTATGTACCAGGACCCATTGATTGTTTATTGGGTGCAGAAATATTTTATGAATTAATGCGTAGTGGGCAAATTTATAGTAAAAATTCTAATCTTATTTTCCAAAATACAGTATTTGGTTTCGTAGCTTCGGGAAGTAGTAGCTGTGCAAATAGCGAACCTAAGTTACATTGTGGATTAATTAAAGAAGGAGATTTAAATGATACTTTAAGGAAATTTTGGGAAATAGAAAATGTTGAAGTAGAGCGAACTATAAGTAAGGAGGCTATCTTATGTGAGGAACACTTCGAGAAGACGCATTCAAGAGATATTGAGGGCAGGTATATGGTAAAAATGCCACTTAAGGCTGACCCAAAATGTTTAGGGGATTCGAGGGACATTGCTCTCAAACGATTGGATGCACTGTGGATAAGATTAGCGAAAGATTCTAATTATCTAAAACTTTACAAAGACTTCTTAATCGAATACGAACAGTTAGGGCACATGAAAGAAGTCACCTTTGAGGACAATGAGAACACTACTTATTATATGCCACATCATGGTATTTACAAACCAGAAAAATCAACCAGTAAGATGCGTGTAGTTTTCAACGCCAGTAACCCGACAAACAACGGAATTTCTTTAAATGCGTTGCAGTATAATGGAGGACTAGCTCAAGAGGACTTGTTTGCTATCATGCTGAAATTCAGAGAGCATCCATATGCCTTTACTGCTGATGTCAAGATGATGTACCGTCAGATACTAATGCATGAGAGTCAACAACCCTTACTCAGAATTTTGTGGAAGGACAGTCCTACTGATCCTGTGAAAACCTTTGAGCTTAAAACTGTGACCTATGGAACAGTGAGTGCACCATTCTTAGCAACAAGAACACTACTGCAGCTGTCGCGAGATGAAGAACAGAATTTTCCTTTGGCCGCGCCGGTCCTGAGATCCAACTTTTACATGGATGATGTCCTGGCCAGCACACCGTCTTTAGAAGAAGCTAGGGGGCTCAAGAGTCAGCTTTCCGGTATGCTTAAAAAAGGAGGTATGCAGCTGCATAAGTGGAGTGGTAGCCATCGAGAACTGTCTTCAAACGATGATGGAGGATACGACTTCGAAAATCTCATCGAGACAAGGCCCTTGGAGTGTCCTGGAAGTCGCAAGAGGACAGCTTCGTGTTCCGAGTGCAAGTAGAATTGAAGGACTCCTACACCAAAAGATGCGTCCTTTCAACCATTGCTAGACTTTTCGATCCATTGGGGCTACTAGGTCCAGTAGTCGCCAAAGCCAAAATCTTCATGCAGAGCTTGTGGAGTCTGCATATCGACTGGAACGACGATTTACCTTCCGAGAGCGCCAGAGAATGGCACCAGTTCCTTGAAGATTTTAACAGTGTCAACAGCATTTCTATTGATCGGTGTATTGTGACCAATAGTGTAACAAGATTTGAACTTCACGGGTTTGCAGATGCTTCGGAGAAGTGCTATGGGGCATGATTTACTGTCTATCATATTCACTAGATGGACCACCAGTAGTGAAGATAGTGACGAGCAAAAGCAGAGTCAGCCCGGTCCAGAGTGTCTCGATCCCTCGTCTCGAGCTGTGTTCTGCCGTCCTACTGTCAAAGCTGATGAAACGAGTCGTGACTGCCTTGCGATGGAATTCACCTACAACCTACCTTTGGAGCGATTCTACAATCGTCTTGGCGTGGATCCGGAAGGAGCCTAACACGCTGAAGACCTTCGTGGCAAATAGGGTTGCCACCATTCAACAGTTGACTTCTGAGGAGCAGTGGCATAAGGTCCCTTCAGCCCAGAACCCGGCTGACCTTATATCCAGAGGTCTTGACCCTTCGAGCCTACACCAAAGTTCCTTGTGGTGGACTGGACCTCCATTCTTGTCCACTGGGGACTGGCCTTGCAGTGAGCCGCCAGTACCTGTGAGTTCCATTGAAGCAATCCAGTCCGAGTGTAAGACTCATAAACTAGTGATATCGAATGACTTCGAACATTCATGTTGTAATGACTCTAAACTTAACAATAGTGACTCTAATTATCGTGTTTATCTTAATACTAATGTGAGTAATTTTGTGCATGATATAATTAATTTGAGTAATAATTATAATCGTTTAATTAGAGTATTAAGTTACATTTACAGGTTTCTAAATAATTGTAGATCAAATTGTCCTAATATTTTTGGAGACTTAAAAGTCAACGAAATAAAACAAGCAGAAATTAAGCTTGTTAAAATGGTTCAAAGTGTAGAATTTAGCAAGGAAATCAAGTTCCTGAAGGAAAAGGGCTCAGTTAATTCTGATAGCCAGGTAAGAAATTTATGTCCTTTTTTAGATAAAGATGAAATCTTGAGAGTTGGTGGAAGACTCACCCACAGTGATTTAGAATTTGATTGTAAGTTTCCAATACTTTTACCAAAAAATCACAAATTGTCATACTTAATTATTGAATACTTCCATTTAAGGAATTTGCATGCTGCACCACAATTGTTGTTATATCTTATACGACAGAAATTTTGGATTACAAATGGTCGTAATTTGTGTAAGAGAGTAGTTCATTCATGTGCTGTATGTTTTAAAGCAAAACCTGTTACTTTGGAACAGTTAATGGGAGATTTACCTAAAGATAGAGTAACACCAAATTATTCCTTTAGCGTGAGTGGCGTAGATTTTGCAGGCCCATTCTTAATTAAATATAGCAATCAGCGCAAAGGTGTCTTAAATAAAATATATGTCTGTATTTTTGTATGTTTTGTCACCAAAGCAATTCATCTTGAAATTGTGTCTGACTTAACGAGTGAAGCATTTATTGCCACTCTAAAGAGGTTCTTTGCAAGGAGAGGCAAAGCCTCTAAAATATATTCAGATAATGCTAAAACCTTTGTAGGTGCGAATAGAGAAATTAAAAGATTGCTTGATATTGTAATTAAACAAGATGATACTTTATCTGGGTATTTAAGCTCAGAAGGAATTGAATGGAAATTCATTCCCCCTCTTTCACCTAACTTTGAAGGCCTATGGGAGGCTGGGGTGAAGTCCTTCAAGTACCATTTGAAACGTGCAGTTGGTACCGCGAGTCTAACTTATGAAGAATTTTTAACGGTTACAAATCAAATTGAGGGAATTCTAAATTCCAGACCGTTAACACCATTGTCTTCAGACATTGAGGACTTGAATGTTTTGACCCCGGCTCATTTCTTAATTGGCAGGCCACTCAATACAATAGTGGAACCAGATATTTCTAATATAGATTCAAATAGATTAAAATTGTTTCAAAGAGTAACTAAAATTGTCCAACTTATTTGGAAACGTTGGCATCTTACATATTTGAGTCATTTGCAAAATAGAACAAAATGGCAAATTACTAAGACTAATATTAAAATTGGTGATTTAGTATTAATAAAAGAAGATAATGTGCCAAGTTTTAAATGGACTGTTGGTCGTGTTGTAACCCTTTATCATGGTAATGATGGTAAAATTAGAGTTTGTGAGGTGAAAACAAATTTGGGTATCTTTAAGAGAGGAATCTCAAAATTGTGTAAATTACCAATTGAGGATTGAGTTAAAAATTGTGTATTAGTACTTGTGTATTGTGAATTATAATTATTTGAAATTTAATATTTGAAGGCGGGCGGTATGTTGCGACGCCCACGCCATCTGTCAAGAGTTTTGTGTATTACAAGAGTTATGTAATTGTATGCTATTGATGGAAAAATAAAGGAGAAGACTAACAATATGGATAACAACCTTTGCGGAACATTAGATCAGCCTTATCACCAAAATATTCCTTTGTGAGTTTTAAGTCACTTTTATCAATACTTGACACTAATTTGTCTAGAGAGGCATTTAGGAATTGCAGGGAGTCAAGAAAACGTAATTTTCCAAGAGAAAATGAAATGAATTTTTCACTATTACTTGGAATACAAGTAATTTTTTTATTCTTAATTTTCCCAAGACCTTGCATAATCAAATTCATGTCATAATTTTTTAAGTTATGTATGTGGACGGGGATGTGGGTGGCTACCTGATATTTTAAATTACATTTATTGTGGCTTGCTCCTCTGTAGGCTGATGTTAAATGGTCGTCGTCTCTAACTTTATCATCTAGTAGCGGTTTATCACATATGTGACATGATTCACTACTTTCAGTGATTTTTATCTTTATCAGTAAATATTATAGGTTTTTTAACGTTTAGAATTTTCTGAATAGTTTCCTCTTCTTCTAAAAGCATAGATAAAAATTTATCAACGCAATCTTTGCCGCGATAGATAATTGGTTTTTTAACCATTTTACATTCGGCATTAAGAATGACATATGCGAAACCACATGCTTCGTGCATCGCTATAGTTGATGTGGATGAGTAGTTGGGATTTGGTAGACATGTATCTGTTTTTAATAATACTGATTCAAAGTCAGCATAGATTGTAAATGGGACTGGTAAACCGAAATCATATTTATCAAAGGATAACCACTTGTTGCTTTCAGTAGGCATTTTGATTTTTTGTATCTTATGCTCCCTGCAGTTCCCGATATGCGAGGTTAAGGTTTCCTGCAACGTAAATCGGTGAAGGCTATAATTGCATTAAAAGGCTTTTTCATCGTGTTTGGTTAGGTGTGATAGTAATCGATTTAAATCTCTAATCAAACAATAATGTTGATTTTCTTCATTGGATATACATAGTAAATTAATGTGCTTATCACAATTCCTATTTGTTATCCGAAGTGGAAAAACTTCTTTTTCATATCCAAATACATTTATGGAAATATTATTATTTCGCTCAAATTTATCGATTTGTGAAATGGGGGTTGGAAAATCTATTGAAGTGGTATCTAATTCCATCTCGAAAGGCAAATAGTTAGTAACTCTGTTAGCATGGTGTTCCCTATCAATAGGATGCAGGGCTGCTAGAACGGACCAGAGAAAGCACTTATTGTCAGTATTTTGAATGTTCATAATGCTTTTTGTCTATAGAAGTTCCTTAGGAAGAGTTATGTAGGACGCAGCTCCTAGGGGGATGTATATGGCAGTGTTTACTTCAAGATGTAGTGTCTCATCAATTATCCATCCGGATCCTCGCCCCTCGAATTCGATGAATGAAGACAAAACCTATGAAAGGGAAAAAAATAGATAGTATTAACGTCTTATATAGTCAAATAGAGAAAAGAGTGTTTAATAATATATTTAATCAATGTGGAGCTCTGCTTCTACTCTATTGGAAGTAGTCATATAAATGAAATTCGAGTCATTTTTACACTTTTATAACACTTATACAAATGAAATTCGAGTCATTTTTACACTTTTATAACGCTTATATAAAAGAAATTTGATTTTTTTTAATTTAAAAATTATTTAAATAAAATGATACTTTCACAAGCATGATTTGAAAAAAAAATACATAGTGAACTTTTGGAGTATTACGATTTCATAGTATTTTTACATATATAACTAATGTTCTTAGAATGTCACTTACCTTTTTATTTGCATTTTCGATGTTTGGTGTTTCCCCGGGGAGAGTTGTATCACAATTTGATCTAAAGAAGGCAGAGCATTCTTCATTTTCAGTTTCAGAAATTTTTCTTATGAATCTAACTTTCATATTTAAGTACCACTTGATGCCATTATGATCAATCAATTCTGTTATAACATTTATGAGGTCAGTGTGCACACTTTGAAGAAAGGCTTGGGGGTCTTGACACTTTTCCACACACGGATGGATAAATTGTGTTTCAAATGTGTTTAAACTTTTTTTTACTTGTGGTGAGAGACGATTTCTCTTTGCAGGTTTTATCTTCTCCTCGTCACGGTTCCTTTTCAGCGATTTCTTTTCATGTGATTGAACATGTAATTTGAGCTTGTCCAGTCTATTGAAGGTAGCATTACAATTGGAGCACTTATGCTCTACATTTCCATGAATAGTTCTTTCATGACGAAGTAAATTCTTATGATGCTTAAATTCTGTATTGCAAATAGCACATAATATATTGAGTTGTTTAGCAAACTGTGAGTTTTCTAAATCATTAGTTGATAGAAAATCCATTGAATTTGAAGTCTCCATTACTTCAATTTTATAGAGCTAGCAGAGCAGATGAGTGCTTCTGCTGCGACTGAGCTGATAAGATCGAGTTCTCCTTCTTATAAACTGATGTTGACCTGATTACCCAGTATTCTTGCGCGGGAGACATGCGCGAGGTACGAAAAATAGTCCCTTGTGCGAAAAACATGCGCGAGGTACGAAAAAAAGTCCGATGAGAGAGTTTAGTTAGTTTCTTTAGAGTCTGTTAGTTTCAGCTGATAACAGACTAAAATTGAAATTTCATTATCTAATCAGTAAAAAAAAATCTTAAGTGACGTTATAATGATGTAATTACTTTAAGTAATTCTCATCAGTAGGTAAAGGAGTATCCTTCCGCGAAAAAAACTTTGTATTTATGTGCGCATGGTTAAAAAATGATCCGATAAGAGAAAAAAAAAACTTTTAGTGTTAGCTGAATGTTAGTAAAAAAAAATAGTGTTAGTTTTAAATATTGTGTAATTTTCCTAGCATTAAATATCTTTTACTATAAAAAAATATATAAACTGAACATACAATTCTGAAAATCTAGTTAGAATTTTAATATGTTTCATGATGACTTAATTATACAATATCCTTCTCAAAAACTTTGTATTCATACGCATGATGTATAAAAAATAGTTCAAAGGAGAAAAAACCTCTTAAAGTTAGTTGAACATTAGTAAAAATAGCATTAGTTTTAAATATTATATAATTTTCATGACATTAAATATCCTTTTGTATAAAAAAAAAACTTGGTTAAACTTAACTGAACATATAATTCCGAAATCTAGCCAGATTTTGATATTAGTGCATTAGATTAAAAAAATAAATTGATAAGAATTTTTTTTTTAGTTTTAGCTGATCTTTAGTAAAAAAAGAATGTTAGTTTCAAATATCGTCTAATTTTCGTAAGAATAAATATTTTTCTTACTAGTTGCAAAAAACTAGGCTAAACTAAATTGAAGATACGTAGTAGTGACAATTTAATATATGTGCATCTAATGATGAGTTAATTATATAGTATCCTTCCGTAAAAAATTCGTATTCATAGACATGATGTACAAAAAAAAAATAATAATCCGAAAAGAGAAAAAAAACCTCTTAGTGTTATCTAAACATTATTAAAAAGTAGTGTTAGATTTAAATATTGTATAATTTTATGACATTAAATATCCTTTACTATAAAAAAAATATATAAACTCGGATTAACTAAACTGAACATACAATTCTGAAATCTTAGCAGATCTTGATATTAGTGCATTAGATTTTTTTTTTAAATAGTTTGATAAGAAAAAAATCATCTTATGTTAGTTAATCTTTAGAAAAATATTGTATAATTTTCATATGAATAAATATACTTTATATATAAACTAAGGTACACTAAAGTGAAGATACAATTCCAAAAAACTAGTCACAATTTAACATATGTATATCAGATGATAGTCTATATCCTTTCACAAAAATTTGTATTCATACGCGAAAGGTTTAAAGAAAAACCCCTTAGCTGATAACATTGTAAAAATGTAAAGTTTGTTATCTAATCAGTGAAATAACTCTTTTAAAACTACAATTGAAATGATTTGATTACTTTTAAATGGGTGAAATAATTACAGAAAAAAAACTTATAAATCTCAAAAATGCAATAATATAGGTTAAATGTTCCTCAAAAATAATGTAAACTTATACCGATAAGTATCTTCCCAGGGGGTCTGAAGAAACAGGTTGTATTTTACTAGCAATGTACGAAATCGGCATTACCTTTTGATAAAATATCACAGAATGGCTCCCTGATTTTTGGGGTAGGGAGAAAAAACGGTTTAACATGGGCGCCTATGGGCTCCCTGTGGCGCAGAACTGTCATATTTACCCTACAAGCAAGCAATCAAATTTTTTCAAAATGTTACTAAAATCATTCTATTTCGCCAGCACGAAAATCATTAAAAAACCAACTTGCAAAATTAACCGATCAGATGTCTAAATGATGTTATCGTACGTGCGTATGGCTGCACAAAAAAAAGCACAAATTTGTATCTATGCAACGCAAAAGATCTTCGAAAAGCCATAACCGAAAATGACCTCCTGGTTTCTAAAGCGCACGTTTTGTTTATTCAATAGAACCTCGATTATCCGTCCCTCTTTTATCCGTAACCCTCTGTTAACCGACCGTCCCTAAGCCAGCTTCAAATGAAACGTCAACGTCAAATATCATGACACAAAAAGTGATATCTACTATAAAACAAAAAAATAAGCACTTTTCCCAGAACTCGGCTCAGATATTAAAAAAAAAAAATATGAATAGAAATTCCAAACAATGTTTTGGACTTTTCTTTTTTCCAGAGAGTCTCCATTTTAGAGACAACTAAACTAAACGCTAAAATTCAAAGTTTGAAACTGCAAAATCAGCGAGGATTTCGGACGTTGGCGAATTTGAGGTCTGCGAACTTTCGGAGGTCTTCTGTACTATAAGTTTTACGATTTAATGAAAGTTCTCTATTATCCGGAATTTTCGATTATCCGACCTGCCTCCATTCCCAATTAGCTCGAGGTTCTACTGTATTTAGTCTGCCCCCCTCCCCCGCAATACTTTAAGACATTTTGTTAACCCTTTTCTATCTTTTTATATCTTTTCTAAAATCTCTTGCAAGAGTGGCTCTTCTATCCAGTAGTAGTTCCATAAGGAGCCACCTGTCCCTAATAGGGACTTGCATGTCCATAATAGGGACAGGTGGTTCCCTATGTGGACACTTGTACACATTTTTTTGTTTTTATTGTATAAATTAAACCAGAATAATTACAAAGTCACAAATTTTAATAATAATAGTAAACAGTCTAAAGATTGTGGTCACAAATTGTCCGTGACCTGTACAAGGGGTGAAAAAAATTAATTTTACTTAGGCTGTCCATATTGGGTAAAGGTACTATATAAAGTGTCAAAAAATGGCATATATTTTTTTAGCTTAAATTAACTTTCAAAAAACTATTTCTCAGTGCGTTCGCTTTAGTTTTCTCTTTCTCTCAAAATGTCTTTTTGCGTTAAATTTTCTAACATGTTTGCCCATTAGTTAGCAGCGTTAGTCGATAATAATGATATCGAATGTTGTGGGTAGATCCTTTAGAATTAAATGTATCATATGACTTTTGAAGCATAGCAAACATGTTTATGAATCCTTTATGAGTGTTTACGCATCTGTAAACCGCCGCTTCGTTAGCCCGCCCGGATAAAACGGCTTCCCTGCAGTCGAAGGCTTCTCTCTGTATTTCTCACGTCGGTGAGGTGGGAATAATTTTCGGAGCTTCATTGGATATTCAGTCAAACTCGGTTACAACGACAACTCGAAATAAATGTTCAGTCCTTTAAATTGCCCAGAGTAATCAATGTGATATTATCTTGCTTAAAGCGACAATTTTTGATTAACTCCTCTGTCATAACACTAAAAATATACGTTTGTATGATATCTAAAAAGATATGATTTAAAATAAATTATATAAAGTCTTCAAGTTTAAATGATTAGGTAACATGTAAATTATGAACGACATCAATTAAAAAATTATATAACGCAAATACGTTTCAAAATATAAAATTTAACTTTATTTAAACAATTGTAGAACTACATACAGTATTCAAAAGTAAAATTTGCTTAAAATAAGAAGAATGTACAAAAAATTTCAAACAGTTTTTCATTTTAAAACTTAGAAAGCCTTTTATTTCCATTTTTTAGTTGAAATTTATCTGTATTTACTTTATTAACTAAGTTTTTTTTTTTATAAGGAGAGTCGGATTGTTCTATCTCGCCAATGTTAATTTTCCTAACTTTAGGAGCATGTTTCTCAGAAACTATATGAATTATCATTATGAACTTTTTTATATTTTGTTCTTAACATATGCTCTTTGATTCAAACTGAGGAATTTTAAATATCTCTGCTCAAAAAAAAATTATATAACTTTAAATCTATTTTTTGGTGTTTTTTAATACATATTTTTTAAAAAATAGCTGTAAAAGAATTTTTTATACTTCGAAATATTCTCAGTTTAAATCAAAGAACTATATGTAAGGAACAAAATACATATAAAAAAGTTCATAATGATATCTCATATAGTTCCCGAGAAAAATGTTCCTAAAGTTAGGAAAATTAACATGGGCAAGAATAGAACCATCCGACTCCCCTTAAATTTTACCTAAATGTTTTCATCAGTTGCGTGATGTCTAAGAGACGCCATTAATTTATTTGAAAATAATTGCGATTTAACAACGTGATATTTTTTATCAGTTAAAATATCACGTTGTTAAATCTTTTCTTTCAACTTTTTTTTTCTTCGCAGGTGGCTTTTTTGTTGTATTTAATCGTTCTTATTTTTTGTATTTTTATATTATTGATGTGTGTATTATTTGAAGAAGCCGTCACTAAGCAGAATATTTGGAACTTTTGTGAAAAAAAATGAAATTTTGTGATTCCAATTTAGCAGAATTAACCTGATAAAATAATTGTGTTATAAAATGTTTGTTTATAGAATTCTTCCACGTGTAAAGCAACTTTTGTAAAAAGAACAGGTTAAAGAACTGTTATTTTTATAAGAACAGAGCAGAGAGCAACTGTTCTTTAAAAAGAACGTAACAAAATCACGCATTTCTGATCTTTTTTCCCGTGGTGTTTATGCAGAAAAGAACTAAGTTTTCGTTTTGGGCTGACTTATTTTAATTTTTAATCAAAAAACTAATTGGAAATTTGAAAAAAAAGGCATCGAGGTATAAGGGAGACACACATTCCAGAAAAAGAATGGAATGATTGAATGAATATTTCATGCTGTTATGGCTGCGAACGTTTTAAAAGCCTATACTTTAACATAGAGAGAGACTAATTTTTATTTTTAATTAAAAAACTAATTGGAAATTTGAAAAACAAAAAAAAAATCATCGAGGCATAAGGGAGACACACCTTCCAGAAAAAGAATGGAATTCTAAGATGAATATTTCATGCTGTTATCGCTCCGGACATGTTAAAAGAGCTTACTTTTTTTTAATATAGAGATACACGATTCCTCAGTTTCATAGAATTTAAGTTAAGTATATTTTTTACCTTTTGTAAGTGCCGTTTTTAACGTATCTAAGTACAAACGAAAAACTTTAAAGCTGATTTTCTCGTTTTCACCATTTTGTCACTTAGCACGTTCTTCCACTAAGATCTTCACTTGTACATAAATATATTTTGTTACGTAAGACAACATCTAGGGATTCCAATGAACAGACCACTCCCCATTGGACGATGTTTAACCAATCCTGCCGCCGGCACTCTGCGCATGCTCCAAGCTTAGTTAAACAACATCTTAATTGGTTTGTGTCATATGATTTAATTCCTCCCGAATTTCAATCGTTGATTTCCTCCCACCTGTTGCGCTCCTGGTTCTCTGTTCTTGTTCTACTGAAGATCACAAAACTATTTTCTTCAGAAGTTTTTCTAAAGGTATGATCTTTAGTTCATTAGTGTTATTTTTTTTTAAAGTTTCGTTTTTTTAAATCGTTAAAAACAAAATAAAATATTAATAATTTGTTTAAAGTATAAAACATTGTTTAATTATATAACTACGAAATTTTTTAACTTTATATTAAATCTTAGGTAGTTTTAATTTCCAAAAAATCGTCTCAATACTTCACATGCAATTATAATTAAAACATTTTGTTTTAATCTGAATTACTTGTAAAATGAGAATTCCAGAATTACTTGTAAAACTTACAAGTGCCAGTGTGAATTTTTATATTTTAATGTGATCTATGATATATAAAATTAGTATACAGCAAGTGTAAAAAGTAATTTTTTTAAACGAGTTGAATAAATAATTTCACGAATTAATTGAAAAATGCCATTTCCACTTGTTGTCATGCAATATTTTTTTTTAATCACGAGAAAAAGTATTTCTTTGATTGGCATTAGAAATCAACCAGGCAACACGTAAATTCTATTTTGAAGCAAAAACGAAATATATAATTGCGTTTAAATTAGTTATTTATGCAACAAGTGTAAAAAGTAATACTTTTTAAAACGAGAGGATTTTTTTCACAAGCGAGGAACGAGCTTATGAAATAACGACACGTGTTTTAAAAAGTTTACTTTTCACATGCGTTGCATACACTATTTTTTATAATTACGTGAAAAAAATCAAATATCTACAATGGGCTTGTTTCAACACTTTGTCAAAGAAAACAAAACAACCAATGAAATGTTAGATCGGAGCGCGTGACGTTATAAAAACCAATGGGCTTGTTTCAACACTTTGTCAAAGAAAAAAAAACAACCATTGAAATCGCAGCATGGAAAGCGTGATATCATAAGAAATATTCCCATTCAAAAATAAGCCACGCACATAATGTTTTTACGTAAAGCAGATCGATATATCTCTTGATCCAGGCGCGCAGCCAGGATGTTTTCAAGGAGGGGGCTTAACTTCAGAAGGGCACTTTTACACAAATTCCTGAGGGTCTGGAATACCCCCAAGATCTGGGGGGAGGGGAGAGGCAAAGTTTTGAAATGTTAATCTTCCAAAATGAAAATTTTGAAATACCTGTAACTATACTAAATTTGCAATCAGAATCCAGTTTTACAAACTAGACTGCTGGGAAAAACGCTTAAGAAAGTGAGTGGTTGGTAAAAATTCCCAGAGGATACTAAAATTACTGGAATTCTAAAAATTGGCACAAAATTAGTTCTTACATTGGAATCTTAACCCTAAGAAAAATTATCAAAACAAAAAAAAATCCGATTTGTGAAAGGGAGTAAAATGTTTTAAAACAATTCTCTGATATCTGTGTCGTTTTTTGACACACGATTATGAATTTTTAACAGCGATTTTATAAAATATGTCTAAAAGTTAGGTTAGTTAAAAATTGGTTCATCTAAATGGAAGTCGAAGGAATTCTAAAAGCTTATAAAGCAAAATTTTTTAAACGTTGCCATTTCCGTCAATTGTTAAAAACAAACCCTCGTTCAAAAAGATACATTTAAATCCAAAAGCATGCTTCAAGTTTCAAATTAAATCTTATATATAAATTAAAGTACCATTTTTTCGTTGTGACGGCATCACACCTGAACGGCTTGGACCGATTTCACTAATTCTTTTTTCGTTGTGTTTGTTATTGTCAGGAGAAGGTTCTTAATGAATGAGTTATTCGAAATTCGAACCCGAACGGGTGTTGGAGTGCAAAACGTGAGCCGATTTCTCCATAGGAATAGCATTGTAAGATTAGAATTTATACTTTTTATTTCATTTTAAAAGAAATTTCAGCACGTTCAACGCTAACGAAAATTAAGTATAAGCACGTCAGAGCACGTGAGTTTAATTTGTAGGATTTTTATTTGAATATCATTATTTTATTTATTGAATTGAAATCTTTTGATTTTTTTTGTTTTCAAATTTAATTTAATTGATGTTTATAAATGGTACGAAGTGAAGATATTGCTACAATGTACCATGGCAGTAAAGGAGATTACTATTCTAGATCTGATGAATACTTCTAAGAAATGTTAATTCCCTCTACGTATAGCGTAAAAACTTTGTTTATGAAACTGTCAATTTGATACAGCTATGATATGGCCAATTGAATGTTGGCATTGGCGGCTTTCGGCGAAGTTAAAAATTTAGCGTAGGGCAGCTATTCCCATCCAGTTGTATGGGTTAGGGTTAATTTGAATTATCGTCGCACTAGAGCTATACAAAAGGGATATTGGCCACGGGCGTCTTTATTTAGAACCACAGTCATGTGACGAGCCAACACCTGATTAGGCACCCAATGCAACTTTTACATCGTACGCAGCGTCGGGACTTTGAAAAATATTTAACGTGCACTCCCACCACATGGGGTATTATTCTTTGGACATTTTTGGCTGCATTTGCCAAGGATCGATGGATTTTTCGATCAACCTTCAATTAGAATTCAATATTCATAGTAAAGACAAGACAACGTCTGTCGGGTCAGCTAGAATTTATAAAACATAAACAGTTTCTTCTTTTTCTTTTATTATTATTTAACACGTTCACGCCGGCGCGGGCCACCGGTGGCCCGCACTAAATTGTCTCATCGGGCGGCGCGTACCACCGGTGGCCCGCACTAGATTGTGTCATCGGGCGGCGCGTACCACCGGTAGCCCGCACTAGATTGTCTCATCGGGTGGCGCGTACCACCGGTGGCCCGCACTAGATTGTGCTGTTAGACGCTGAAAATTAAAATAATAAAAATGTAACGTATTTTCATTAAACACATTTTTAATTACAATTATAATTAATAACGTATCATACACATAAGTTTGGTTCAATAACTCAAATTCTACAAAATTAGCATAATAATTCTACATTGTTCTATTTATAACATCATTATTTTTTGTGTAATTTGTTAAAACATTTCAAGCACTACTAAGCTGTACTGTACTACTGAGCAAACATAAAGCGCGTGTGCAGGTGTGAACAGGCATAAATCGCGCGCCGCCAGATAAAGCGCGGCATTTATTTGAGCGCCGCCTTACTTACGCCGGCTACCGCTTTTTTACGCCGGCGTGAACGTGTTAACTGTAACTAATAATTTAAAATAAATTTATATAATTGTTTGCCTGAAAGTGATTTATTTTGTGGGCTTCGAAAAAGAAATGGATATGATACAAGTAACAGCTTTGCTAGTTTATTAAAATTCACAAATACTGATTGGTATAGCAATAAGTAGCACTATACAAACTCTTGTTATTATTTATCAAATTAAAAAATTCTTTCCCCTTTATTTTTGCTTAGTGCAATTTTATCTATTATTTTTCCAACGTCAACCTTCCTATTCCTGTGAATGGAGATTAGTGCCAAATTTGATAAACGTTCCTCTCCCATCGTAGAACGCATGTAAGACTTTAGACGCATGAAACTGCTAAAAGTCCTTTCAGCTTTTGTTTGGCTTAAGGGTTTATACTATAGAGAAGAACTCAAATTTCATTATGTTTCGTCAATGTTTGGAAAAATGATTATGAACTATTATGCTTTCAAGAGAAAACTCCAAAGTTTTTCAAATCGCCATGATGTTGACTTTTGAGATTCGTCAATTCTTTCCCACTTTTTCTTCCAATGACGAACTTCACTCATACTAGTTAATTAATCGCTGCTCAAATCACTCGAATAAAATTTCACAGCCCCACTTATATAATCAAAAGTAGCCTTATTACAGTAACATGGAAGTAAATACTGAAATTTTTTTTGATGAAGTAGCCATACTATCTTCAAACCTCCACTCCAGCTCACTTATTATTTGGTCAATGTACGGAATAAATAAAGATATACTATAATATGATTCGGCAGTAGCAGCAGATTGGGTTTCCCTAAATTTTTGCCGTTTGGCTAGTCGGAGAACATTGATTTCAAAATCGTTGTTTAAACTAAGAGTTTCTGCCTTTTTAAAGATAGATGAAGATGAAAAGTGTTCTAATGCCTTTTCGCACATGTCTAAAAAACACGTTCAATATCTTTCAATAGTTCTACAGCCCGAGTAAGTTCTGGAGACTTCAGTTGTAGAAGCCTAGATACAGGCAAAATCAACTTTTTAAAGCCGTCCGTTTAGTCAGTCGTTCGCATGACAATCCGTATCAAATGACTCATTTTAGAAAGTGATTATTAGAAACGTTTTTGGTTCCGTTTGGGGGATTTCTTAGGTCTTTCATGGCATTTCCACGTAATGGCAGCACGAGAGAGGGCTGAAACTTCAGTATTCCATATTTCCCGACTATTCCATAATACCCTCCTCTTCTCTAAATAGTGTTTGCTTTCAAAGTTCATTTCCATGTCCTTTCCTGGTTCCTTTTCCATTTTTTAAATTTTTAATTAAGACCTGTCCCATTAGACCCCGCACATGAGGGTTAATCGGACATTTACATGTTTGTTAAAGAGTTAACAACTAAAATATGGTAATGTTGTAACATCTGTCTAATGACGTTTTAAATAAACGAATGTTTAGTTGTTATGAGCTCTTATAAAAGGAAAATTAATTTTATTGTATTTTTGCTGAAATACAAAAGTTAATAAAAATTTGTCCCATTAGCCCCTACTCTCCCTTACTTTTAATAAGCCGTTAATTTGTTTAAAACTATTTCTAATTTTTGTTTTAAATCTTAAATTGATTTTTTTACTTTGGTTTTTATGCAATTCAACATCCAAATTTTATTATTTTTTTAGGGGTGTCAAACATAAACTCACATTATATTCAAATACAGTTATTCTCAAGTTGTGCAAACAATTGTACTGTAATTGTTAATGAGTTATGATAAGTTTTGCATCCATTTTTAAAGCAATGGATTAGACCTTATTATTTTTTGAACAGCAAATAAATTTAGCAAACGATGAAGAATGTTAATTGAATTTGCCAAAGAGAGAGAGAAAATATTAAAGAAAAAAGTCATTTTGAGCTTTTAAAAGTTTAAATTACAACTAGCTAAATGCGTGTATAAATATTGTGTTTAAGGTATTACACAGTTTCACAGTTTCCGTTATAAACCTACTTGTTTTTTCCTAAAAGAATTTCCGGGACTATTAAAGTAACAGGAGAGTAGGGTATTATAGTTCTTTACGCTGTTTTTACATAATTTCCATCTACGAGTTGCTTCTCTGAGTGGTGTTTCATGGATTCGATCCACCGACCGCAGACTCCACTCTTTATACCATTCTATAACTGTGAGCCACTCGTCATGGCCATAGTTGCTTGTTGATTAAGATTTCAATATTGCATTGATTCTAAAGGGTATTGGTCAAAAGGTTTTTACTTTTTACTATGCTTATTGGAAAGGACCTGAAAATCCCATTATCTTATCCAGAAGTGATAAAAACTGGAAAAAAAACAGGATAGCACATGATATATCGGCGATTTTTAGTAACGGGGATTTTTAACTGTGTATCTGTAAGTAGTAACTCTACGAGCACGAGACTGAAAATTTCAATTTAAGTTTTACACGAATTTAAACTGATTTTAATCTATATTGATCTCCACAGGGGTTACTGAGAGCCAAAATTTCCTAAAATTTTTGCTCTAGTTATGCTTTAAGGCATCAAGAACTAACGAATCGATACTGTTATTCCTATGATATACTACGCGGAAACAAAAACTAATTTAGCGAAAGTGTTAAGGGGAAATGGACCCGGGTCTGCTAACCGTAACCGAAGTGCTCTGTGTTTCTTAGCCATATTTCTCCGGCTGTATAGAACATTTTTAAAAACGGTTTTTTATATGACAAATGTAGCTGACTTACAGGTCCCTATAATATCACTTTTAAAATTGATTCGACCATTACTTGTAAAGTTGTTTATTGAAAAATTAAAAAAAAACACTTTCGAATCAATTTCAATACGTGAGCCATATGGGATACGCCAGCTACATTTATCATATAAAAAACCCATTTGTAAAAATGTTCAATACAACCAGAGAAATGTGGCTTAGAAGTTGATTTTTTTCCCATTGGATTAACACCGAGGCACTTTGGTTTGGAGACCCGCTTGCATTCCCCCTCTAAATGTATCTGTTCCTTTTTAGGTTTGAATTATGGAGCATCGGGAGATGCGGATCTATGAAGTTTATCCTTCCTGCCTGGAAGTCGAATGCGCTGGGGCATTTGTTAGTCCGGTGTCACCCCGAAAGAGATGCCCTGACGCTCCTGGCGACCGAGTAAGAGAAAACCGCCCTCCGAGAGAAAGATCTGACCCCGGACGCGGTAACTCCTCACTTCCCCTACAGCGGAAGAATGCAATCAGGAGGAAGAGGTCACCAAAGAAGTTGTGTTCTATGAAGTTACAGTCAGGACTCCCACAACATACGTTAGTGTATCTATAAATGTGAATTTTTGATTTATACAAATAATTCAGCATTTATCTTGTAGAAAACATGTAACATCTATGTTAATTAATGTTAACATGTCTATGTTAATATGTTATGTTAACATATCTATGTTACATAACATATCTATGTTATGTAACATATCTATGTTACATAACATAGATATGTTATGTAACATAGATATGTTATATATCTATGTTAATTATGTTAACATGAATGTTAATTAATTAAGACCTGTCATACGTTAGCATCGGGAGATGCGGATCCATGAAGTCTGTCCTTCCTGCCGGGAAGTCGAATGCGCTGGGGCATTTGTTAGTCCGGTGTCACCCCGAAAGAGATGCTCTGGCGCTCCTGGCGACCGAGTAACGCCCGTATTCACCGCAACGCGTGTGTTTGGCGTTAACTCATGAGTTGATATACCCGCGCATTACCGCGTTCACCCTCGTTAACGAAATCGCTATTCACCGCGTATTTTGAACACCGAGTATATGGATTCGGAGGTAGCGAACGTTACTTGCTCAGTGCGGCATATGATTGGTTGAAAATAACTCACTCTTTCTTTACCCACAATCCTTCGCTTTTCTGTTTTGATTTTTCTCTCCGTGCAAACTCGTGGTAATTTCTGTGTTAATTACTTAATATTATTATTTATTCGTTATTATTTACAATTTTTATTTATTATTTATAATCTTTATTTTACATTCGTTTTTGTTGTTATTGCATTTTTAAAGTATTTATTTCTAATTACTGAGATGGAACCAGAAAACGTAAAAAAACGTGTTTTTTACACAAACTACGAGAAAGAACTTATTCTTAATTTAATCAAACCACAAATTAAAATAATTGAATGCAAAGAAACGAACAAAGCAAGTAATGTAAAAAAAACTAGAAGCGTGGCAAGAGATTGCAGGTTCTATTTAACGACGATATACAAAAATACCAAGAAAATTACAAATGTGCGGCTTGCAAAGTGTATTCAGAAAATAAAAAAATCAGGAAAACGAATGCGAAAAAGGAATGGCGATAATCACAACACACAGAAATTCGATTGTGCGCATGCGTAACTCGGAAAGTTCGACGTTAACGCTCCCAATTCGGCGAGTTACCATTTGAACCTATGGTTGAGATAAATCGGGAGGTAATTTGAGCGGTGAATACGGTTTGCGAGGTGTTAGAACCGGTTTTCGCGGGATAACTCAGAGTTAAAAAAAGCGGTGAATACGGGCGTAAGAGAAAACCGCCCTCCGAGAGAAGGATCTGACCCCGGACGCGGTAACTCCTCACTTCCCCTACAGCGGAAGAATGCAATCAGGAGGAAGAGGTCACCAAAAAAGTAGTGTTCTATGAAGTTACAGTCAGGACTCCCACAACATACGTTAGTGTATCTATAAATGTGAATTTTTAATTTGTACAAATAATTCAGCATTTATCTTGTAGAAAACATGTAGCATCTAATAGTGTTATGTAGAAAATAAAATAATTATACGTAATGTTATAGATTAATAAATTATCATATGAAAACAAAAATGAATTTATATTTCCGTATTCGAAATGCATAGATTACCCAGGCAGCAAGCGTAATCGGCGAATGGTTGGCCAATCATCGATTTCATCGGCAAATAATTGGAACTTTTTTTACGAGATCGGGAAGACGTCGCGCTAACTTGTCACTCCGACGTCTACAAAAACCGGTCGCTTTGTGAGATCGGATAGAGATGGGGCTGAAGTCGTCTGCCAATCAGTCGATTTTTTGGTGTTTTAAGCGTCGGTTTACGTGGTCGGCCCGACCGCGTCAGGCGATCAATTAAACGTGGTCGTTTGTAGTGATTGGGCCGATGTCGGTACGATCTTTCAATTCGATCATGAAGATAATACATTTTATAGATTATAAAATAAATTAAAAATCTAGTGACAAGCCCTGTGATGAGTGAAAAGAAGTTTTCTATTTATTTAAACTTAATAACTTAAAGATTTCTGAAATGTAGCGTGGAATACATTTATCAAGAATATATAATCTTAATATTTTCAAAATCGATAAAAATTTTGTCGAATCTATTAATTTTAACCGCGAACATATGTTCCAACTAAACCGTCTGGTGTTGAACAAAAGGGCATATCTGGGCAGATGAACATCCCGCACCGTTCCACTTTTACGTTATTTTTTATTGAATATTCTTTCAGTACAATGTCTTCATTTGCTCTACCGTACTCCAGAGACTTAGTAGATATATTATCCTAGTATAACATTCTTTTTACCAAGTTGGAGCTGAGGGTAGTTGCTCTTCGTTGAACGACGTCCTTAAAAATTGTTGAAGGTATTCTTTTGCATCTTTCTCGTCTCCGACCATATCTCTGACGTGGCTTCGGTTCGAGTTAAATGTTCATATTCATCCCTTAATACAGGGGTTCCCAACCTTTTTGCACCTGCGTACCACTTGACTTTTTGAGAAATTTTGGCGTACAGCTGGGGGAAAAAAAAAGATCCACCCTTCGTTTTTCGGCTGCTATTAATCAGGGAATTTTGTGAAAGGTGTCAATTTTCAGGAAATATTGTAAGGAATTCAGAACTGGCAACCAAAATTGTATAAGGGGTCGTCTACATATTAAAATAAGTACCAACTTTGAAAATTCCAATGGCAACACCCAATTTTTTTTATATAAAAATGTTTATAATCTTCAAAATACCCCAGATCCAAAACAAAAATGCAATAATTGGCATTATTTGTTGAGATATAAGCATTCGAAGTTGAAGGCCCATAATGTTAAAAAAGTTTCACAAACTTTTATTTATACCTCCACAAATAAAATGAATTAAACCAACATTTTTGTTTCATTATATACTTCTTAATCTTCGAAAAACAAATCACACAAGTTTTTTCATCAATTTTTAATTATTATTTTTTTTTATTTAAATTTAAATAAGAAAAAATAAATTATGATAGCAACCCCAAATTTTTGTTACATAAATCGATAAAGTAGATCAAGTAAAACCAAAATCCCGAATTTTTTAATTCAACAACAATTATTTGCCGAGTTATTGTAAAAATACTGAAAAAAACGAATTTTAGGGACCGTGTAAAAAATTACTTAGCAAATTGGACACTAATTTGCATTATCGTTTGGTGGTTGAAAAGCGTTTTTGGTAAATGTTTATTCAAATTATTGATGTCTGTCAAATGTCTAAAAATCTTTTCTTGTTTCAAGTGCATACAATGTATTTTGTTTGTATAATTAACATTAAATTATATCGATTACTATGTTTTTGAATGTATGTTATTTCCAATATTATTTATAATTATTTTATTATAAAATTTCCAATAATATGTTATTTCCTCGATTTTTTTTTTAATTATTAGAGATTACTTATTTATTTAGTTATTTAGTCAGTTAGTCAGTCCGTTAGTTAGTCAGTCGGTTAGTTAGTTAGTCAGTCGGTTAGTTAGTCGGTCAGTTAATTAGTCAGTCCGTAAGTTAGTCAGTCAGCAAGTTAGTCAGTCAGTAAGTTAGTCAGTCAGTTAGTCAGTCAGTTAGTCAGTCAGTTAGTCAGTCAGTTAGTCAGTCAGTTCGCTGACTAACTAATTGACAGTCAGTTAGACTAAGTTAGTCAGTCTGGACTAACTAAAGGAGTGACTAACTAACGGAGTGATTAATTGACTGACTGACTAACTAACTGACTGGACTGACTTACTAACTAACGGACTGACTAACTAACGGACTAACGGACTAACTAACGGACTGACTGACTGACTAACTAACTGACTGATTAACTAACTGATTAACTAACTGACTGATTAACTGACTAACTAACTAACGGAGTGATTAATTGACTGACTAACTAACTGACTGACTGACTTACTAACTAACGGACTGACTAACTAACTGACTAACGGACTAACTAACGGACTGACTGACTAACTAACTGACTGATTAACTAACTGACTAATTAACTGACTGATTAACTGACTGATTAACTAACTGACTGATTAACTGACTAACTGACCGACTAACTAACTGACTGACTGACTAACTTACTGACTGACTAACTTACTGACTGACTGACTAACTAACTGACTGGCTAACTAACTAACTGACTGACTAACTAACTGACTAACTAACTGACTAACTAACTGATTAAATAACTGACTAAATAACTAAATAAATAAATAATCTCTAATATTTAAAAAAAAATCGAGAAATGGACAAAAATCTATTTTCGGGATTTAGACCCATTCGGGATTTCGGCTTGTCTGAATTTTGGTTTGTCGGGATTTCGGCTGTCGGGATTTCGGCTGTCGGGTATGTCCCAGACCCAGTGTGCCGAATTTTAAACCAACCTTTTGTAGCAATATGAATGAAACAAAAATTTGCATAAAATGTAAAACCTAAATGTAATAATTATGTTTGTCTATCTGATTGTAACTAATCGCATTTGAAAATATGTTCGTTATAAATAATCGTATATGTGACTTAATTTAAAATTAAAACTTTTTCTCGTCTACCCTTTATTTTATTTCTGAATTTTAAAATTCAAAATTAAAAAAAAAAGGTAAAAACATAAAAAAAAAATCACAATATTAGTGAAGAAGGTTTAATTCTAGCATCTTTTGGCGAGATTATGGTAACCCTTTTGCTAGCTTGTCGTTTCGAAAAAACACCCTAAATATTACCTTTATCAATTTGGAGATTTCCCCCCAAACGAATTGAAAATTAATGCTTTAATATCTCAGCAAATAATGCAAAATGAATAATTCTTTTTTATACCTGGGGTATTTTGAAGTTGATGAACATTTTTATGTAAAAAAATTGGGTGTTGCCATTGGAATTTTCAAAGTTGCTACTCATTTTAATTATACAATTTTGGTTGCCAGTTCTTAATTCCTTACGCTATTTCCTGAAAAATGACACCTTGCACAAAATTCCAATTGACCAATAGCAGCCGAAATATGAAGGGTGGATCGTTTTTTTTCCCCATCTGTACCACCAGACCTATATATAAATATATTAATAAACGTCTAATATTCACTCTTCTAAAAGTGTTCAAAGGCTTTTTGAATTGAGTTCCTGAGAAAACTTCACATTTAATGGTTAGATATTTGTTTATTTATAGCATACTTATAATAAAGGAGAATTAGAAAGATTAAAACAGTATTAATTTACAGGTTTGTTTATTACCCATATTCCTAAAAACATACAAATAAAAAAAATAGTACAAACTCAGCAAAAAATTTATCATCATACAAACTATACTTTTTTAAATAGCAGAGCTTGCCGGAAGATCAAAGGGTTCTAGGTTTTACATCCGATTCTGAAGTTAATTAAAGTTAATTTCTCTTTAAAATGATGTTAATGTTTAAAGTAATGAGTAATATGTTTGCTCACTGCTCATGCGTACAGAAGCTATTGATAGCATTATGTTGCTCACATCACTCACGCGTACCACCGAAATATTCCCGCGTACCAGTGGCACGCGTACCACCGGTTGGGAACCAATGCCTTAATAGATTTCACTTGTAAAGATGAAAGGTGTGCAATTGTTTTCACCCGAATCGCTGCAGCATCCAAATCAGGAACATTCGGATCATCACCATAATGCTCATCGCCCCCACGACTGATATGATCAGCTAGCTTCCTTCTTTTTCTTTTATTGGTGTCAGGAAAGAGGGATTTTCTTTTAAGAGGGATTGTCAGTCCCATAGAGCTAATGCATTAGTTTTCTAATCATAACTTCCGCAGAAGTATTGCTTTGCCATGTTAGCCCTTTTTCCCCAGGTATGGGAATCAACATAACATCGAAATGAAACAAATTTTGAAACGAAACTGTTATCTAGTTATTTAATTAATTATTTTTTAGTTTTAAAATGCCACAAATTTCAGCAGATGGCGACACTATTTTAAAATTTTATCATTTAATAATTAAATAACCGGATGTTATTTTCTTTTCAATTTTGTTTTAAATTGATGTTATGACGATTCCCATACCTGGTGAAAATGGGATAACATGGCAAAGCAATTCTTTTGAAGAAATTATGATTTCAAAACTAATGCATTAGCTCTATGGGACTGACAGTCGCTCTTAAGTTTCCTAAGTGCTTCAATATTCCGCTTGTGCAGCAATTTCCTATGGGGTGATGTAGGGCTTTCTCCAACCAATGCCTTATTCACTGAATACTGTCATTTCAGGGATGGTTCTTGAAAAGCTAAAGCAGCAACATTGGATCTTCTTTCAATTGATCCCCCTTTAGAAAAATCGATTTTTTTGCCACCAGTTGTTTGGCAGAATTGACTCGTATATATTTCTGCCGGATTGTTTGTCGAATTGTAAATCAGAGTGTTACAACAAGAGACAAGAATTCTCCTGGTCTCGCCTTGGATTCCAGAAAGCATACCGCCTTCTTTTAATATGTTGATAACGTTAACTGATGGGTCACTGATTTTACGGCGACAAAAATCTCCGCACAATTTATAGTCTCCAAAAACATGTGCAGGAACGTTTTGTATTGCTAGTGACAGTTCGTCGATTTGTTCATTCGATGGCTGTTGTATATTAGACACTGAAAGTTTTTTTATTACAAGCCTCACCCCCGCCACTAATCTGTACATTCGTTCTGCAACGAGCTTCCTACATTGTACACCTTTGCTATTGGCGGCGGACCTCGTAATTTAGAACCGCGGTCAAGAGGTCGACACCTCAGCCTTTTTATCTGAAGAACGATGATATAAATCGAATATAACATATCGGTTTAACAATTTTTCTGGTCAAGAACAAGAATACTTTAGAGTTTATAAAAGGGCAAATATTACAATATCTATAAAAACAATTTATCAAAACAAGGGGCACCCCCATTTTACAAAGTAACATATTACTGAAATACTTAAATAGCCCTCGTATAGCTCTAGTGCGACGATAATTCAAACTAAACTAAACTGAAATACTTAAAAAATGTTATTACTTACTTAGGTAAGTAATAGAAATTTTTAAGTATTTCAGTTTAGCTCCAATATTCATGAATATTCAATTTTCACTTTTCAGGTTGCACATCAAAATCGCTGTGTTATAGTATCAAACCTGACTACAACTAAAGTAATCAAGTTTAAAAGTCGCGCAAATTCTTTGACTGGATTTTTCATGAGCTCCGCCCACTTTTCCCACTTTGGTTTTAGGGTTACACTTCAAAAGACTTACAAGTTGGCTGCTGTTTTACTTCTACGATTTGGCGACCTTTATTTCTGTCTGAAATTCCGATAAAATCATCGTTCGTAATAAACGTTTATGTCATAAAAAGTACTTGAAATGCAAAAGCATCATTTAAATTTAATCTTAACATACAAAGATAATACATAAGTGAATTGTTTAGATTTATTGAAAAAGATTGGTATCACTGATGCCAATTTGTCCTACAGATGTCGCCACGATTCTTAAAATGAGGATTTTTTTTAAAAAAAATAATAATTAAAAAACTGGTAGACATTTTTCTTTCAAATCCTTATTAAACTGTCTTTCATTCCTATTTGCATATCTGGTGCAAAAAAAATCATACGTTAAAAAAATACTTTACCAGAAACTATGATTAGAAAAATAAAGCATTACGTCTATAGGACTGACAGTCCCTCTTAAACAAGGTAGGTAATGATTTGAGAAAATTTGAAATTAAAAGAAAATTCTACTAGACAGGGGCTTATATGAAATAATGGAGAAATTACTTTGCTTCAATGGATTTATAATAAAAGGGTTAAGCTCCAAAATACCTTCAAGGCTTTAGTTGCATTGGTATGTTCTCGGTTCAGCATCGGGAGCATGTTGGTTAAACCTTGGGTAGGAACCGTTATTACGTACGGAATGCGTTTGAATCTACCCGGATAAACATCGGGTAGACGACGGCGGAAGGTAAAAAATGCATTGGTAAGTCCTCGGTTTAGCATCGGGAGCATGTTGGGTAGATACCGTTAATACGTAGGAAAGACGTTGGAATCGACTCGGCTAAGCATTGGGTAACCGCCTTCACGTAGCCAATGGTCGCAAGATAATCGGTTTACGGTCGTATAATAACGCGAGTTACGTTGGCGTGACGTGGGTAAATGGTCGCGCGTGGAATTGGCAAGAAGTCGCTGCGATGGTCAAATCCGATCAATAACCGACAATTTGTAGTTGCAAAAAGGGTGGTAACTAGTCGCCGACGATTGGCGAAAGGTCGTATATGGTACATCGGCCCGATGCACTGCCGATTGGCATTTCCGATCTCTTGCCGACATACCAAAATGCGTCGGTAAGTGGTCGCACCTAATTGGCAAATGGTCGGTCGCCAAGGACGAAACGCAGCCGCTGCGATGGACATCGCCCACCCTTTTCCGACGTGATCGGCTTGATGTCGCAGAATGCATTGCGACTTTTGGCCGATGCTCGGCCAACGATTATTTGCTGCTTGGGAAGTCGCTGCGATGGTTAAATCAATCAATAACCGACGATTTGGGGTCGCAAAAGGGGCAAAAACTAGTCGCCGACGATTGGCAAAAGGTTGTGTTTTGTACATCGGCCCCATGTGCTGCCGATTGTCATTTTCGATCTCTTGCCGACTACCAAAATGCGTCGGTAAGTGGTCGCACATGATTGGCAAATGGTCGCTTGCCAAGGACGAAACGCAGCCGCTGCGATGGACATCCCCAATCCCTTTCTGACGTGTCGGCTCGATGTCGCAGTATTTTTTTGCGACGTTTGGCCGATGCTCGGCCAACCGATTATTTGCTGCTAGGGTACTAGCTTTATGAACCCTGTGTTGCACGGGTGTACCCTTAGTAACGGTGATTTGTTTTTAGTACAGCTATGATGTAATGGCAGGTCTGTTTATTGGCAAGCTTTAAAATTTTAAAATTTAAATAATCAGTATCTAATTTAATTTTACTGTTGTTTGGTGAGTAATTTAATTGTACCTATATGGAGTTGCATGAAATATGAAGTGGAATGTTGACCATATTTGGCGTTTTTCGCTGCTTGGCAACGTAACACAAATAGCTAAATCCCGACCGGCTGTTCTATCATAGCTGTTTCATGATGCAACTCGATAGATATAAGAACCTTTTACCTTAAATTTTCAAGCTCGCCAAAAGTCGCCAAACAACAGACCGGCCATTATACCATAGATGTATCAACTTTTATTTTATGCCAATTAATCGCCTCTCCACAGGTCAGCAACCCATTAGGATATTACAATCTCATCCAGTTCAGTAAAAAAATGGATTTCCGATTATACTAAGGCCCTTCCATCTGGTGTTTGAGGGCTTTTCCATAGACCTTTGTTACAGTTGCCAGTTTCATAAACAAAGAAAACCTGGTTCAGGATACAATAAAAGAACAATAAAAAATAAAATAATGATATTCAAATAACAATCCTACAAATTAAACTCACGGGCTTACGTAATTGTACTTAATGGGGTTGTTTCACGTCATGGATGGCAACAGCTCCAATGGTTTGTTGTCATTTATTGCCTGTAATTACTTACGTTTAGGTATTCGGAAATTAGTTTTCTAAGAATATTTAACTTCTTTAATTTTTTTAAATGCTAACATCTATCTGTAGTGTTGATTGTTCAAAAAATTTGTTAAAGAAAGCTTGCATAGAAAAAAAAATTATTTTTATCAATGTCTATTTGAGAGGGTAACCGAAGCAACCAATGAAATCTGGTACAGATAAAAATGAAAACAAGAGCGTTATATCATCTGAAACATGTTCGAATTTAAAAAAATCGACGAAATAATTTAATTTGGGGACAAAGAATGTCAAGACAACTAATTTTTCAAAGACACTGACAAATCACCTTAAATTCATTATTAAATTTAATAATTTTGATTTAGATCTAAATTTTAAAATGTAAGAAATAGGGTAATATTTTGCGAACAACTTCAATATGAAGTAATAAATAAACACACATTTCCTTCCCGTTCGGCTCTCACATGTAACATCATGACGAAAACTGGTTTCAATAAACAGAAAAACCTATAGTCTACTAGGTTTTGCCATTCGCTGCCTTGATTTATAAAGGTTATAATTTAGACTTGGACTTGTTTTTTACGTGGTTTGATCCAGATGGACATAACTTTTTCTTATTTTAGGTAATGTAGTAAGTAATGGTGTTATTTTTTTTGCAAACTACAACAATTTTTTATGACAAATAGTTTCTACTATATTACTTAAAATAAACATTCGAAATTCGAAAAAATCGAAAAATTAACAATTAACAGGAGAATTATGGACCTTATACACAAAATTTAGTTATCCACAAGAAGAAATTCCACAATTTTTTTTCTGAAATTCTCATATTGAAGGAAAAAAGGGCTACTATCTCCCGTACAAATAATTTATTGTTACTTACAAGATAAAATGACAAACTCCTATATCTTTTATATACTATTTTTCGTGCTGCCATCTACTGAATAAAGTTTAAACTAACATATGATCTGGAAATCTGTAAGAATGCATAGCGTCAGTTTTGGTGCTGCCATCTAGTGACTAAGTATTAGCATAATTGAAGAGCTTAGTGGAAGAACGTGCTAAGTGACATAAAGGTGAAAACGAGATAATGAGCTTCAAAGTTTTTAGTTTGCAACTTTTCTGTCATTCACAAAATCATAGTTTTTTTTGCATGATATTTTAGTTTGGTTCTTCAAAATGCTTGGTGGCTTTGGCTTAACCGTAATTTACGTAATAACACGACATTTACAAAACGCGCTTGGAAGAAAGTGCTAAGTGACATTTTTGAGGTAATTTTGGTCCATACCCGTTTCATGATTTCTGTACTAACCGTTTCATAAATTCTGTAACTACAATGTATAGTGTTTGGCCACTGCCTGTACGTCTCGTTCTGTACTAACCGTTTCATAAATTCTGTAACTACAATGTATAGTGTTTGGCCACTGCCTGTACGTCTCGTTCTGTACTAACCGTTTCATAAATTCTGTAACTACAATGTATAGTGTTTGGCTACTGCCTGTACGTCTCGTTCTGTACTAACCGTTTCATAAATTCTGTAACTACAATGTATAGTGTTTGGCCACTGCCTGTACGTCTCGTTCTGTACTAACCGTTTCATAAATTCTGTAACTACAATGTATAGTGTTTGGCCACTGCCTGTACGTCTGTTATTTTGTTTCTGTCCGTACGTCCTACAACCCCCCCCCCCCCCCCAACTTCCTTTGTACCCGTCCAATTTTTAAAGTTATTAGTTTCAATTACCTAATATAAAATATAAGGTAATAAAACTATTGCGATGGGGGTCAATAATCCAAAATATAGATTTGGTGCTTTTTACAAGTTTTGGAGGATGCTCATTCTAAAAAATTAGTTTTTTTTACATTGATCCGTCTGTCTGTCTGAAACTACTTTACAGTTCGAAATAAAAGAGCTACGGACTTCAAATTTAGTACACGGGTTCCTAGTTCCTGTTGGACGTCATAATAAGGTTTTCGAGAAAATTGCGCATGCACAAGTAGAAGCTGCTATAAACTTTTTTTGGTTTTAAAGGTATTGCTGAACAACGAAAATATATACGGACTTCAAATTTGATACACGTGTTCCCTGTACTAGTCGGGCGTCAAAATAAAGTTTTCTACAATATTGTGCATGTGCAAGGAGTAGCTGCCATAAAACTTTTTAGGTTTGAAAGTTATTGAAAATACTTTATAAGGTATATATAACCTTTAAATGAGCGTATTAAGTGTTACACATCCCTAGTTTTTTTAAAGCTATCAGTCACCTATCTTATACTTTTTGTTCGTCCGTCTGTCCCTACTATAAGGATTTCTTTGAGTATTTAAGTTAAAAGAAAGTAGGTTATATAAGTTAATTTAGAACTTCTTGCTAAATGTTAGATGAGTAAGTTTTTAATTGAAAATATTTTTTAAAAAATACCATTATCACTGATATTATAAACTAAATACTTTGAAGAATAATAAGACAAATCAACTTAATAAAAAGTATACAAAAAGATAGTAAAAGAAACACAAATGCATGTGAATAAAATAAATATTAAATTTAAAAGACTTTAAAAAAAGATAATGTTTTTTTAAAGTCATCGATATTTTAATAAATATTAAGAACTTATAACGTTTTATACTTTGTCACACTTTATTTTTACATCAATTATTATAAAAATATTTTAGTTTTACATAACAAAGCAATATCTTGATTAAATTTGTACTTACCGTATAAGCTGCTATTCACACTTTTAAGCAAAAATTCAGCTTTCCGCTTGCTTCTTAATTCCATTTTAATAATTTTAGGAGTTTAGGACATTGCACAAAATGCGTTCAATAGCTTTAGAGATCAAACGTAAAATGGCTTTAAAACGATTTTTGTACCCATAATTCATTTTTTTAAACAAACCAGGTGCTTTGAATGTTCGGTGCAATGTTGTTTTAATGCGAACTGGGATCTCCATAGAGCAGGTGCAACTTTGTTTTAATTATTACCATCTGTTCGCTGCTAAATTATCTATGTTTATGACAATAAAAATCAGACGACATTCAAAGTAGACGATATTTTATAAAATGTTAAAACCTTTACTCCGTTTAAATTTAAATCAAAATGCATTTTTTTCCTATTTGGCTAAATGCACTCAAAACCCAGTTTTACGCAATATAAATTTTTATTTCATTGATTAATTTAATAAAAGTTAATTAGGAAATATTAATTACATTTTGTTGAATTCTTTTTGATTAAAACTACAAAAGAACCATTTGTTTTGCTATTAATGCAAGCGAAAGTCTGAAAATTTCCCACTAACGTTCACTAGCACGTTCTTCCACTAACGATCGTTCCGGATCTGGCGATTCTGGTGAGAATACATGCCAAGGATCTCTAGCTACGTTCTTCATAAGAAAATGTGACGAAAACGCGTTGCACATACCAATTCTTATGCGAAAAATTACATCGAATGTTTCTAAAAATTGAGCTGTTATTGTTTAAAGCATAATAAAAAATGAAAAAAATTGAATCAAAATGTCATTGCACCTTTCAATTAGTTGTTCAAAAATGTTCAGCTTCATTGAGGAACGGGACTGTCCTTCCACCATGTATGGACTCTTGAGTTGCGTAAAGTAAAACAGTTCTAAATTCACTAAAAAAGCTTTAAAATCATATGTTTAGTAAGTGTAGCGTTTTGAATAACGTTATCTAAGATTGTAAACAGTATTTAATATTCTATTAGTTTTTTTAATGAATCTAATTTAATCATTGTAAAACGTAAAATCTAATTTTAAAAAAAGCTTTTATGTAATTTATAATGTATTTGTTTTAAATGATTAACTAAATAATAATTATAAACATTTCTTTTAATTAATAATTGAAAAATATAGTAAAATTGTACACTGCTCAAAAGAATTAGGGGAATGCATGGTTTAAACCCTTTCACCCCCAATTATTCCATTTAGAATCATTAGCTTGCGAATTTTTTTCTCACTAACTTGAGCTCGCACTTATTTATCGTTAGAAGGAAGAATCATGTCTTTTGAAGAATTAAATAATGTTTGTTTTAATTAAATGAAAATATGAAAAACGTGGTAAAATAAAATTCTCTCCCAAAAAAATTTATGAAATAAATTGACCCTAAATTCTTCACGCTTACATTCTTCGATGTTTAAAAATTGATTTTAACTTTTTTAACAAGTAAAGTTTCGAAAAAAATTATTGTTATAATTTATTCAAAAGCTATGCTTCCCCTTAAATTTTAGTTAAAAAATTAGGATTTTTTCCCCCTGTTTTTTACCATTTCATTCTGAATGCATAATGAATCTATTTCACAAATTTTAGATTTTTAGAATAAAAAATAAAACGTTGGAACTGAAAGGGTTAACAAAAGTACGCAAAGCGCTCCCCTAATTGTTTTGAGCAGTGTAGTTTTGAAATGAAAAATACGTATTAAAAATTTAAATTTATTACTTAATTAATTTATATTTTAGTATTTTAATTACTGATCCTTAATTTTATGTCATTTATAAGTGTTTATTGAGAAAATAAGAATTTGACATAAAACAAGAAGTTCATAAAGAACTAAAATAGCCAACTTTCATGTTACTTAAATACTTACTGAAGTTCTAATCGGGGAAAAAAAACTAGGTTCCTAAAGTAAATATCATCAACAGCCGTTTCTACACTAGATTTATACACATTAGAAAAAAAAATCGAAACACAGCACCCAGCTATAATTTAAACTTCTAAAAGCCAAAATCAACTATTTTCCTTAATATTCTTTCGCAAATTAATTAAATATTATTTATCATCTGCTCGTGATTTATTTGTAGTTCGAAGAATAATTAAATATTTATTAATAACAAAAGTAATGAAACTACTCCGAACTGCATTAAAAAATAAGAAATGTAAATTAAAACTAAGCATAATTGCATGCAAAAGTATGCCTTGCCGCTTTCTTGGTAGATAATTAATGAATAATCAAAGAATCAAATTGTGCTACATTTTATGACGTCATTCCAAACTGATTCATGAAAATATTATTTTGCTTCAAATATGTTTAAATAAATAAAGTTTCTCATGCCATTGTTGATTTGGCAACAGTGATTTAAATGACTCAAAATTGAATTTCAATGCTAATTCAATGGGAAATTCGCCGACAGATAGTAGATTTATGTCCGTCCGGACGTACAGACAGACGGACAAAAAGTATGAAAGTTGGGTATCTGAGGTCATAGCTTTCTAACAAAAAAAAATTTAAGATCCGATGGATAGAACCGATTTTGGAAGGGGGGTACGGACAGACAGACGGACAGACAGACAGACGGAAAGACAGACATACATACGAACAGACAGACAGATGGACATCAACCGCATTTCAATACTTCAATACCTACAGTGATTTAAATGACTCAAAATTGAGTTTCAATGCTAATTCAATGGGAAATTCGCCGACAGATAGTAGATTTATGTCCGTCCGGACGTACAGACAGATGGACAAAAAGTATGAAAGTTGGGTATCTGAGGTCATAGCTTTCTAACAAAAAAAGAATTTTTAAGATCCGATGGATAGAACCGATTTTGGAAGAGGGGTACGGACAGACAGACAGACAGACAGACAGACGGACATCGACCGCATGCCAATACCTACTTTTTCATTTTTTTAATTCTTTCGAATTAAAAAAAGAAAAGTAGGCTAAAAAGTTGTCGAAGAAAAGTAGAACTTCCCCAAAAATGATCGTAGTTCAAGTTCTTGAATCACAAAAGTTTAATCAATGGCTAAAAAAAAATTCCCAAAGCTACTATTCATAGACCCCGAGATAACAGGTGCTAAAAAAAAAGCGCAATTTTAGTACTGTTTTTTTCTACAAAACCCTTCGAACTGACTTAAAAATGGATGCTGCTTTGGCCCAAATTTCCCTCTTGGTTCTTCATTACATTTTTCTTCTAGAAAGTGAGTGAAAGCGCATGGTTTTACTATCTCTATGGAAGAAACACACTTGAAAAGTTTATTTCTTATTTCCATATGATTCCATTATTGGATTCTTTTTGGAAATGTTTTAATATTTTTATAATTTAAAAAGAATGACTTCCTCATTTATTGATATTTTTTGGGTTAAATTTTAAAGAGAAGTAACTCTGTATATGCTCGCCCTGGCATGTAAAAACTGCTACTCAGTTTGAAACAACCTCTTAAACTGTTGTTTTCAAAACAACTTTCAAATCTAGCACATTTTTGCACGTTTAGTTAGAAATCCCAAATATGTCAATCATAATAATTATTTATATTTTCAATTGTGCAAAGAATGAGTGATAGTAAAACATTAAATGTAAAATATCGGTTAAAGATATAATATCCTAAATACTAAATATCCGAGATTTTTACTGCACGTTGAGAGTTAAACCGAAAAAACCAATGAAGTGGTATGTGAGAGGTATCGGAGAATGGCCTTCGAAACAAAATTAGAACACACAACTGCGATGAGGAAGTTGAATAATTATAATGTATACAATTAGAAATTACGTATATTTCTATTCTATGATGATGTTTAATCACTGCATAAATTATTTAAAGACATTACCAGTTAAAAAAGAATAAAACCTAAAAATTTTAGTTTTTTATATTATTAGATTTTAAAAAATACTGATTTAAATAAGAAATAATGCTAAGTTTTTTGATTATCCGTTATCTGTTTTGCATAAATCCTCAATAATTGCATTAAGAGGGTAAAGTAATTGATTGAGCTAAAATAAATTATAAAATAATTTATTTTAGTTTATTCAAGACAGAAATTGCGAAACAAAAAATATCTGCTTAAAAACAGTTGAAAATATTAATTGTGGTTTTATTCGGTTTGATTTTTTTTCTTTTATTTTCAACATGATCAGACAAGTAGAAATGACACATTCTTTCATTGAATTATGTCAATGATATACATTGACTTAAGTGTTTTAAGAATTTTTATTTTTACTATACAAATAAGCCTTTTAAAATTCTTTTTTTAAAACAATTTAATCGCAATCTAAAAAACCAACTGAAATTGTTGCTTGAACTCATTTCAACCTGGTGTCATTTTTTTAAGATTTTAGTTTCCAAACAGTAATAATGAAATTTATTCAGATTAATCCAAGTTTTGTATTTGAAATTTATTTTTAGATTTTTTGCGAGCTTTATTTTGTTAAAGAGGATATGTAATATGAAATCGAGGCTATGGAGAAAGACATGGATGTTGGATCAGCGTGAAGCTTTCTACAACCGGGCTTCGAAAAAATGCTGTCCCTTCCTAATTGCCACGCTGTCCAAGGTATCTGTCAAAAACTGTTACTTTTCGGTAAGAACCGAGCAATAGAAAAGAGAGACTTGAAAATAAGCAAGTAACCAGCTGCTATTGCTGAAAGTTTAAAATCTAGTGTAGAATATGAAGAGAAACACAGTTGTTCTTCTTTTAATGAACTGTTAATTATATTGGAACTGAACTGTTGATTATATTACTGATTTTTGGAAAATGGTCAAAGAAGATCAGGTAAACATATTCATAAATTTTTCAATAAGTTCCAAATCCATATATAAATGCATCTGAAATCATAGAAAGTTATTTAAATGTAAATGCTTTCTTAAAAAATGTACACATAACAAAGCTTGGTCAAATAAAAGATGCTGACTATCAAAAAATTGCAACCCACCTTTCTTGGGAGTTTTCGCTTCCTTTTACCTAAATTAGCCTAATAGAATTGTCGCGATGATATCACAGATCTTCTCTCGTGATGGGAGAACTATATGCTGGGAGCTAAGTCTCCTACAATGTTAAAAATTTGGTGCTTGGTTTCACCATGATATTGGTTCCTTTCACCATGATATTGGTTCCTTTCACCATGATATTGGTTCCTAGTAGTTGCAACGGCTGTGTGGTGAAATGTTTCACCTTTTTTTCGGTGTTTGGTTGAACCATTTTTCTGGATTTGGAAACAAAATCCTGAGAAATGGTTCAACCGAATACCAAAAATATGGTTTAACGTTTCACCACACAGCCGTTGCAGCTACTAGGAACCATATTTTTGGTGAAACAAAGTGCCAAATTTTTAACAGTGTACCCGGTGCCAAGCGAGGCGTTTGGGGTTGATAAGCGTTACCGGTTGAAGAGCGCAAGGGCAAAGCCAGTAGTAGTTTCTAAAAACATGAAAATTATCTAAAAGAAGAAAATATGTCAGGAAAAGAAAATAGAAGAAACATATCTGAAAAAATATCTAAAAACAAGAAAAACTCGTGCACTATAAAAATGTTGATAGGAAGTATATTATTCGTACATAAAACATTGATTCTAGCGATACCAACATCTATAAACTTAATCTTCTTTGTTTGCATGAATCACCCTTTTATTTAATGTTTTTAATAACTTATCAAATTCTTCACGAAAGATTCTTATTTTAAAAAGATCAGCATGTTTTAAAAATGCCTTTGTTTTGTTATTAACTTCTCTACTCGTGTTTTTCGTTTACTTTCTTCATTAGTAGAAAATAGATATCTTTTATTGGTAAAATTATTTTTCTTGAAAAGAGTAGGTGATCTTTCGCTAACAAGTTTAAATTGATATTCTTTATACTTAAAATGTTTTTCTTTGGGTTTGAGCACTTTTTCGTAGACACACATACTCACCACGAGGGTTCATTTTCCCAGGATAGACAAGATAATCAGCACAACGATCTAGGACTATTAATACTGCACATTCATCTAATACATAATTAATAGCTGCATCTTTACAATCACTTAGCTTTATATCTGGTATTGTTCCTTTATTTTTTTGTGTAATTTCTCAGCATGAAATCTTCCACTACGTTCCAGTACTTTATTTTTAAATTCTTTATCTTTAAAGTTATATTCATCTTTTAATTATTCACGAAATCTTTGAAATTCTTTTTTATTCCCTAATAGCTTATCCAAAGTTATAATTTCATAATGGAAGATGAGACACTTTTATAGCCTCCAGATTATTAATTATCCAACTATTATCCATTTCGTTTGCCAACAAAACTGCTTGTTTTCAGTTAGTGTTTTATCTAACTTGTTATAATGCATATATAACCCTTCAGACACTAATATAATCAGTTTATGAACCAGCCCAAGTTCATATTGCCTATTCAGGGCTACAATAAATGCTTTTAAATTGTCTCCAGACAGTTTTTCGTTATTCATACTTATAACAGTTACCACACTAACTGATGTTTTATTATGATCAAGGAAACTCCCTTTAAATTTTACCTCGATATTCATTGTTTATTTTTTACAGATATAATTATTGCTTCAATTATTATAACTCACCTTACGTCAAGGACTAAGGAAATAGCCCACGAAAATTTTTAGGTTATCCTTTCCCCAAAATTAATTTGCATATCATATCACGACTGAAATCAATACGAGATATGTCCTACATCGCGACGCACTTGGTTAATATTAGTTATTTTGTAATTAAAAACATATAAAGTAGGTATTGACATACGAACGATGTGTGTCTGTCCGTCCGTATCCCTTCCAAAATCGTTTCTATCCTTCAAATCTTAAAAATCCATTTTTTTTGTTACAAAGGTATGTGAACGGATAAATCTGAGAGTGAGTCATTTGACTGAATTGCATCATACACTAAACCTTCACTTGATTGTGGAGTAGGCGATGTTAAATCACGCACAAGGTTTAGTATGTCTTGTATTTCATTAATAGTGTTACATGGAGCTGGAAATATATACTTACCAAGCTTTATTATGTGTACATTTTTTAAGAACGAATTTACATTTAAATTACTATCGATGATTGCAGATGCATTTATATATGGATTTGGAACTATTGTAATATTTATAAATATGATTATATGATTACCTGATCTTCTTTAACTATTTTCCAAAAAACAGAAATTTCCGGATATACTTCACAGTTCATTAAAAGAAGAAAAACTATTTATTTTCCTATTCTACACTGGATGTTAAACTTTCAGCAATAGCAGCTGCCACTTACAATTTTCTTCTCTCTTCATTTTGTTCGGTTCTTCCCGAAAAGTAACAGATTACAAAAGAACGCGAACTTTTGAGAAAATGGGCGCTAGCCATTCGAAGAGATGATTTTAAACCTACACCTAAAGTTGCAATTTAAACTTTTAAAAGCCAGAATCAACTATTTTCATTAATATTCCTTTGCAAATAAAATTAATATTATTTATCGTCTGCTTGATTTATTTGCAGTTCGAAGAATATAATTAAATATATATTAATAAAGTTTTCTTTGACAAAGTGTTGAAACAAGCTCATTGGTTTTTTTTTATAACGTCACGCTCTCCGAACTGCGATTTCATTGGTTGTTTTGTTTTCTTTGACGTAGTGTTGAAACAAGCCCATTGTCCTTCATTTATTAATATTAAATAAATAAAATGTCTTATGCAATTGTCGTTATGGTAACAGCTATTAAAATGACTAAAAAATAATTGCAATGCTAAGTCAATGGAAAATTCACAGACAGATAGTAGACCGATGTCCGTCGGACATACAGACAGACGGACAAAAAGTATGAAAGTTGGGTCCCTGAGGTCATACCTTTCTAACCAAAAAAGAATTTTGAAGATCCGACAGATAGAACGGATTTTGGAAGGTATGGACGGACAAACAGAGGGACGGACCGACGGACATCGTCAGTACGTCAATACTTATATATAAATAATAAAATTTTTATATATTAAATAAATAAAAATATTTAAAAAAATATTTTAAATAAATAAAATTTCTCATGCAATTGTTGATGTGGCAACAGCCGTTAAAATGACTTAAAATTAAATTCCAATTCTAATTCAATGGGAAATTAGTCGACAAACAGTAGAAGCTGTCCATCCAGACGTATACATACAGACGGACAAAAAGTATGAAAGTTGGGTCTCTGAGGTCATACCTTTCCAATTAAAAAAAGAATTTTGAAGATCCGACGGATAGAACATAATTTGGAAGGGGGTACTGGCAGACGGACATCCGTCAGCATGTCAATACTTTATCATTTTTTTTAATTCTTTAGAATTCAAAAAAAAGAAAAGTAGGCTAAAAAAACATTTTTACTAAAATTTAATAATAAACGGCTTATTTTGGCTTAAAAAATACCTTAACAAACCCTTATTCTTTTTAAGTAATTGCCCCCTCCCCCTCACACACACCAAGAACAGAATTCTGGGGAATGGAGTCATCAAAAAAGAAGACACCAGACCCGGGACACGCCTTTTTTTCTGCAACCGAAACTTTATATTTGGACGTTTGATAATCAGGAATCTTCAAAACAAATAATAAATCGTGTCAATCCCAAGCTTGGATAGTCAAAACAGCAGCTGCATCGTCGGATAATGGTGAGAAAGTACATTGGAAACGATGCATATTTTGTCTTCTTTTTCTTTGTGAAGTGTGAAACAAATTTGAACACGTGTCCTTTGATCTGACTTGAAACTAATAAAAAGAGAAGAAAGAAGGGAACGCCAATAAAATCTATATAAAAGAACGGGTCGTTCTTTTCACCTAAAACTTTTTAGTACAGTTCGGAGAGCCGCGATATATATTATCATGTAAGATTTTGTGCCAATTTTTAAATCCAGAATTTTTTTTTGCTGGAATTTTGCTCCATTTTATTGCAATTTTACTTTGATTTTTTACGGGGAAAAATAACGCGATATTTGACGACCCCCCCCCCTGATTTGGTGATATTCTGCTAGAACCCCGCCCCCCTTAAACAAGTTACGTAATTTATGGACGCCCCCTTACTTGTTGAAGATTTCCCTTCTTCTAAACAAAATCGGACCATGCTGACATTAGATATCGTCATTTAGCCCGCAAAATGGTTGCAGAATTGCATTTTTTTTGCATAATTAAACTCACTTTATTTTTTATTCAATACATAGAACCATAGTTTTAATGTAATAGGGCATCAAGCATTTAATACTCAAACAACATTGAAATGTGTGCAGTAATCAATTGAATTATAAGTCTTATTGAGATGCTGGTTTATGAAAACGTGCTGGCCCCCAGCTGTTATGAGAAAAGTTTAATGCAACAAACGCTTACATTTAAAAATCATCATTATAAGGATTTTTAAAAAAAATCTTACTAGATAGCAAAAGTTAACTATCCGATTAAAAAAAAACATTCATTTTGTTTTTGTTTCAAGGATATGACAACAGAGCCGATATTTTTTGCATTTTGTCCATCCGTTGGTATACCGTCTTTTGTCCGTCCACCTCTATGTTTTAGTGCTTACAGAACTTCTTGTTTATTATTAACAACATAAAAACTAACTTTAAAATATAAATTCTAACAAAAACTTGTTTGGAATTTTTCTAATTTTTAAAAAATCACATAATAAAATCGGAATCGAAACAAAAATCTTTAACAATCTTAAAAATGAGAATATTCTATTTTAAGAGGCCCGGCGTCGAAGAAAGCAATATTATGACTCTGACAATTATTTCATATAAACATTCCTGCTATAGCATTTACAGCTGACATCATAAATGATAAATCTGGATTTGTATAACATTTCGATGAATCAATGACCTTCGGATAATATATCTGGCTTAGCATACATAATCAAGTCATTTTCCCGCCAAATTAGACTCGAAGCGAAAATAACTAAATGATTGCTTTAGAAATAGAAACAGTAGGGAGATACTGGTCTTGCTTTGAATGTGTTGGTGATTGAATTCGAGTTTCACGGTAAGAACTTTGTTTAACATTTAACTGTAATTTTATATTTTAATTTATAGTAACTGTTTTAAGTGAAACTATCGTAAACATTGCAAAATAATTCTGATTTTTTTGTTGTTGCATATATTGTCAAATGTGTTTGACTAGATAAAAAGCTAGGCCAAGAGAAAAAATGTTATGCATTAGAAATTGGAAGCCTTTTTAGATTGCATATCACCTTTCCAGCTATTTTTAATGATTTAAAAACTAAAATAATTAAATAAATTAATTTTTATCTAATTCCTTGGACACCTGATAGCTTTTACTGTAAAGAAAACTTATTTAAAGGAGAATTAAAAATAGCTTCTATTTCCTTTTATAAATTTCATTCAAAAATGTGCTTCCCTCTTTCAGGTTTCTTGTACACATCGTAAACTAAAGATGTGTGTATAGGTTACTAAGGTTAGGTACTCCATTAGTCCACATAAAATCCAGAACGTGTTTTTTTAGGGGGGGGGTAAGGTTTTTGGGGGAGGGGGGGTGCGTCGTTAGCTCCGGGGGGGATCGGCACCTCTGTGACGAGAGACGCCAATTTGTTAACCATAATCAATTCTAATTTAAAAGATCTCATTTTCTGATCATTAAAGACGAATTTGGCTACCGCCCCATGACGTCACGAAGGGAAATATTTCCTGTTGTACGGCTTTCTTCTGGTACGAGGTTATGAACAAGTGTGACACGTGCGTAGCGGTTGCAGTACGTATCTAGTATTGATTTTAGTCGTGTGATGCAAATTAATTTTAGGGAAAGGATAGTTTAAAATTTTCATGGACTATCCCTGTTATCCTTGACGTAAGGTGAGTTATAATAATTATATTTGTAAAAAAATAAACCATGAATATCGAAGTAAAATTTAAAGGGAGTTTTCCTGATCATAATAAAACACCAGTTAGTGTAGTAACTGTTATAAGTATGAATAATGAAAAGCAGTCTGGAGACAATTTAAAAGCATTTATTTTAGCCCTGAATAGGCAATATGAACTTGGGCTGGTTCATAAACTGATTATAGTAGTGTCTGGTGGATTATATATGCATTATAACAAGTTAGATAAAACACTTACTGAAAAACAAGCTGTTTTGTTGGCAAACGATATGGATAATATTTGGATAACTAATAATCTGGAGGCTTTAAAGTGTCTCTTATTCGATTATAAAATTATGACTTTCGATAAGCTATTAGGGAATAAAAAAGAATTTCAAAGATTTCGTGAACAATTAAAATATGAATATAACTTTAATGATAAAGAATTTAAAAATAAAGTACTGGAACATAGTGGAAGATTTTATGCTGAGAAATTACATAAAAAATTAAAGGAACAAATACCAGATATAAAGCTAAGCGATTGTAAAGATGCAGCTATTAATTATGTATTAGATGAATGTGCAGCATTAATAGTCCTAGATCGTTGTGCTGATTATCTTGTCTATCCTGGGAAAATGAACCCTTGTGGTGAGTATGTCTACGAAAAAGTGTTTAAACCCAAAGAAAACCATTTTAAGTATAAAGAATATCAACTTAAACTAGTTAGCGAAAGATCACCTACTCTTTTCAAGAATAATAATTTTACTAAAAAAGGAGAACTATTTTCTACTAATGAAGAAAGTAAACGAAAAACACGAGTAGAAGTTAATAACAAAACAAAAGCATTTTTAAAACATGCCGATCTTTTTCAAATTAGAATCTTTCGTGAAGAATTTGATAAGTTATTTAAAACATTAAATAACAAGGGTGATTCATGCAAACAAAAAAGATTAAGTTTATAGATATTGGTATCTCTAATAGAATCGATGTTTTAAATACGAATAATATACTTCCTATCAACATTTTTAAAGTATACGAGTTTTTCTTGTTTTTAGATATTTTTCAGATATGTTTCTTGTATTTTTCTTTCCCTGATAAATTTTTCTTCTTTTAGATAGTTTTCATGTTTTTAGAAACCACTAGAGGCTTTCTATCTGCTCGATAACGCTTGCCATCCCTAAACGCCTCGCTTGGCTCCGGGAAGGAGACTTCGCTCCCAGCATATACAGGGTCCGGCAAAAGTAACGCAGCAAAGTTTTTTGTTCATAAAATTTAAACTACTTTGTTTAACAAAATAAATTAAATATAATAAAGAGCATTCTCTGCCAAAAAGTTATATGAATTATTCGATATGTCCACCTTCCATTTGAATCACCTTTTTCCAGCCTTCTTTTAAAGCCGTTTACTACTTCGAGGAACATAGCACTTGGAATGTTCTCTAAGTATTTCTTACGGACTCTTCAAGTTCATCAAGATTTTTAGGGGAAGTTTTATAACAGTGGTCCTTAAGATACCCCCAAAGGAAGTAGTCACACAGATTGAGGTCAGGGGAATAAGGGGGCCACTGAAGTTCTCCTCCATAGACACTCTTGAAACCCAGACCGATAACTCGATCTTGAAGGTACTCTTCAGTCTTCAATGATTGGGTGGGTTTCACGAGAACGATGAGGGGTTGCCACATCTTGCATAAACCATGGATTATCCCCTTCTGTCAGGTTCATGATTAAAGGGATGGCATGTTCCCTCAACATCGAACAGTATCTTTCGGAATTAATGGTTTGCTTTAAAAAGAACGGTGTTAATGCACCTATAGAACTTAGGGCAACCCATGCGGTGGTTTTCTGAGGGTGCAGAGGGTTTTCTAATACTTCATGGGGGCTTTGTGTACCCCAATACCTATAGTTTTGCTTATTTACGTAACCGCTTAAATGGAAGTGAGCGTCGCCACTAAACCATATTTTTTTCAAGGGAATTTTGTTCCCCTTAACAATCGAAGTACTCTCTCAGCGAAAAATAACCTATTATTCTTGGCATCTTGATTTAGTGCAGTGGTTCCCAACCTGGGGGCGATCGCCCCCAAGTGGGCGATTTGTGCTATCAAGGGGGCAATAAATAGTTTAGGGGCGATAAGGGGGCGATGAGTATTCGAAGGGGGAAATTAAAATATACTGTACCGTAGTACACAGTAAAACCATTCTAATTTTTATTGATCACCTTGACAAGTTAAAAACTGACATGCTTACAAGATTTGAAGATTTGGCAAAGTTAGAAATTCCTGATTCTATTGTAGATCCATTATCGTTTGAAGCTGTGGGTTGTGGATAACCTTGATAACTCTTTGCACTTTGCAGACGGAGTTTGTAGATCTGAAGTATGACTGTGAGGCGAAAATCATTTTCAAGCAGAGAGGTTATGAGTTAGCCTGCGTGAAACTTATTTACACTTATCCACTACTGTGGTAAAAAGCCGAACTACTTCTCATCTCGTTCCCGTCAACATATTCAGTTGAAAAAGGATTTGGTTCTATTATCATCCAGCTCCTTACTAAACAAAAAAAAATCAGTTGGACATTTGCCTCAAACACTTGCGCATGAACTTGACAAAAAAAAAATCAACATTCAATTTTTTATTTAATTTTTATTGTCAGCTCTCTTAAATTTTGCAGAATCCAGTTTAAAGATCTTAGGTAATTATTTCACTTTTGTTCTTTAAAAAAATCTGTTAAATATAAACATTTTATTTCTTTCTATTTTATTTAAGTGACCGGATAAAGCTGCTTCGGTTGTTTTTATATATGGTTGTTAGGTGTTTAAAATGATAAAATTGCTTTATTAGTTACACTTTAACTCAAATTATAATTGGACAAAACATGAAAATTAAAAGGGGGCGATATGTGTTAGTCAACCTAATGAAAGGGGCGATAGTCCAGAAAAGGTTGGGAACCACTGATTTAGTGAATGCACGATCTGAACTTTATAAGGATAAAGTCTGAGTTCCTCTTTGGAAATCCGGCGAACACTTCTCTCTGATATCCCGAGCGATTCTTGATCCTGAGCGATTCTTGATTGTGAGGTTCCTCACTTATCCTGTCATGTACTTTCAAAATATTCTTTGGAGTTATAGCAAAACGTGGTCTACCTGTTTTATAGTCATTGTTATCGACAAAACTTCCAGTACCCTTAAATTTTGATATAAGTGCATTTATTCGCCTCCCAAAGGTATTTTCATAAAATTTAGAAAGCCTCGATGGTGATCTATCACAAAGTTCATAATTCATCTCAATAAATATCCACTGCTTCAAGTTTAAACGCTTAGCAGCCATTTTTTCAAATTTCGTTCCGATTCTGTGATTGTTCCCCAAACACAAATAAACTACCTAAAATACTTCCTAATTCGTCGAAAGTAATATCAGTCGACAGCTCAGAATCTAAGCTTTTATTAATAACTAGGGGGCACGCCCTCTCTCGCTATCGCTCGCCAACCCCCGGGAAGTGCTTGCGCAGTTCCCTTTGGATCGCTTCGTGATTCAAGCTCGCTTCGCTCGCTCACCGTTCATTGGAATATTTTAGTCTAGCCTGAAGGATTAACCTAAAGGAGTATGTCCGGCATTTTTTTCGCCAAATGTGGTAACTCCTCCAATTTTGTATTATGGCAGCTATTGGCTACGAAAATCGCCACCAGATCGAATTTTAAGCGAATAATTATCAAAAAATTCAGTTTTTTTCTATGTATTCTGTTTGCATTAGAGAATTTATTTTGCTACTTTCTTTATAAGTTAATCCTGTCCATTTCTTTCATCGTTAAGAATTCTTAAATCGTATTAATATATTTAAAATATTATTAATCATTAATTATAAAAATAACTCATTTCTTAAATTATTTATTGTGCACATTGTTTTGAACTTGCAGCAAATTGTTGAGTTCGCGGATTTTCTTATTTTAAAATATCGCTACGATCTACGATCGCAAATGCCACGATAATTTTTAATAAGGAAATCTTTCATGTTCTCTCAGCAGACATTTTCAGTTTTGAGTAGCATTTTAAGTAATTATTTGTTGTCATTTCACAGACTAGGCAAACGCTCGGTTTGTTGTCATTTTGACTTGGCGACATTTTTCGACTGGCGCTAAAGCCGGACATAGTCCTTTAGGTTAACCGCCTTTAGTATCCTTTTAAAATAACATAATTACAAATTAATGGTTATCATTGCGAATATATGTCGTTGCTTGAATAAGATCCATTTGTAAATAAATTGTATACCGTGGTAGCCATCAACCCTTAGAAACTATGTTTAAAAACAATTTTAATTTTCCATTTTTTATTAACAATAGTGTTTGGTAGTTCAGTCGATAGAAATTATAGTTTAAATTTTCAAACTTTAAATGTCCCTAATATTCATGCATGTTTAAATTTAAACTTACTGATTCTATCCTAAAGTTGTTTTCAGTCGGCCATTTTTGAAATTAGTAGTATTTATGCTCTTCTTTTGGAACAGTCGAAACAGAAAAGTACATAGAAAGCACTACTCATTGTTTACTTTGATAAGAATTGAAAGCCTTTCATTAGATTCTTCCTTTTTCTACCGGTAACTAATTTGTATATTCCAAGCTTTCTAGGGCAACAATCACCGATATTATAATTACACGCGTTGCACAGTAATCGCGAAAAACTTTTGCTGCGTTACTTTTGCCGGACCCTGTAGTCCTTCCATCAAGAGAAGAGACCTGATGTGACATTATAGCGGAAGATTCTATGGACTATTTTAGGAAAAAGGAAGTAAAAACTCAAAAGAAAGGCTGCAATTGTTTTGATATTTAGCATCATTTCTTTGCCCAAGAAAGGATTTTACCACAAAACTAAGATTGTTTAAACTATTGTCGCACTAAAACAAGAAATGCACTGATACAATGTTATTGAACTACGAACTACGCTGCTCAAAACAATTAGGGGAGCACTTCGCGTACTTTTGTTAACCCTTTCAGTCCCAACTTTTTATTATTTATTCTAAAAAATCTAAACTTGGTGAAATAAATAGATTCAATATGCATCTAGAATAAAATGGTAAAAAACCGGGGGAAAATCTTATTTTTTTAAATAACATTTTAAGGAAGAAAAATTGGAATCATAACTTTTGAATAAATTATAACAATAATTTTTTTTAAATCTTTGTTTGTTAAAAATAGTTAAAATCAATTTTTACATATCTAAAAATGCAAGCATGAAGAATTTAGGGTCAATTTATTTAATACAATTTTTTCAGAGTGAATTTTATTTTACCATGTTTTTCATATTTGCATTGAATTAAAACAAACATTATTTAATTCTTCAAAAGACGTGATTCTTAAATCTAACGATACAAAAAGAAAATATAACTCTATAGAAAAAAAGCCAGCTGATGATTCCAAATGGAATCATTGGGGGTGAAAGGGTTTAAACCATGCGCTCCCCTAGTTGTTTTGAGCAGTGTATATTGGTAGTATCTGGACTACATAATTCACATTAATCTTCTCCCGAGTTTATTATCAGTCGCAACTTCTTTAAGGGATTGACGTGCCCGAATGCTAAAACGTTCGTATGGAAGGATGACTTTCGTTGGGAGAGTATCATTTCGTTGTGCCAACTGCAGGTAATAAAAAGCAGCGGAATCTTACAGTTCACTGACCCAAGGAATCGATAGATTCGGTCAATCGTGGATCGATCGTTAGATTTTAAATTATGTGATATAAATTTTATTAATAAAAAATTGAAATTTTTCATTTGTAAATTTAAAGGAGAAAACTCCATCAATAAAGTAGTCATCTAATAGTATGACATTATCAGGTCAGGTGATATTGATAATTCAATGTTACAGTATTCTTATTAAATATTATTTTATAGTTAAAATCCTAAATCTGAATTTTAATAACTCTAATAATTAATATTTACTCAAAATAGAGTCTTATACATGAAGACTTTGAACTTCTTTTTTGCATCGGATTGGATACGAGTATTTTTTATAATATTATTTAATGTAACTCTTATTTTAAAACACCTAACTTTCAATTTAATAGAGTTTTTAAAATGCAACTATTATGTTAAATTTGAATTTCATTAATTTTTATAAATTAAATGGCCGATCGATGGCTGGTCAAATCTGTGGAGTTCGAAGTCCCGATAGCTTTTTCGTACATTATAGCTTGAAGTTCTGTTGGATGCCAGCTCAGGTATGTACCTCGTGAAAAATTAAATAAACATTCCTCCGTATGAATTTTATTTATATGTTTTTATTACACAGACTAACAGCTGTTTTGGTGGCGGAATATTTGGATCTGATTTCACTGAATGTGATGCCTTGAAATGCCTAGGAGCTGTTCAGAGTTTTTTCTGATTATCTAACAGTGTTTCAGGATTGAAAAACATTTCTTCTGGGTTTTCCCTCTGCTGACTTTCAAAATTCGACACAATAGACTGAAATTCTACATAGTTACTCCATGCAATTGCGCTGCTAACTCCAAAAATGACATAAAGTGGACTTGTTTCACTTGAATTCGGGACCCTCCATTTATGGAGGGTTATTCCGTTCAGTCTGTCCGTCCGTCTGTCACCCACTTTCATAGACCAAACTACAAATGTTTACAAGAAAGTTTGATACGTAAAAAAATTCAGAGCATCGAAATTAGAAGACATTGTAAATCTCAGAAAAAATCGTATTTGAAGTTCTTCCATTATTAAAAAACTGCAAAATTTAATGCTAATTTAAAAAGCATAAGACGCCATTTTTATTAGAATTAAATCACAATTGCCGTTCACAACAATAGCTCGAGAAACATTATTTTATTAATAATAAATTAAAAGAAATTTATTTTTGCGACATAAATCAGTTTGAAATGACGTCATATCTATTTCACCAAGAGAGTCTTTAATTGTTTGTTGATATGAAATATTTTGCTTTTATTTAAAAGCGAGGAATATTACATATTTATTCTTTGAAATATATATTAATTTTTTAAAACAATAAGAAATAATTATTGAATTTTGAAACTAAATGAATTTAGCCAAATTTTGCCCTTAAATGTTTAATACAGAATTAATATTGTGTTTGGTGCCTTTTTTCCTGTTGAACACAAATGTTGTGTGGTAGCGAGATAAGTGACAGATTCTGTTACAAACCTACTTCTTTCAATTCAATCGTCTCAAAAGTAACTCTTTTCATTTGCCGATTCGTAGACTTACTTTACGAACAAGTGCGTACACAAGTTTATTACGAACTCCACGTTCGAATATAAATTTAAAATGGCAATGAGAAAAAAAAAGAAATAACAGCGATTATTGATACGAATAAGAGGGTTTTTTTACACGTGTTTACAAAATGTATTACTGGAAATGTTTCAGCTGATGTAATGCTCTTGTTTTCATTTTTCTCTGCAAATTCATTGGTTGTTTCGATTTTATTCTCAAAATGAACGTACTACTTTTCACCTGCTTCTACCTCGTCATTATGCAACTTGTTTTTGTCTAGGATCAGAATGTGGAAATAGATGAAAAGAGAATAAATAGATGATAGTAATTCCAGAAAAATGAAAACAAGACCGAAGATCTGTTGCCACCCACGACGTGAAACAACCCTATTGAATTAATATTACTACTAGCGTATTGCTTTCAAAACAGAAATTACTACGCTTATCAGGCAAATGGGATTGTAAAAAGTTATGTATGCGTAAATTACTCTTTTTTTAAATCGTGAGTGGGAATGTTTCAGATCATGTAATGCTTATGTTTTCATTTTTTTAATCGTTCTGCGATTTCATTGGTTGCTTCGGTTTCACTCTCAAAATGACCGATATAGATGAAAAGAATTTTTTCTTTCTATTCAAGCTTTCTTTAACAAATGTTTTGAACAACCAACGGCACAGCAAAAAGTTGGCATTTAAAAAAATTTAATAAGTAAAATATTCTTAGAAAATTCATTTTCGAATACCAAAACATAAATAATTCCAGGCAGCAAATGAAAAGAAACCGTTGGAGCTGTTGCCTTCCACGACGTGAAACAACCCCATTCATATGAAATAATCTATTCAACTCGTTTAAAAAAACTAACATTACGCACAAATTGCATAAATAACTATTAACATATAAGGATACTCATTACTCATATGAAGAGCTGAGTTGAAGAACGTGCTAAGTGACATTTTTGAAAAAATTGAGATTTTTGTGTTAATGATTATGTTATTACCTCCTTTAAACATAACAGCTTTCAATTTTTTAGAAAACATTCGATTTCGTAGATTTTTCGTAAACGAAGTTGGTAAGTGCACGCGTTTTCGTCACTTTTTCAATGGAAGAACGTGCCAAGGACCCTTAGCATGTTCTTCCTCCGAAATCGTCCCGATTCAGACGATCGTTCAGTGGAAGAACGTGCTAAGTGACAAAGTTGAAGAAAATTGTCAGACTTTCGCTTTATTTATGTCGCATTAATCGCAAAACACGGGTTTTTTTGTAGTTTTAATCAAAAAGAATTTTAAAATTTCATTAATTTTTTTCAAATTAACTTTAAATATTAAATATAACCAATGAATTATAATTCATATAGCGTATAACCAGGCTTTGAGTGCATTTAGGAAAATAGTAGAAAATGCACTTTTATTTTAGAATTCAATCGGAGCTAAAGGTTTTAATATTTTATAAAATATCGTTTGCTTTTAAAGTCTTGTGTTTTTTATTCTAATAAACATAGTCTATTTAGCATTGAATAGATGGTATTATTAAAAGAAAGTTGCACCTGCCCTTTGGACATCGCATGTTCGCGTTAAAACAACATTACACCCCGAACATACATCAAAGCATCTGGTTTGTTAAAAAAAATGAATTAGGGGTGCAAAAATCGTTTAAAGCAATTTTTGGTTTGATCTCTAAAGCTGAAGATCGCATTTTGTGCAATGTCCTAAACTCCTAAAATTATTAAAATGGAATTAAGAAATAAGCGGAAAGCTGTAATTTGGCTTGAAAGTGCGAATAGCAGCTTATACGGTAAGTACAAATTTAATCAAGATATTGCTCTATGTTATTTGTTATGTAAAACTAGTATAATTGTTATAATAACTCAATATAACGTTTTATACCCTATCTCTTTATATTTATAAATTCTTAATATTTATTAAAATATAGATGACTTTAAAATAGTGCTTTGTATCACGATTGTAAAAATAAATTGTTTAAACGATCATGCTAAGCTGTTGTAGAAATGCTGTAAATTAAAGAAGCTTTCTTAAAATTGATTAAATCCTTAATTGAAAAGGGGAAATAAAAACATAAATAACCTCAGGATTTATATTTTGCCAGACATCTAATTTTTACTTTTTTTATATCAATGTTTGTTTTTACAATCAATTATTCCTATCCAAAAACTATTTAAAAATTTATTTTGCGAAAAATTACATCTTACATTATTATCTTTTTTTATAAATCTTTTAAATTTAATATTTATTTTATTCACTTGCATTTGTGTTTCTTTTACTATCTTTTTGTATACTTTTTACTAAGTTGAGATTTGTCTTATTATTCTTCAAAGTAATTAGTTTATAATTTCAGTGATAATGGTATTTTTTAAAAAATATTTTCAATTAAAAACTTACTCATCTAACATTAAGCAAGAAGTTCTAAAATAACTAATATAACCTACTTTCTTTTAACTTAAATTACTCAAAGAAATCCTTATAGTAGGGACAGACGGACGAACAAAAAGTATATAAGATAGGTGTCTGATATCCAGTGGTGGCGCTAGGAATTGCCCGACGGGTGGGCTGGCGTACCCCGACGGGGGGGCTTCGGTATAATTTAAAAAATAAAGTTTTTTTTAACATATTTTTTCTCGAATTGGTCCAAATATAACCAACAATCAACATAAAACCGTGAACACTTCGCAAGGTTATTATTAATATTCAAAAATGAAACAAAAAACGCAATTAATCAAAAAATTTAGAAATCGATTAATAGTTTTGTTCAATTATAAAATTCTATTTCAAACTTTTTGAAAGCAAAACGCGCTACTATACAGATTTCTTTTTACACTCGATACAAATCCTCAAAAATTTCCACAAAACAAACAGTAGGATGCCTTGCCAAATGATTTTTAGGGATGCACATTTTGACAAAAGGGGTACAAACATGGCTTAAACTCTGAAAGTTTTCCAATGGGCTAAAAACATCTAATTTTACATGTTTTTAGAAGTATGAAGCCCTATTTTTTCTTATTTAAACTAATTTAGGCTAAATTACAACATTTTTTTAGCTCTAAGTATTCCCTACGTGTTGGTAAATTCAGCTAGTGTTGATTCCTCTACAAAACTGTACAGGTATTGGACGACAAAATCGAGGTGACCCTAGTCTAGGATTCTTACAGATTATATTTTTTTGCATCGTTATCTCCAAAATACCGTGGTAGTGGTACACATGGAATGAGAACTATTAGAATCAGTGGCGTAGCCAGGATTGTTCAAAGGGGGGGGGGGGGTTACAAAATTTTGAAGTTGCCGATTAGGATATACATATTTTGTATTTAAAAAAACGTACAAAATTTGAAAGCAATTTTGAAAACAACATTTTAAGAGATTTCAAACTGCGTTGCATTTTTTACGTGCCGAGACGAGCACAAACAACAAATTTGCTGCTATTTAATTTTAACACAAAAAAAATATCAATAATCGGGGAAATAATTCTTTTAAAATTAAAATATATATATTAAAATACTTCCAAAAAATCCAATAAAATTAATTGAGGTTTAACATACCACAAGTAGTCTGTTCTTTTACATTCTTTATTTCTTACAAAAAAGCAAATCTTTTAAAAGTGCACTAAGTAAATCCGTTCTGAAGAAAACACTTAGTGGTAATGAACCCTCCTACGAAGGTCAACTATGCACCCCACGACAAGTTCCCCGAGGCCATAAATTTGTCAGCAGTGGTGACATATGATACTAGCTGGAAACTCAAAAGAACGTCCTTTTTTTGTTTTTGTTTTTCTCAGCTTTTAGAGGGTTTCTACAGCTACACCCCCACTGTTTGGGGTGGTGGGACGATAAAAGAGAAATTACATTTCGCCGCTTAGTGGTATGCACTCAAGGTCAATTGAAGAAGGGTACGAACCACGACTGAGACGACAGTTGTGGAAAATGCGAAACAGTGTTGAATTTTGAAACGGTTAAAAGGTTTTTTTTCAGACTCAAATTTTTCCGATATCATAAGTTAGTTTTACCCCGACGAAATTCAAAATTTCCCCGACGGGGGGGGGGGGGCTAGCCTTGCCCGACAGGGGGGCTTGAGCCCCCCTAGCCCCTCTGCTGCCGCCGCCCCTGCTCATATCATACACTAAAATAATTAGGGTTGAGTAACACTATACGACTTTCAATTACCGATTAATATATCAATACGCTCGTTTAAAAGTTATGATATACCTTATAAAGTATGTTCAATTAATTTCAAACCTAAAAAGTTCTATGGCAGCTACTCTTTGCACATGCAAAATATTTTTGAAAACTTTATTTTGTCGTCCGACTAGTACTGGGAGCAAGTGTATCAAATTTTAAGTCTGTATCTATTTTCGTTTTTCAGCACTACTTTTAAAACCCCAAAAAGTTTATAGCAGCTGCTAATTGCGCATGCGCAATTTTCTCGAAAATATTATTATGACTTCCAACAGGTACTAGGAACCCGTGTACTAAATTTGAAGTCTGTAGCTCTTTTAGTTCGAACTGTAAAGTAGTTTCAGACAAACAGACGAATCAATGAAAAAAACCCAGTTTTTTGTAATCAGGACCCTCCAAAACGTGTAGAAGGCACAGAATCTTTATTTTGAATTTTTGACCTCCATCGCAATAGTTTCATTACCTTATATTTGATATTAGATAATTGAAAGTAATAACTTTAAAAATCGGACGGATAGAAGATAGGGGGGGAGGGGGGGGGGATAGACAGACGTAGGGACAGAAAAACAGACGTACAGGCAGGTGGCCGAACACTATATTGTAGTCTTCTATTTTTTAATTTCGAACCAAAACAAAATTTTCAAAATCAGACAGTTTAGATCAGAAATTGAAAGGGATACGGACGGACGGACAAAATTATGGACGTACAGGCAAACAAATAAAAAGTATTTAAAAAAATCTCTGAATTCCTATCTTTCAAACAAAAAAAGAATTTTGAAAATCGGAATGTTAGTATAGAAATTATGAAACTCGTATGTATCAAATATACCTAAAAAATGTCACTTAGCACGTTCTTCCACTAAACGACTGAAAAAATCTGAAGCACTTCGGAGGAAGAACGTGCCAAGTGCAGGAGGCGTCAAGCGCGTTTTGTAAATGACGTGTTATTACGTAAAGTACGGCTAAGCCAAAAGCAACCAAGCATTTTGAAGAACCAAACTAAATTATCATGCAGAAAAAACTATGATTTTGTGAATGAAAGAAAAGTTGCAAACTAAAAACTTTGAAGCTCATTATCTCGTTTTCACCTTTTTGTCACTTAGCACGTTCTTCCACTAAGCTCTTCATATACCCTACTATGCTTATAATCACAGCCGACTACAACATTTTTGGGCCATTTGGGCCCAAATGTTATATAAGCACTTGAAATTATATTTGATTTTTTTTATATAGCTCACTGTTAGAATAAGTGTATTCTAAAAATTATAATATTACTTATATTTTTTATCGATTCTCAAGTCATTGCTAATATATTTATTATTTTTTATTGTTAATCTTTTTTTGTAGAAATGATATTTCTCAATATTTCATACACTGATTGTTCCTAATTTTTATATTCTTTATGCATGCATGTTTGTATCAGAAGAATATTATTAAGTTGATTTGAAAGATTTATTTGGTGCAATATTTTTTTACTTACTCTATAAATTAACTTAAATATTTTAAACTAATTTAATGAAATTAGTGGACTGAGAATTCCGAAATCTGTGCTGGTATGCTTCACTGGTTTGGTTGTTTTCTAATTTTGGCACCTACAATTTTTCTTTTCAGTCTTCTCGGAAGAGGGGAGGAGAGACACATTTCCTATACTAGCTTTTCTCGATCGTTTTAATTAGTTGAGACAGAAGTTAGAGGGATTTTTGGTTTCTGCGGTGAACCTCAGTGAACTTCCGTGGAATTTTTATGAGGTGCGGGACGGTTTTTCGCTACGCGGACTCCAACAGCGACTCCATGTGTAGAACACCCAAAAATTGTTAGAACATTACGAACCTGGAACTCAACTTGTACAGACATATCTCTCAGCTCTTGAAAATAGAGCGAGTTACTCTCCGGGTGTGCGCGGTGAACCTCAGTGAACTTGTCAACTTCCGTGGAATTTGGACGGTGAATTGGACGGTTTGGGCGGTTTTTCGCTACGCGGACTCCAACAGCGACTCCATGTGTAGAACAGCCAAAAATTGTTAGAACATTACGAACCTGGAACTCAACTTGTACCGACATATCTCTCAGCTCTTGAAAATAGAGCGAGTTACTCTCCGGGTGTGCGCGATGAACCTCAGTGAACTTGTCAACTTCCGTGGAATTTGGACGGTGTGTGGGACGGTTTTTCACTACGCGGACTCCAACAGCGACTCCATGCGTAGAACACCCAAGAATTGTTAGAACATTACGAACCTGGAACTCAACTTGTACCGACATATCTCTCAGCTCTTGAAAATAGAGCGAGTTACTCTCCGGGTGTGCGCGGTGAACCTCAGTGAACTTGTCAACTTCCGTGGAATTTAGACGGGGTGCGGGACGGTTTTTCACTACGCGGACTCCAACAGCGACTCCATGCGTAGAACACCCAAGAATTGTTAGAACATTACGAACCTGGAACTCAACTTGTACCGACATATCTCTCAGCTCTTGAAAATAGGTGAACCTCAGTGAACTTGTCAACTTCCGTGGAATTTAGACGGGTGCGGGACGATTTTTTGCACGGGCTCCAACAGCGACTCCATGCGTAGAACACCCAAGAATTGATAGAACATTACGAACCTGGAGCTCAACTTGTACAGACATATCTCTCAGCTCTTGAAAAACAAGCGAGTTACTCTCCGGCAAGTCCCTTGCCTCCCATACAGCCGATACTCTAGAGATGTGTGTCAGTTAGTCTACACCTTGTTGCACCAGAGCCTCAGCAGTCGCGGAACCAGTTCCCCTGACTACCATGTCCACCAATCCTTCGAGTTGCACCTTTCCGGATCCTCATTCCTTCGGATTGTGGTAACGGTACTTGCTAATAACGGTACTTGCTAATAAAATTCTTATCAGACAAATCTATTGGGTTTCCCCGCATAGCTTAATAAGTTTCCGGTAGGTGTTTCCTTTTTTCTTGTAAAAACAATAGGGTATTTGACATTTTTCGCCGATATTGAGTCCAAAACAGTAAATAAACAGTTCGCACGCGATCGCTCGAATGGCTTGAGACCAATCGTGGCGTGATTTCATTCGCGCGCGAAGGATTTGTTTCAGTTCAATTAAGAAACGAGCAATATCTTCGAATCTCCTCTCCACCCATTCGCAGGCGAATCTTTCGCGTTGCGTTTCAGTTAAATTTCGGCCTTAATCCTCTCGGATGTGCCCGTCAACCAAGATCGCCACTCAAGAGTCATAACTTTCAACCATCGCCGGACCAGCTCTAGGAAATTTGCCAAAATGATGGGCGATCCCAGTGACTATTCTCCAAATTAACGTATCGTAAGAACGAGACGGGTGCACTCCTACTAATTATAGTCAAATTTCGTTAGTAAAATCCAGTTTCCTCGAAATATTAACATATGTCTCCATTTAATTAGTCTCCGAACTTAGTCTCCGATTAATTTTAACTTTAAATAAATCTTCAAAAACATCTTACCGCTAGGATTCCGTGGTCTCGGTCCACTATTTTCTAAATTTTGTTTTTAATTGATGTACATCATTCTTGAGTATGCTTTAAATCATTAATTAAAATTATGTTTTTTAAATGTTAAAATAAATGTGTTCATTCAGTATGACTTGGTGTTTTCATTTTTTGCTTTTTGATATTTATGCCAATAGGATTAGGTACCTCTTATTAGTTTATTACCAATGATTTTTAGTGAAATTGTTCAACTATTCAATCACTACTTCTAAAATACTACTTCTGACCAAAGTTTTAAATAATAGTAAAGAGTCTTTTTTTTTAACAGGGACAATTTGAATGGGGGTGTGATAGTTGATGCCTTCAATTTTTCCAAAACTGTCAGGATATGGTAGTAGTACTAAGATTTAAAAAAAATGAATCTCATTTTCTTTTAAATTCGACTTGTTTTGACCTTGAGTACAAGCCAAAGTTCGAGTTCATGAACATATGGTGTATGTATATGTACAGCTAGAGGGGGGGAGCTCCACCCCTTGTTACTCGGCTGCTATTGATAAGGGAATTTTAAGAAAGGTGTCATTTTTCAGGAAAAAGAATAAGGAATCGATTAATGGCTACAAATATTGTAAAAGAGGTCGTCTACGTATTAAAATGAGCACCAACTTTAAAAAATCCAATGGCAACACCCAAATTTTTTTATATTAAAATGTTTATCATCTTCAAAATACCCCATATCAGGTGGGGTACCCCAGGGTCAGGTGGGGTAAAATAAGTCACAGAGTAAAATAGGTCAGCTTTTAAACAGCGTTTCTTAAAAACAAACGAGATAATTTTTTCTTGGCCTGATGCCAGTTTTATATTTTATTGCTACTGTTCATCATTTTATATGCAAAACTAACTGTAAATTCTACTGTGCAGTTACAATTTTTTGCCATTCCATGTTTTCATGCCCCAATTGTTTTAAGAAAAATTAGAAGTACGTCTATATTAAATTTTTATCTTATTGTGTACATATACTTTTCAAGAATAAATTAAGAAAGTTTCAAAGTAAAAAAGGAAAAACTTATGTTTTGTAGCAAAAAAAAACTCCATAAAAGAGGTTGGGCTAAGCACACTTTATACAACTAACATCATTTTTTAAAAACTAATCTATATATATATATAATATATTATATATATATATATATATAGTATATATATATATATATATATATATATATACTATACTATATATATATATATATATATAGTATATATAATATATATACATATATATAATATATATATATTATACTATAATATATATATATTATATATATATATATATATATATACTAATATATATATATATATTATATATATATATTATACTATACCTATATATATATATATATATATATATATATAGATATATATATACTATATATAATATATATATAATATAATTTTTAGGAGTATATTCTTTTTGTAATGAAGGCGTCATTTAAAAAGCGATTTTTCGAAATTCGAACCCAAACGGGTGTATGACTGCAAAACGTGAGCCGATTTCTCCATAGGAATATCATTGTAAGATAAGAATTTATACTTTTTATTTCAATTTAAAAGAAAATTTCCGCGCGTTCAGCGTGAACGAAAATTAAGTATAAACACGTAAGAGCACGTGAGTTTAATTTGTAGGATTGTTATTTGAATATCTTTATTTTATTTTATTTATTGAATTTAAATCTTTTTATTTTTTTGTTACCGAATTTAATTTAATTGATGTTTACAAATGGTAAGAAATTAAGATATTTTTACAATGTCTCATGACAGTAAAGGCAATAACTATTCTAGATCTGGTGAATACTTCTAAGAAATGTCAATTGTCCCTACGTATAGCATATGTACTTTATGTTTATGAAACTGGCAATTTGATACAGCTATAATATAATGGCCTATTGAATTTTGGCATTGGCGGATTTTGGCGTAGTTGAAAATTTAACGTCGGGTAGCTATTCGCATCCAGTTGTACGGGTTAGGGTATTTTTGAACTATCGGCGCACCGAACTAGAGCTATACACGATGGCTCTTGGCCACGGGCGTCATGGGCCGTTTATAGGTCGGCAGTTATTTTGACGATGCCCGTACCCGAATCTGGGACCTATCGCATGCAAGGCGTTGCCTTTACCAACTGGGCTCCCCAGCCTTGTTGAGTGGTCAAATATGGAGTGGCATGTTTACCACAGTTTGGGCATTTTCGGGTGTAGGATTGCAAATAGAAACTGGCCATTTATTCCTAACTATTCTGGCAATTTTAACACGGCCCATGGGAAAGCCCTGTTGTTGTTGTCTTGTCTATGGATAGGTTGAGGTATTAGATGTGACCGTGTGTGTTCCACACAGCCTCAGCAATCTGAAGGCAGTTTTGGGAGTAAAGGTCATCTAGCGGAGAGTCACTAATCTGTTGCATTTTTGCAAGGATGGCTGGACATGAAAAAATGTGTGTTGGACTATTAGTTCTATGTCGAGGCAGATTTTGCTGGTGGGGTACTTTCTGGAGCCGTCTGGCTGGGAAAGCCCTCTAACTTCTATAAGGGTCTGAATACAATCGGATTTCTTTTTTAAAATTAATGCTGATATTAGAATCGGAGGAAATTATAATATACTGATGGAGTGGTGACCAGTGGAGAGGGGATCAATTGGTATAAAAAAAAGTTTACATAAAAAAAAACACCGTTCACCGTTAGTAAGGGTAAGGGTACACCCGTGCAATGCCGGGTTTATAAAGCTAGTATTCTTATAAATTGCTTTTAATATTAATTTGCAACTCTTTTACTTATAAAGAACTACACATTTGAAATTTATTGTTTATTGAAAACTGCTTTCAAGAATTTCAATCTGAAAACAGTGTTGGTGAACTCAAAAGAAGTGGGATATTTTCTTGAGAGATATTGTATGCAAACAAATGCTTAAAAACCATGTTCCAGGCACAATTCTAACAGTTGAATCAATGGAAATCACATCACCAATTAAAAAAAGTCAAGCTGTTGCAGCAGCGTCATCTATGTCGGTAACCACGACAATGCAGACTGTTTGAGATACCCTTCAATATGAGTCAACTATAGGTTCTCCTTTAAAGCACATCAAATCTGCAATCATAGCGACACTTTTCCAAGCAATCAATTGCTTGCAAGGAAGCCATGTAGAATGCAAAAAAAGAGATAGAAAACTAATCCAGCAAGAAATGGGAGAAATTTTAACTACTTCAACTTCTTTAAATAGACTACGTATCGAAAATGAAAGAATGGAAAAGGAATCTTCAAAAATGTCTGTAAGGAAACAGAGAAGAAATAAAACCATTACACCATTACATGTGAAAAAGCTATACATTGGCTAAGATAGAAATCACTGCAGGTTCAATTCACTGCAAGTAAGAAAGTGGGTCTAGATCGAGTTTTTGGGATAAAACCAAGAAGTTATTTCTTGGTATTCTTTCACAAATTGAAGAAGACATATACACATAGATAGTTTTAAGAGAAAAAGAATGTTCCTATTATTTCATTTTCTCTGATGTTTCGGAAGGAGATGTTTCTCAAATTGTAAAAGTCCTTCCTGACCCAGGATTAATCCTTAGGGGACTGTATTAGTACTTGTGAAGATTTATATCATCTTACCTGATTGCTTTCTAAACAATGTTAAAAAGAAATTTAAAAAATTGAGTAATTGAAGCTGTTTTTAAAACATGACTTATTTTACCCCACTACTGACCTATTTTACCCCACCCCATGGGGTAAAATAAGTCATTGATAGCAATTTTTCTAACACATTTATCACTATCAATAATTTTTTTATTCAGGGAAATTTCGCTTTAAATGTTATAAGAAATCTTTATTTGCATATCCTAAATATTTTTTACACTGGTAAAATTGATATTTTTATTGCTCTGAAGGTAAGAATGCAAAATGTGCTGGGTTTTTTTTACCTAGTTTGCCAAACCTGACCCATTTTAAATTAATTTTTTAAAAATACTTTCCGCGTTAAAAGACTGCTAAAAGTTACACTTTAAACGCCATTTACTCAAAATGCATATTTTAGGACAAATGTACAGCTGGAAAAAAAAACGATTCACCCCTCGTTTCTCGGCTGCTATTGATCAAGAGATTTTGTGAAAGGTGTCATTTTTCAGGAAAAAGCGTAAGGAATTGATTACCGGCATTAAAAATTGTATAAGGGGTCGTCTACATATTGAAATGAGTACCAACTTTGAAAATTCTTTTGGCAACACCCAATTTTTAATTAATTTATATTAAAATATTTATCATCTTCAAAATACCCAATATCCAAAAGAAAATTAATTACTTTGCATTATTTGTTGAGATATAAGCATTCAAACTTGAACGCCCATAATGTTAAAAAAGTTTCACAAACTTTTATTAATATCTCCACAAATAAAATGAATTAAACAAAGAATTTTTTTCATTATATACTTCTTAATCTTCCAAAAACAAATCAGACAAATTTTTTTCATCAATTTTTTATTTGTAATACTTTTTTATTTAAATTTAAATAAGAAAAATAAAAAATATGAATAGCAACCCCGCATTTTTTTTTTTTACATAAATCGATAAAGTAGATCAAGTAGAACTAAAATCCCAAATTTTTTTTTAATTCAACAACAATTATTTGCCGAGTTATTGTTAAAAAAACTGAAAAAACGAATTTTAGGGACCGTGTAAAAAATTACTTGGCAAATATGATCCTAACTTGCATTATCGTTTGGTGGCTGAAAAGAGTTTATTGGTAAATGTTTATTCAAATTATTGATGTCTGTCAAATGTCTAAAAATATTTTCTTGTTTCAAGTGCATACAATGCATTTTTTGCATAATTAACATTAAATTATATCGATTACTATGTGTTTAAATGTATGTTATTTCTAATACAATTTCAAAAAGTGTGTTTAAGATTAAAAATTAAATACTTTAAACTATTATTGGAATTCAGTTTTTAGAATATTTCATTGTTACCACATTGATTATTTAAAATTATTAGTGCCCACTGCCTTTGTTAACAATCATTGCCAAATCATTTTACGTATTTTTTTTATTCGTTGGAAGTGTTAAGCTGTGTACAACTTTGAATTTATTTTCGCTTGGGAGTGGGACAAAGTGAATTTTGATAGAATTCTAGGAAAGATCAAAAAGGATTGACGGTATCGTCGCCTGTGGTACATCGAGCACATTCAAACAATATTTGGCCAAACAAAATTTGATTTTAAGGAATACGATGTTGAATTCGATTAAATTATATTTTTAAATCCAATAATTAAACATTTATATATGAGTCCCTGCCCCAAAAAGTAATTTTGTAAAGCTGTGATGCATAAAGTCTTTTCGACAGCAAGAATTTTCCAAATAGAACTTCATTCACAAATCTGCTTTTGTGATGCTCAAAGCAAACTCAATGTTACTAAAACTGATTTAAAGAATTATTTTTGGTTGACATGGCCGAAACGATTCCATCCAGTTGCTGATTCTGTTCGAATTTAAAAACACAAGTTAAACAAAACAAATATATTTATTCTTCATGCATAAGTAATTCTTAAAAAAATAACTTAAATTCCTAGATTTTTCAGTTTGGTATAGGGTGACCCTAGGTAATTATTGGGCACGGAAAAATGAGGTAATTGTTGGACAGGGACCAACAATTATAATAATTCATAATTTATTGCGTATAACAAACCAAAATTTGTTAATTGCATATCCAGCAATGCTCTGGAAATAGTAAATTTCAACAATGGTACCCGACAGATATATCAAATAGTCAGTACGAAAAATATTACTGGTTTAAAAATTACATAAATGTGGGAGTTATGGTAAAAGTTTGATTTTTGTCCAATAATTACTCCGTCACCCTAGTAGTTTTAATTTGGGGATCTTAAAATATTAATCTAACAATTATGGTTTCAACGAGAAAATTGTGTTTATGATTAGTTTATTTGCTATGTGTATGGCTTGTGTCTTAGTTTCTAAATTGCTGGAGATGGATAATAATACATATTGTAAATATGATCATATTTATATGATTGTGTGTGTATTTGTTTAAGGCAATATAGTTTTTATTATGGGTTAATCCTATTCGCTAGCCCGACGACTTTTCGATCTTGGCGACATCTAGGTAGTTGAATTTAAAGCAAAAGCGCATTATTCTCAGTGCCTTCCTAAGTCTTGTAAAAAGAAATTTTTAAGGTTACTTTAGTCAATGTAATGGTAGTTATTCTGAACATATATAGTTTCTGGACGTGCCTATAAATTTATGCTAATTAAAATCAATTTCAATTATCAGACTTTCTTGTTTCATAACATCTGTGTGGTCAATTGGTCATTTTAATTAATTTTAGTTCGATCTCAGAATTATAACAATTTATTATTTTTATATTTAAGTTTTATACTTGGGGAATTTGACTTTTACGAAGCCCACAATATTCTTAAAAACCACAATAGCTTAGTTAATTCATCCAACATGCCAGAGTTCTCCCCAATTAGGAAAAGCTTCATTATAGCCACAGAATAACGTTTTTTTCCGAACCCGTTTCCTACCCACACATCCCTCCCCCACCCTCTACACCCCTTTTCGGATATCCTGTTTCACAACTTCGTGTCGTCAATCTGTGTTTATTCGTGTCCGTTCGATAGGGAGGGATGGGGAATTTCTACACTATTCTATTCATTCCTCCATAGTTTAGTCTGAGATGTGTACCGTTTTGAAGAATTTGACTCTCCTGCGTTCCCACCGATACATGTAACTTTGTACTTTTTTAACTATTTGCGCCAATAGCCTACGTTGCTTTCTTTATGAATCTTCTCTTCTACGGTGGAAATTGAAAACCCTTATTCATTTAGGCCGCGTTCTCATTACGCCCGGGTTTTCCTTTGTTGAGGGAAGGCCGTGATGGAGTTGGGAGGGGGGGGGGGGGACTAGGGCTTCGAATTTCTTCTTATGAGAGTTCGTCGCTTTGCTTCCTTTTTTTCCGGAGGGAGTTGGTTGGTAGTTGAATTTTGTCTTTTACCGAGTATCGGGTTCAAAAATGTCGATATGCATCATTAGTGGCTAACGTACATTTTTCTAGGCATAATGAACACAAGAGGTGCCGATCCCCCCCAGAGCTAACGACGCACCCCCCCTAGAAAATTATTACCCCCCCCCCCCCAAAAAAAAAAAAAAAAAAAAAACGGTGAGGACTTTTTATTTATATGGGCTAATGGAGTACCTAACCAAACTAGCCTCTAACTACATCTTTACGGTGTATATAGCAAACCTTATAGTAAAATGATATTTTAAGTACCATCGAATGGGGTATCAGGGACGGATTTCTAAATAGGCTAAGTAGGCTGTAGCCTAGAGCGGCGAATTTTTTTTGGGCGGCAAATTTCACGACCAATTAAAACAGCATTCGGCAAATAAAAATTATTATAAAGATACGAATATTTTAAGAAAGAAAACAAATAATTTACATTAATGCGTAAACCGTAAATGTATTTATAATACTAATATTTCGTAGCAAACATGGTAGCTGCGAGGGCAATTGCACCTCTCCTCCCGGATTTCGAAGTTGAAAGAAAAATAGTCGAACAGTTTTTAAAAAAATCGCCTATTTCGCTTTCGATTTAGCGTGTAAAGGTACATAGATGATTATAATATGTGTATCTATTTTAAACAACACATACCACCCTATTTTGCAGCTAACCAGCTACCTTTCCCCGAAGGGGGAGAATATTGTGACAGGGGTGGCAGATCAATCGTATAGCCTACAAGCGGCAAATCTTTAAATCCGGACCGTAACTTTGTCCCAAGAAATAAAACCCTAGTACTGACTTTCTTCTTAAATATTTTTCTACTGATAGGTCAAAGCAGAGTTGCCCCTAATCGAAAAAGAGAAGCACCTTTTGTTGGAATATCTTTTATAATACGGAATTACAAGCTATTTTTAATTTTCCTTTAAAAAGGTTTTTTTACAGCAAAAGCTATCGTAATCTAATTAATTGGTAAAAATTCCGCTCAAAATTTATGTAAATTGTAATTATATTATTTTTTAAATCAATAAAAATAGCCGGACACGTGATCCAATCAAAAACGGCTTCCAATTCATTCCCTCAATTCTTAATGCATAAAAAAGTTTATCTTGGTATAGCTTTTTATCTAATACAACACATTTGACATTATCAAACAAATCAGAATTATTTTATAATGTTTACAGAGGTAGTTTCACTTAAAAAATACCCTAAAATTAAAAAAATTAAAGTTAAATATAACAAAATTCTTACCGTGAAACTCGGAATTGAACTATTTAATTATATTCAATCACCCCAGACCCACACATTTGACACAAGACGACAAGTATTTTCCTACTGATTCTAAAACAATCATTTAGTTATTTTGGCTTCGAGTCTAATTTGGCGGGGAAAAGTCAGAAATATTATCATGAAGGTCATTAATTCGTAAAACAAAGTTCGAAAGATTTAAAAGCCAGCTGCAAAATATGGCGGGAATATCTCATTGATACCATTGGCAAACGTCATCAATTCAACGAAATGTTTTATAAACTGCGTGAGATTTATGAGTGTTTAAACTTAGTTACAGTGATCGAATTGTTTATTGGAAATAATTGCCAGAAATCTTCGTCTGGTATGGTAGGAGCCACTTTAGATTTTAGACCACTTATGGAGCCACTTTAGATTTTCTAGACACTTTTTGTTTTATTTTAAACCAAATAAAAATTCGCCAGAGTACAAGTTCTGAGCCCCCCCCCCGGTGTTGCGTCGGGGGGGGGGGGGGGCAGATAATTAGTAAGAATAAGAGTTAGCTGAGTTTTTTTAATCAAGATTGGCAGTTTCTTAATAATTTTTATAAAAAAATTCACCCCCCCCCCCCCCTAAAATTTCAACGACGCAGTCTGCGTCTGCGTCGTTGACCCCCCCTTGTAGGCACCCCTGATGAACACTGATGGGGAATTGAGGAAAGCGAGAAACGCTTCCCTCTGAGACATACGCAATTTTAAGAATGTGTGTGTGCAAAATTTTTTCACTGCATAAGTTTTCAATTTTAATTATCAACTCTTTAATCGATCATTTTTGTATTTTTGTTAAAAAAATTTTGGCGAAAATTTGACTTACCATGGCGGCAAATTCGGCTTTTCAGCTTTATCGCGCGATGACGTCTGAGGTCTGAACAGCCAGTATATTAAAAAAAAAAACATTTTCGTCTAGTTTACTCAAGCCCTCTCAATTAGAAACTGTCAAAATGTTCTTTCTGCATCAAACGGTAATTGGGGGCCTGGTAGCCCAGTTGGTATAGCGTTGGACACGCTATCAGCCCAGATCAGATCGCAAGCTTTTGACTGAAGCATAAAATGAAGTGATCATTAATGATTTTTTTTCTTTAGGTTTCCATATCGAAATACAAACAGTAAATTTGCGAAATCACACAGGTTTTGTTTGTTTAGTTGTTTGTTTGTCTGTCTGTCTTCGTCTGTTCGTTTAGTTTTAATAATTGAACCTATTTACTCAACAAAATTCTACTTATATTTCCGAAATCCATTTAATTTCGAAGCTTACAAATGTAAAGATGGATGCATAAACGAGGAGTTGGAGGTGATGCATTTTTAAGGATTCACCATTCACCCCTCAACGCCCGGTATATGGAGCTATATAGTATCTAGTAAGTAAACAATCCTATGAATAGTTCAAAACCTATTCACTCGCCAGTTTGGATCCTCCTTATATGAAGGATCTTTTGACACACTGAAGGGGTTCGTTTACATTTCACATGCGTGCACATTTTGCAGATGACAAAATGGGGCATGTCGTTCAGTGTGAAGAGCTTAGTGGACGAACGTGCTAAGTGACATTTTTGAAAAAAATTTAGATTTTTGTGCCAATGAATATTATTCCAACCTTTAAAGATAACAAGTTTCCACTTTTTCATTAACTTTAAGTGAGGTACATTTTTTACGGTTTGCAAGTGCCGTTTTCAACAGGATCCAAGTGATGTGTGAAGTGCAAACTAAAAACTAAATAATGTTTCTCGTTTTCACTTTTTTGAAACTTAGCACATTCTTTCACTAAGCTCTTCAAATGTCAGACCTTGCATTTGCGTAAGAACAATATTTATTTGTTTGTTTGCCTGCCTATTTATTTGTTTTTTTTGTTTATTTGTTTGATTGATTTATTAATTAATTTATTTATATCCATAAACAATGTCCTTTATTTTTTCAATACACATTTAAGTAACAATCTTTTAAAATAAGAAGAAATTTCTATTTGTTTAATTTTTTTTTCGATTTTTCGAAAAGAGCCTCATAGTTCAATTTGTTTTTAATTTATGAAAAAAGACTATTTATTGAAACGTCTTTCGTGTTTCACAAATTTAACATTCCCAGATATTCAGCTTCTTGCTTGTGTGACAATTGACAAACCCTATTGATTTGTTTTTGGAACGGCGTGTAATCGGTAGTTGAGAGGCTTATGGCCATGCGGTGTGTTGGTGTAACGTTATAAAAAAAATACGTTTTTAGTGAGTTTCATCTAATTTTGAGTCTTCTGAAACTAAAAGATAAGAGACTGTTATCCTTAAGTTATATAAATTAGTTACATCATTTAAAAGAGCAATAATTTGGCCATGTTATCACGTTGTTATTTTGGACGCCTGGCTATCTACCTTCCTCTAAACAAGCCGTCTACGCCATTTTGTCTTACCGGGGTTATGCCGGCATCCTTTTCTTTCAGATTTTTGCTCAGATTAGAACTACAGAGACTTTGTAGCCATTTACTAGGCCAACACAATTTTTATTTAAAGATTAGTATGGCATAGACTAACTAATAGTCATTTATTACACGTGTTACTTTGTTAAGAATAGTAATAAGACTATGGCAGAGACCATAGCAGAGACAAGTAATAGCCGTTTACTACGCGTGTGAATTTTGTTAAACTTCTTAATTAATTTCTTCATTTAATTAAACCTATATTAGTGCTATATGTTGTGCTTTATTACTTCCTTTTCCATTATTCATAGATTAATTGCTGTGTCTTGATGAAGTGGCGGCATAACCCCAGGTGCCGGGGTAATACCGCCACTCTGCAAGCTTTTAGAAAAAACAATTTTATTCAGTTTCTATTAAAGATTTCAAGTTTAAAAAATAGAAACATGTTATGTTCATTCCAATTAATTTCTGCAAACGTTCACCCGACTATTCTCATCAGTCAATAGTTCTGCAATAGCTCATACGCGGTCTAGTGGGTATTTTAACTAAACAGTCAAACCTAGAACAGGCTGTTTAAATTCCTTGTTAGGAACTGGTTAAAAATAATATTTTGTTCTTCTTTTAATGAGGTTTCACAGAAATTGTAAGGTTTACTATTTTATAAAGTGTATTCAAACTTTACGGTCACACATCGAAATATCGCCAAGAACATATCATTTGACGTCAGTGATGTTTTCAGTGACGTTAATTTTCGGCAAACTTCAAATGCACTTCTTGGTGAAATTAAACATTTTTGTGAATATTCAAGCTTATATTCGGAATCTGCAGCTTCTAATTTACCAGAATTGCGTTTCTTTCTGCATTACTTTTATATTTGGAAAAGTACTAAATTCTACATAAAATCTCACAAACGTAGGTTAGGTCAGGCAAAAAAAAAAAGTATGATAAAAGCCCAAACAGATTAAAAACAAAAATTATTTTCTCAAAATGTAATATTTATGAGTTATATACCATATTATATAAAAAAAAGAAATGACTACGATCATGTTTAGAGGAAAAATTAAAAAAAAAAACCTCATATTTCACCGCGCTGTAGGTTGTTGGTTCCACATGCATCAGAATATCGTGGATACTCATCTAAAAATATAGATTTCGTGGCGCCATCTGCGTCATTCAAAGATAACTATAAGTAAAATTTTTTAATTCAAACCTTTTTGTTGCTCGAAGGAATGTTTCTTGTCCTGTCCCTCTTAATTATGGTTATTGAATAAATAACCATAATTTAAAGTGAGAAACTATATAATCAATAATATTGATTGACTCGAATACTTAAATATTACAAAAAAGGAGTTAAAATGACACTATTTTTACTAGATTGTAAAGTAATCACCAACTTATAATCAGGTGTCAGTCGCTTTATATATAATTAAATTAGATTTTGATTAAACTAAATGAACCCCTTTATAGACTCAAAGAAAATTTTAATTACATTTCGAGGATTAAAATTAGAGGGTCACTAAAATGATTTTTTTTAGAAATGAAATTCCTGCTTTTAAACTTATGTTTTTTTTTAAAGACATTGCTGATGTTCAAAATACTTATTTTTATTTAAAGTAGCAGTAAAAAATCCTTTTAAAATTAAGTTTTTTCAATTATATTTTTGCTTCTTTAAATGTTTTCACTTTTACAATATTGTGAATTGACTGTGGATACAGTAGTTTTGAAAATGCATAATTACTCGTTAAAAATAGACTAACAAATTTGCTCAGGAAGTTTTTTAGAAAAATGGATGAAAGTAGCACACCTAGGACTTTTAATTTAGCAACAAACAAAATCTCTCTATATATAAAGTTATTATTATTCTATAGGTTTATAATTTTGAATAAATATTTTGACCGTTAAAACCCGAAATCAGCTAAAATTAGAATTAACTAGTGAGAACTAGTTTTCACTGATGCCATTATTGAAAACTAGTTTCAACTAGCTAAAACTAGATCTAATTAGCTAATACTAGTTTTGACCAATTGCATTGGTTAAAACTAGTTGTAATTTGCAAAAACTAGAATTATCTAACTTATATCAGGTAAAACTAGAATTAACATGGAATGCTTGACTCTTAATTTATTGTGAATGTTAATTTTTTAAAAAAGAAGTGGCAATATGTAAACTTAGAAAGATTTGTTGCAAAGGACGTTGTTGCACTAGTTGTTTTACTGCAAAATTTAAAATATCCTACTTTACTTTATTAATTAAACATGAATCCAGTATTAAACGTTCGAAAAGAGGAATTTTATAATCGTATTACGAGAATAGAGTGCTTAAAATATTGCATTACTATTCTTAATGAAGAGTCTTCCAATAACCAAAACGCCTTCATTGCATTTCAGCAATAATCCCAATAACTAAGCTAAACTAATCCTAAATCGTACTATTTTCCATTATTTCTAGTTTCATGTAGTAAGATTTTTAGAGTTACAACTAATTAAAACCAACTTCTTTCGTCAAAACTAGTATTAGCTGGGGATAACTGGTTTTCGGCAGTGGAAATTACTGTTAACTAATGACCTCAGTTAAAACTAGTTCTCACTAGTTAATTCTAGTTCTAGCTGATTTTGGGTTTCAACAGTAACATATACATCCACAATACAAATTATTTATTTAAAGATATCTTAGGCTACTATTAGCCAAGAAAAGTTAGATGACAATATTATATTAACAAGTTCCTTTTTGTGTGGAGTTAAAACAATTTTAGTGGCATCAAATATTTATCCTGACTAATGGGATCCATTGGTTAACGTAGGCTGGCAACAAACACGTTCTTGGCTAAGAGCATTAGCTCAAAGCTTTATAGGCCAGAGAAATGCTTTCAGTTCATCTCAAGCAAAATTTTGTGTTAAGCAATTTTGCGTTAACGAGGTTTGACTGTATTATGTAGGTAAGGTACTATGAAATATTACAAATGTTTTTTTAAAAAATTAAAAGTTAAATAGAAGGTGCAATAGTTAAAAAAAAACTCATTTAGAAGATTAAAAATTATTCAATTATTAGATACGTGTAATTACTAATTACGCAAAATTAGTTATGATTAATTCTAATGTACATGTCTTGTTAATAATAACAAATTTTATTTCTTAGTCACAGAACTAAAAAGTGTAGTGAAACTCTCTGCTTAAGTTAAGTAATGAAACAAAGTAAATTAGTTAAGTAATTAATTACATACATTATCTGTATACAACTTAAAATTTCTGTAACCCTTCATTTTTTTATAAGAATAAAAAAAAACTTTGTTTAAAAATTATATGAAGTAATGCTAAGAGAATATTGTTGCCCAAAAAGCAAAAGTAATTTATTAAAGATTTAATCCAGCCTATTAAATTATGAAATATGTAAAATAATACTTTGTCATCAAATAAGCCAAAGAAATTCGAGGAATACCGTAACAAGATTCCAAGAAATATCAAGTTAAATACAACAAAGTAAAACATTCAATCAACGGCTTTTCTGGAAAAAAGAACTTTGCAAATCAACACTATTCGTACAGCAAAGCTTCAATATAGTCTTCCATTCTATCAGGGTAGGGTGTTATAAAATGCCAGTATAATATAATAATTGCAAACCAATAATATTTTGTATAATATACTAAATCATTAAAAAGTACTAAATGAGCTTATAGAGAAACGTGGGTGGCGACATATTTTCTTTACAAATCAATACTGCTATTTGTACAGCAAAAATCAATAAAGTCCTCAATTCTATACAGTATCAGCTGTTATTAAATGCCATTAAAATAAAATATTTGCAAAAACCAATAAAATTCTATGTCCTTAATAACCCTTTTATGTCCTTTAAAATTTTTCCTTAACTTCCATTCTATAAGGGTTAGCTGTTATTCAGTACCAGCAATACAGTAATAGGATTAGCTGTTTACAAAAGATAATCAATATAATCAAAGAATAAGATTCTTTATAACTAGATCTTCGTGTCTCATTCCGACGCATACATAAAGTAGATAAAGTTATTATTTTGAATATTGTACACCGAAAATTCAATAAAATCCTCAATACTATACACAGATGGCTGTTAATAAATGCCAGTAAAATAAAATAATTGAAAAACAATAACATTCTATATAGGAACAGCTGTGATATAATGGCCGGTCTTGATTTGGCGATTTGCCTTATGTTGCTTGCCAAATGTGGTAACCATTCTACTTCATATTTTATACAATTCGATAGGTATAGCAATGCTACTTTAAATTTTCAAGTTCGCCAAAAGCCGCCAATGAACAGACCGTCCATTATATCATAACTGCACCTCTATGTCCTATATGATTTTTTAAGAAAAATTAAATGGGCTTATATAGGAGTGTGGTGACGTACTTCTTCTTATAACGGTGAGTAGCACTCAAAACCACCACTCCATCTTTAATGGACAGTGCATATAGATGATTCAACATCACATGATTCGGTTCCGGCAACAAATTCGGCTCACAAGCCATGGAGATATCTTTGTTGAGGATGACCTGAAGCAGATGCGGTGGCAGAACCGGTGGAAAAACCTTTTTCTCGGTAGCCTTGAGCTGAGGGACTTCCTGGCTATAAGATCCAGGGGGAGAACCAGTATAGTTGGCACCAATGCTATCCGCAGCCAAAGCCTCGAAGACAAGAAAATCAGACTTTTTTACGGAGATCACATTATTCTTGGAGCCCAAATCGTTGTCGACAGTAGGTTCGGCGGGGTTGTGCTGCCACTGGCCATCCACCTTGAACTTGTACTGGTGGTCTCCTTCGGGTATTTCAAGGATAAGAGCGAAATCTCCATGGCTCTGGACCATGGGGATGGGTTTCCAATCGGAAAAGGACCCGCTTATGTACACGTCTTTGCCGCCCCCTCCCCACTTGAAGACTGTGGGGAGGGACTTTTCGTAGGTGTTGGCGGCGTCCGAGAGTTTTGCGTCGTCGGATTTGTCCCTGGAGAGATTCGAAAAATCGTCGTAGTCGTCGAGGGAGCCTTGCATGAGGAACTTTTCTTTTCTGTTTCCTGCGCTGAATTCGAAGACTTTGCCTTCCTTGGATGGGTGGCCTTCGTTGTCGGAGGAATAGGCCCGATCACGTTTGTTGGAGCTGGTGGTACCCATGTCGACGGATAAAGGTTAAATTTAATAAGGCAATGTGTGCTTGTAAATATAGTTTGCACGGTTACATAAACGGAATAGATGTTATATTTACGAAAGAAAACGACAGACGGATAGAGTTTACCACGTAGAAAGAAATTCCAAAGGGAAATCTGTAAATCAAAACTGCAGAAAACAAAAACAAGACAACAATGGCATTGGAAAACGTGAACTTGTTGCCATGTTCCAAGAAATTAATATTTTTTCTAGAATTTTTAACAAGAATGTTTTATTAAAATATATAGATATTTTTTTTATTTAAAAAATCGTAAATTTCTAATGCACCTTACGTATCTGTAAAAAATGTATAAAATTTATTGAAAAATTAATACTTAATATAACAAACCAAGTTTACTATTCTAATATTTTTTGGTGGCATCAAAACAAAGCATCACTTGTTTCTTCTTTTTGCTTTGCTTTTTGGCGGAGCAGAAAACCAGCTATTCATCCAACCAACCTTTGCTTTTCTTCTAAAATGACTAAAATCGAACACCCTTTAAATTAAATAATTCGTTTTGTTATTTAAATATGTAGCAACTAACAATTTAAAGTTCAATAAGCATAAAATTATATCTACATTTATTTGTTTTCCCAACTTTTTATTTGGGAACATAATTATAAAAGATTTTTTTTAAATATCCGTCTACTACATTTTCCAATTACTTAATTTTTAAATCATGCTAATTTTAAATTTCTTTTTTCGAGGTTTTCCTCGAAGTGTTTTAAAGCTTAATGTACAAAGTTTTAAAACTCTAAATTCCACTTTAACATCAAACGCAGTTGGTTTTCGAACTGTATCCAAGAAAACCCCACCAACTATTAATTGTTTATTTAACAAGACTTTAAATCCCATATTTAAAACTACAATATCTGGTGATAAAACTTTACTTAATTCCCGAAACACACAAGTTTTAGCGTGGCGTTGTTTCAAGACATCAGAACAAAGACATTTCCACCCAATTGTGTGGATTGTTCTAAAGCCAGTTTTCAAGTTTGCTGCTATTTTGACTGGAAGGTGAGATATTTTTTTATTTTGACAAAGGGGAAGTCAGCTATATCTTGCTTCGGAACAGCTAGCGTATTGTGGCCGGAATGCTATTTGGCGTTCGTGAAAAAGTAAACACATCGTTGCTATAGCAACAAGATTGATGTAAACATCTATTGATTTGAACTGGAATGTTTACCAATTTAAGTACGTTTTCGCTTCTTCGCTACAAAAGGAAAGTCGCCAAATTGAGACCCTCCATAATACGCTAGCAGTACCCTATAAAATTATGGCTTTGCTAAATAAATGACTTGTAAATAAAACATGGCTATAAACAAAGATACGCTACAAAAACTAGTAAACCACATTTTTAAGTGTAAGCCAAGGCTTGTCGCTTAGTTTGCATTAGATAAGAGATTTTGGTGCATTTCCATTTTAGCGGTTGCAAGCAATCAAGTCACCAAAAATGTACAGTCGCTGCCAAACAGAATGTTTCAAATGTAACCTTTAACCAACACATTTTCTAAACCGAATATGAGTATAATGTGTTTTGTCGCCAAAACATTATGATTGTCGCCAAAGATTCTGTTTTCACTTTTGGATAGATTTGCACACAGGAAATAGAAAAGTACCGTCATTTTTGTTGAAAGCCTTTTGCTAGTTTTAAATAGTGACTTGTCTATTTTACAAATAATTACCAAAACAATTGTTTTACCAGTATTCATACAATAAAACATATAAATGTTATGTAAAATTAAAAGTAAGAGACAATTTGTAGAGGTAGTTAGAAAGTTTGTACTTAGCAACATTTTCTATATTTCCAAACTATTATTTCAGCCACAAATTTAAGACAATGAAAATTTCTTTAATAACTAAAAATTTGTGAAGGGCTCATATATGTTTATATAGAGACCTTTTAAATTGAATATACATATTTTCTTTCTATCTCTAACAGGGGATTTAGAAAATGGTGGCGAGATTTACCTAAGAATAAGCGCCAGTACTTTCTAAATGAATTAAAGGCCAATTCTAGAAAAATATTAAGTATGTTCATTTTTTTAATTTGTGAAATAAAAAATAACGTTAACTTCTATAGCTTGTACTTAGAGTGAATTTATAAGCAAGTTCAAAATTATCTTTATATATGTTTTAAGTACAGCCTATACTCTGACTCAAATTGTGCTGTAAGTGTCATATCGCTGACCTCAGAAACCGCAGACCTATCCACTAACCTCAGAAAGCATGCAATACATAATAAGCAACTGCAATTATAGATTTGATCATAAGCTTTTTCAGTTTATGTCAAGTTTTATAAGCAAATAAAAATATAACATTTACTTAAAAAGTTAATATCTTTTTAAATATATTAGAGGTGGATTTTTTTTAAATTTGTGCAGATATTGTGTATTTATCAATAGATGTTTCCTGAAAATTAAAATTCTTTTAATGCATTTTAACACACAGTTGATCTCTATGTTGCATGCTTTCTGAGGTTAGTGGCTGGCCCCCAAGAACAACAGCAATATGACACTTACAGCAAATTGTAAGTCAGTTTATGAGCTTTTAATAACACATATCAATTTTCTTGAATAATACTTGTGTACTTCATGGTTAAAAATCATTTAAAGATAATTTTGGATTTGAGTAAGTTTCATAAAAACTTGTGAATTCTTAATCATGTGTAATGTACTTAAGCAGCGTGTAAAATAAGCGGCATCGCATCGCGAAACGCGACACCAAAATGAAAACTTGCGATAGCGATTTAGCTTTGTATCGCATTTAGTTGCGATACTCACAAAGCATCTCCGTTTGTCAAACTTAAAATGTAAAAAAAAATTCAATGCATCGCTAATTAACGGAATTAGCGGTGCATCGATAAAGATGGACAATATTTAAAAGCGCTATGCATGAATTAAAGATTGCTACACACAAAAGTCTTTGGTGTAGCAGAACTGCTATACATACAAAAAAAAATATTTTACACGCTGTACTTAAGTATCACATTTCATATTTTTTCAGTAATTTTGTCCTTGGTTATTTTACTATCCATTCTTTACTATGTCGACCACTTAGAAGAAACTCCAATAACAAAAAGAATACGATTCATGGCTTTCAATGACAAGCAATTGGAACAAATTAATGAATTTGAATTACAACAGGTACGAAATAATTTTGAAATATATTGACTTTTTAAATGTCTCACTGTGGGTAAATAATCTGACAAACATATGACATTTTTAAGTTAAATTATTTAAATTTTTAAGTTTAACGATTTATGTAAGTCTTAAATAAATTAGTACAAAAGTTAGGCTACAGTAAACAAATCATCTGTATATTTTTAGCATTGAAATGCGATGGAAATACAAAACTTCAGACAATTGAAGAGCTTAGTGGAAGAACGTGTTAAGTGACATTCTTGAAAAAATTGAGATTTTTGTGTCAATGAACATGTTATTCCCTCCTTTACACATAACAAGTTCCCCCTTTCCATACATTTTCAGTTAAGTATATTTTGTGCCTTTTGTAAGTATGTACCGTTTTTAACCTATATAAGTGCAAACTAAAATCTTTAAAACTCATTTTCACCTTTTTGTCACTTAGCACGTTCTTCCATTAAGCTCTTCAACTGTCCTGGATAGTAATTTTTTTCCCCAGATATTTCACTTTCCCATGCACAGTGCATGGAAGCATTATGTACTATAGTTAAAAAAGGGGCCAGCGATCTAAGAAGTTAATATAAAAGGAATTCCTTCAAAACTTTGTGGGCCACTTCTGCTTTTATATTGCAGTGCCCATATTTCACTTTCTCATGCACAGTGCACGGAAGCATTATGTACTATAGTTAAAAAAGGGGCCAGCGATCTGAGAAGTTAATATAAAAGGAATTCCTTCAAAACTTTGTGGGCCACTTCTGCTTTTATATTGCAGTGCCCATATTTCACTTTCCCATGCACAGTGCACGGAAGCATTATGTACTATAGTTACAAAAGGGGCCAGCGATCTGAGAAGTTAATATAAAAGGAATTCCTTCAAAACTTTGTGGGCCACTTCTGCTTTTATATTGCAGTGCCCATATTTCATTTCCCATGCACAGTGCACGGAAGCATTATGTACTATAGTTAAAAAGGGGCCAGCGATCTGAGAAGTTAATATAAAAGGAATTCCTTCAAAACTTTGTGGGCCACTTCTGCTTTTATATTGCAGTGCCCATATTTCACTTTCCCATGCACAGTGCACGGAAGCATTATGTACTATAGTTACAAAAGGGGCCAGCGATCTGAGAAGTTAATATAAAAGGAATTCCTTCAAAACTTAGTGGGCCACTTCTGCTTTTATATTGCAGTGCCCATATTTCACTTTCCCATGCACAGTGCACGGAAGCATTATGTACTATAGTTACAAAAGGGGCCAGCGATCTGAGAAGTTAATATAAAAGGAATTCCTTCAAAACTTAGTGGGCCACTTCTGCTTTTATATTGCAGTGCCCATATTTCACTTTCCCATGCACAGTGCAGGAAGCATTATGTACTATAGTTACAAAAGGGGCCAGCGATCTGAGAAGTTAATATAAAAGGAATTCCTTCAAAACTTAGTGGGCCACTTCTGCTTTTATATTGCAGTGCCCATATTTCACTTTCCCATGCACAGTGCACGGAAGCATTATGTACTATAGTTAAAAAGGGGCCAGCGATCTGAGAAGTTAATATAAAAGGAATTCCTTCAAAACTTAGTGGGCCACTTCTGCTTTTATATTGCAGTGCCCATATTTCACTTTCCCATGCACAGTGCACGGAAGCATTATGTACTATAGTTAAAAAGGGGCCAGCGATCTGAGAAGTTAATATAAAAGGAATTCCTTCAAAACTTAGTGGGCCACTTCTGCTTTTATATTGCAGTGCCCATATTTCACTTTCCCATGCACAGTGCACGGAAGCATTATGTACTATAGTTAAAAAAGGGGCCAGCGATCTGAGAAGTTAATATAAAAGGAATTCCTTCAAAACTTAGTGGGCCACTTCTGCTTTTATATTGCAGTGCCCATATTTCACTTTCCCATGCACAGTGCACAGAAGCATTATGTACTATACTTAAAATCAACAATAATTAGAGTATATCCAATTAAATTGGACATACTCTTTTCTTCACTGACTTTTCTTTTGGGTTTGAAATCGATGACATAAAATGGAAGGCGTTGTAATGGGAACTGAACCATAGTTTTAATGTAATAGTTCTGTTGACTTGTTCTGGAAGATGTTGATTAAATTGTGATACATAATTGTAGAATCTGTTAAAATTAGTACAAATATTTTGGAAAATTCCAGTACAAGCTTCAATAAAAATGTATTTTTTTTGCTTTACTTAAAACCTAAAAAGAAATGTATACAACTCTGTTATTACATCTCTCATAGTACTTAAATAATTTTCTTATCACACTAGATCATGAATCAGTTGGGTGAGCATATATTACCTGAAACACACTACCTACACCAAAGAGTGGAAGCCGTTGTCAAACGAATTCTGCTGGCTAATACAGATATTGAAGAGATGAAGCACAAAAAGTTTGGGATTGCTGTTATTGACAATTCTATTGAAAATGCCTTTGTATTGCCTGTAAGTTGCTGAATTTATTAAAAAAACATTCTATACTATTAAGTACAATAAAATATATTAAATGCATTTGAAAAGTACCATTTCTTTAATTGATAAAACTACATAACTGTTGTAAACTATGCACACACAAAATGTATTATAATACATATTGCAATTTATTGATAATTTTTTAATTAACATTAAAAAAAAATTATATTATATTACTTATTTTAATCCCTTATCCAATACAAAAACAAAATGTGCTTATCGACAATTGCTCACTTATATAGTTATTTGTTGAATATTTTTTAGGATTTTAGTTTTCAATTTTTTAAGTCTACTCTTCTTTAAAGTTATATATTAGCTATCATACAGCAACAGCTCATTTATTCAGAATGCTTGAGGAACAATATTTTCGAGCTAAATGGTTTTTTAGGATAATTGAATGCTCAATTTGTTCACAAAATTCCAGTTTTCAATTCCATTATTTTGATGAACCTTATAAGTATTACAATAATATTTCACTTACATTTCATGAAATGCAAAGTTTTCTTGCAATCTAAATTAAACAATAATATTTTTAATCGAAAACATATAATTTTACTCTTATAGATTTTAACAACATATTGCGATTGTCTGCAATATGTTGTTGAAAACTATGAGAGTTGTAAGCAATATTGCAAATGATTAGCAACAAATTGTTCTACTGGCAAAGAAAGATCGGTTTGTTGTAAAAACTATAATCAAACATTGATAAAATTTTTATTTATTTAAACTTTTCACTGTTATTTCAATGCTAGACAACTGATTAACTGAATATCTTGAATTTTTGCATTAAAAGAAATAATTGGCATTTTTTTAAATTTTAGATAGGATATGTGTTTGTTTTTACTGGTATGCTGAAGCTTTGCAGCAATGATGATCAGTTGGGCATAATATTATCACATGAAATAGCTCATTGTTTACAAAACCATGGGGTAAGTTTATTTTTGTTTAAGTCAGTTTTATAGAATTAAGTCTTTTCAGCCACGGTAGTCAGTTTTGATACAGCAATGAAAAATTCCTTAAATATCGTCATATTTTTATAAATACATTTTATTGTTATACTAGCATAAAGTGCATAAAAAATCATACCTATACTTTTCCACATTGCTGCATTTGATTTTATTGACAATATTAAAGTATTTGATAGTAATTAGAATAATTACCTTCAATATATTTAAAACATAGCTAAAAATTATATTTTTTTCAAAAGCAGATATCTGTGTTATAGTCACCTAAAATCAGTAAATATTTTCTTAAAAATACCTTACAATTTTCTGATTCCACTAAAAAAAAATCTTAGTTTGTCCTCTCCACTCCTGAAACGAATCTTACACATATATTCTTTATATAAACATATTTTTCAAACAATTATATACATCAAAGTATGTTTTGAAAGGAATTTAAAAAAAAAAATAATGTTTAACAGTTAATGAGAGGCCCTTCAAGTTAGTGGATTTTGAGGTTTGGAGTGGTAAAAATACACATTTTTGAAATGCTATGAACAAACAAGCTCTATCAGTTTCTTGCATTTAATAGTCCATTCTGACGTTTGTTTTCATGCAAAATGTTTCATAAATTTACAGTTGAAACAATTATTAAATCAGCTGCTTTAATATCGATATTTTCATCAAGCTTGAACATTCTAGTTCATAATAAAAATAGTAGATTTAGAAAAAATTGTACAATGAAGTTGTGATGTGAATTCTACAAAGGTTCATGTATGTGTACCTCTAGAACAAAAAGGTTAAAACCTTTTTACTCACACACACACAAAATTAATTGCTACCATAAATGAGCTCTATTCTGAATTCTAATATAAATATATTAGAACGAAAAATCTTCTGACACATGTACCAGTCATTGTAGAGTCCTTGAATAAGTTATAATAAAGTTAAAGATTAAATTAAACCATGTAAAAAAATAAAATATAAGTCTGGTTATGCATTTTTAATAATAAGTAATCTGATGCACACTGATTAAATTTACATTATTGCAAAAATTTAATCTGTTAATTTCTTGAACAGGCAGAAAATGTTAGTTTTAGCCATCTGTTAGACTTGATATCCATTGCAATAATAGCTGCTATTTGGGCAGTGGTTCCTAGTGACAGTATATCTTTGTTGACTCACTGGTTGTTTCAGAAGTCTGTTAAAGTAAGTTTAACTTTTCTTTTTATCTTGCTTACTTCCAAAAGTTAACAATGAGCAAAATTATTTTTTCTTTGAAATATTACTTTTAAATGATCTCCTATTATTTTTATTTGGTCTTTAGGATCTGACAACACCATTAATTTAGTCAAATTCTTGTTCTTAAGCTAATTTTGTTTCAGCTCTTATAATTTACTCGTAAAAACTTGATTCTTTTTATTTTATAAAACATGCTGTGCTCTTAAGCATTGTTACATGCAATAGCCACATTCTTGAAGAGTATTTCTGAAAAAATAGTTAAGAAAAATTCCAATATTTTAATTTTTAATAATCATTTTTAGGTAGTGGGGTAAAGTGGTGGTATAGTTAGGCTTAGCTATGGCTGCAAGATGTAATGGAGTTTTGGTTTTGGAATGAACTTAAATTGAAAGGAATTAAAAAAAAAACCATTTTAATGTTATTAAAATATACAGTGTTATTAAATAACTTATTTAATGTTTTTTTTTAAATTTCCTTTAGTGTATTTAGTGTGTTTTATTAATGTTCCTTTAAGAATATGACTAGAAGAACATGTCATGTGCAATGTTTTTATTTGCAATTAGTTGTTTGCAATTAATTTACTAAATGATACAAACTACCATGTAAAATACTTTACCAAATCAAACTAAAGCTAGGTAACTATTATTCATTTCCAGAAATAGATAATAAAGATTATTTTGTAAAGTTCAGTGCTATTTGTAAAGCTTTACATGAGCCTCAATTTAATAGTAGAGGACAATACTTTTTTGCTTAAATATTCTCTTATTCTACTATTATTATTATCTTTAGTTCTTTTCTATCTTTTCTGAAATTAAAGTGTAGAGGAATATTAGGATCGATTTTGTTTCAATTTGCTCTTTATATTGATGCTTTTTGATTCCATTATATTCTTAAATTTCAGCTACCCCCATTTTCCCCCACCCTGGGGGAAAATGAGGGCATGAAACTAAGTTCTCTAAATTGCCAGATATTAAAACATGTAGTGGGAAAAAATAAAAAACATCTATAAATTTGAAATCTAAAAAGTCCAAATGTATACTACATACAAAAAAATCCATGAAAACTAGTTAAAAAGTAGGTCCAGTAAAAAAACTTTTGCTGGACTCATATTTATTTAGAGAGCTTACACCTACATTTAAATGGCTGGTCCTAGTATTTACTTTTCTAAATTATATGTAATTTGATGTAATTTTTTATGGCTTGCAGTACCAAAAGATCTAAATAATTGTTCATGTTAGGATAGATTTTAGCACAATTGTATAGTATTTAAAAATACCAAAGCGTGCCAATAAGAGTTATCATCAAAAAATTTTACATATTAATTTTGTTAAGTTGTATTATTTCCCAAATTTTAATTTTTTGTGCGCTTATGTTGAGTGGTAATATAGTTGTTTTTTTTTTGTTTTGTCAAACCATTCAGCATTAGTTTAAAGCATAGACAAGAAATTTTTTTGTGTGTTAAACAAATATTCATCAGATTCCTTCCATCAAATTCAATTCCTTTTCAGAATAAAGTACAAACTTTAATAAAAAGACTTAAATTCAAGACCTTTTCTATTGCAACACAGATCCATAAAAAAAACTATGTAATTATAGCCATATAAAAATAATGTGAAAAAAGGTTGCTTGTAACATTTATTTGTGTTAATTCAATTTTTTAGAATTTGATTAAAAAAATCTAACAAAAATGTGTTGATTAGTTCATGTTATTATGTATTTAAATATTAAGTAAGCATTAAGTATCAAAATTTACCTTTTCTTATTAATATATGTAAGAGCAATGTAATTTTCAATAAAGTGTTCGGTTATTTTATGATTTTAGCTTCTGTTTGAACTACCCTACAATCGAAAAATTGAGACTGAAGCTGATAAAGTTGGACTACAATTAGCAGCCAAAGTAAGCACATTAAATCTTACAAATGTGTAACAATGTGAAATGTTGTTTATTTTCATAAAGACATTTTTCTGTATTTTCCAAGTTTAATAAATGCACTGGATTTTCATTACATCAATTTAATCACTTTGTGATAATTTGTTGCATTCTTATTTTTTTTTTTTTTGTGGAAGAGTCAATTTAAGGAGAGTGTACTGAATTTTATCTACTTTCTATTAGGACAGCAAAATTTAGTTGTTATAAGGACTTAATATTTTCTTTCAATGTCTTCAGAAATTCAAAAAGTAGTTGAATATCCAGTATCGCCCGGTTAAATAAAGAGAATAAAGAGGTCTGAGTTTGTAGCAGGGCTTCATCTCATTTTAGTATGAGGTTTCTTTATATATATTATTTAACAAATAAATACCCGTTCTCCGCACGGACTAAAAAAAAAGTTGTAATCGATCCCCAAGTATATGTACCATTTAATCCATTCTAGAATAATAAAGTTATGTTATTGTTTCCGCTCATTATAAAGTATAAAATCATGTTACTTATACTACCTTAAAAATCCAAAATAAAAAAAATACGCTATAAAATGCATGCATAAAAGTCATCGTAATTTCCCTCATGAACGTATAAAACCTTGTAGCTCATTTGGCGCGTTTTTGGTAAGAATTTGGCGAGAAAAGAGATATAGCTACAAACACTCTTATTATACAGCTCTAGCACAATGTCCTCCGAACAACAATCCAGCTTATAAATTTTTAAAAAAATTATCATTTGGCGCATTTAGGTAAGACTTTGGCGAGTTTGGTAACATATTTGGCAAAAAAAATGAAAACAAAACCCTAATATGTAGCTCTAGTACGGTGGCCTTGAACAACCATCATAGTTATAATTCACGGAAATAGCTTAAATATGCACATTTGTAATCAACAGAACCATCAATGAAGAAATCCATCACCTAAACCCACAATGAAATCCTAGAATCGAGACTGGACGGAATTACGTCACTTGAAACATGTCAATTATTTTTCAAATAATGAATTAAGTTTCTGAAGGTAATAGCAACAGAATAAAATAAACATTTTCAATTTTAAATATTTTCGTTAAAAGTTAAATTTTTTCAGCAGATGGCATCAGGAAAGTAAAAAAAGGATCGGATTTGTGCGAAAGTGTTGTATTTTTTTCAGAATATTCGAATTTTCTCTAAAAATAGAACATTGTGAGCTCTGAAAGTTTAAAATCTGTAACTTAAGTATGAACTGCACATTTGTGCCAAGTTACGAGGCAAACAAATGTCTAGTTTATGAGTCTATAAGAGACATACACACAAACACACAAAACTTCATTTTTATTATTATAGATTTGTAACCTAAATTTATTTTAATTATTGTGTATTTTTATATTTTAGGCTTGCTTTGATGTCCGTGAAAGTAGTGCTTTTTGGGCTAAAATGGCCTTTTTGAAAAACACTTTAGGAGATGGACCAGAAATAGAGTTTTTATCAACACATCCTAGTCATGAAAAACGCTCCGAGTATCTTGATAGCATTATGGATGAGGTAAAAATAGCAAAGAATTTAGTTCACATTTTAATTTTTTATTAATTCTGTGATAGGTTGCACCATTTCTGCACTAGCTAATCTATTTAATATTGTAGCTTTAAGTGTTTATTGCTAGAAAATTATTTTTAATAAGTTCTTAAGTAAGGAAAGCAAGAAGGTAAGACAACTGCTTATCGCTTCCATGTTAAATTTCCTCTTGTTCAAAGGGGATAGAGAGCTCAGGCGATAAGGTGCTTGCCTTGTATGCGAAAGGTCCTAGGTTTGAGTTATGCATTACCAAAATAACTGCCGACCCATAAACAGTCTTTGCAGCAAAAATCTAGCGCTTATACCCCTGGGTAGAGGGAGTGCACATTAAATATGCTCCAAAGTCTGTACGATTCCCCCTTAAAAGTTGAGTTGGGTACCTACTCAGGTGTTGGATTATCACTTGACTGTGCTTCTAGATTATGACACCCATGGCCAATGGCCCTTGTGTAGCTCTAGTAGGACAGTAATTCAACCTAATCCCTTGTTAAAAGAACACACTTTTTATTAACTAAACCGTTTTAAAATAAAATATTTTGCTATTTTTATGCATTCAATAAACATTTCTACAGATTGAATTTAAATTTTTTTAATACTTTGTTTTGTTACTTGAGGTAAGAAACATGAATCATATAAATTTAAAGACATTTGATTTTTCATTAACAAAAAATTACAAATGTTGCACTCAAACTCTAAAATATCATTCCACAAATGTGTTTGAATATTTTTTTAACCTAGTTGAAATCGATGGAAATAAAAGTTTCTCATACCTAGAGAATTGTTGTTTTGATGTTGCAGATACAAAAGTAAATTTATTATGAAGTTGTAGCTCATAAAATAGTTATAAAAACTGTTTATATACTTTTAGTTTGGCTTTAAAAAACTTTACTGTTAAATTCAAGATTTTGAAAGATTTTTCAGTTAACCTCAAACGTTTTTTAAGCTCTCCTTTTACCAAAAACTTGGTGTTTTTTTTTTTTTTTAAGTTCTCATGGGAGGTTACCTCAATTAAGATTAATCTAATAGATGAATGAAAATAATTCTAATTTAAAAAAAATAATAATGTTTTGATGATTTTTTAGGATTACTTATTTTATTTAGGATTAATATAATTCCATTGTATTTTTTTAATATAAATCCTATACTTCTTTAAATAAGTATTCCAAATTTCTCAAATTTTTATGTTACATGATTTTTTATAGCTACATTCACATACTAAAACTGTACCTAAGTGACCCAAACAACAAAATTTCCCTTTTCTAGTAATATTAATTTTGATTAATTAAAAATTAAAAAAAAAACTTTCTTAAGCATCGGTATAGAGTACAATTCTCTTTGGATGAAGTATGACATTTTTTTTTGTGAGGTGGGGTATGTAACAATTGTATTTTTTTAAATTCTAGGCCATTACATTTAGGAAATTTTGTGGCTGTCCAAACTTAAGTTATCGGGACCCACGAAATGACATAGAGACAGTGAGCAAAGCATTAGAGATGACCAGGAGCAAATACTTTGAGAGAAATACGAAACCGGAAATTATTATTACGAAACGCTGATATTTTTATTCACATTAATATTTAGATACTCCTTACAAATTGAAAAAAACACTTTGGAATTTCAATTAAATATATTGTTATTGATTTTTAAATTTATTTAAGTTTGACAGGATTGTAAAAAAGATATGTAAATAAGTGTAATTTATTTAATAATAAAATATTTGAGGCTATTTTGTATACTATTATTTTATTCATAAAACAGCAGATAAAAATCTAATATAGAAAACAGTCATTCTTTCATCAATCATCAAGAATGGAAAATTAGCATTAAAGCACATGCAAAACTAAAAATACTTTAAAGCTCCACATTTACCTATTTATATAATTTTCCTAAACATGTTTAATTAAAATATTAGTTACTTAAAATGAATAAATTTGATATAATATTCCTAGTTTCTTTTGATCAATTAAAATTTGTTTATGATACATCAAAATAGAACATCAAATAGCATATGTACAAAAAATTGCTATATAATTTGGATATCTTTCACTTTTCTATAAATTACAATCTCTATGCTTTTCATTCTGCTACAAATGTGATCTCTCCCTTGACTACTGTAGCATATGGCGATTCTTCTTCATTTTCCTGAAAAATAAATATTTATGCTTTAGTTAGCTAAGTTTTTATCTACCATTGTTTTTCAAATATTTCTATGTTATTTTATAATTCTAATTATAATATGCAAGTATATTTTATAAACTTTTCCTCTAGGGATTTTTATAATTCAGTAAAAAAGTTTTAATTTGGCCAAATATATTTTATCAATATTGCTACTTTTTAAATTATTTAAAATTAAATTTTATTTCTTTAAAGAATGGCAGTTAAATTACTTTTGGCTATATAATTTTATTAAAAATATATAGATTTTATCAATAAATTTTAACAAGAAATTTTGCTTAACACAAAATGAAATTATTTCACTGCCACACAGAATGTGGGACCAAATTATTCAACAAACAGGAATAAAATAGTAAAAAAATCTCACTTAACACCAACAAAATTTGAGAGAAAACTTTACATTTTTGGCTAAAACATATGTCTTTAAAGAATGGAATGAATAACAGTTTTTATACTCGGGATATTTTACAATGGGAAACAAGTATAAAATGTAAAGTTGAAATGATAACAAGACTAAGTACCCTACAATAAATGCTATGCTTCAAAATGCTTGCCCTATTGTCATGCCTTATGCCTGTTCTACTTCAAGATATTATTGTAAGTGGTTCAAATATTAGTATTTGAGATTAATGAAAAATGTCAACACTTTGTATTCCTTACCAAAAATGTACGAGGTTTGGAGAGCCCAGTCGGTAAGGCGCTTGCCTTGCATGCGAAATATCCTAGGTTTGGACCCAAACATTGCCAAAATAACTGCCGATCTATAAACTGTCTGTACAGCAAAAAAAGTTTGATGATTTATACCCGGTGTATACCTCCTAAAAGTTGCGTTGGGGACCTACTAATGTGTCGTTACTTGACTGTGATTCTGAATTATGACGCCCGGCGCCAATAGCCTTCGTGTACCTCTAGTGTGACGATAATTCAACCCAACCCTACATTTTCTCAGAATGAAGTTTTTGGTACTTAGGAGGATTTCATTTCAACTGTTCAAGTTATTTGCATTATTTAAGTGGACAGAGTACAACATTGAAAGGACAAACTGAAGCTTATGACATACAAACCTTTTCAAGACAAACCACAGAAAGCACAAGGACAGCACATTCACACATATTCGGGGATTTCCGCACTCGTCAGGTGGCCGTTTTTCTTTGGTACAGAGAAGAAAAAGTCGTCTGCGAAGGGATCGTTCTTCTTGGCGAATATGTTCTCGCGGCTGATGGGCTGCTTCAGTTTGAACTCGTTGTCCATACACAACGACTGGGCCCTCAGTCTGTGTCCATTGGTCAGGAGGACATTCGCGATAGACTGCATGCTCTCCCGGCTGATGGCCTCGTAGTCCGACGAGGAATCGCTCGACAGGGAATGGGACGAGGTCGTGCGACCCCCGTTCGGCATGGAACCCGCCTTGCTGTTCGGACGTGGCCTCGGCCTGGAGACGCCATTTTGTGTGGTGGAATTGAGGAAGCTGTTGAGGTTCTGTTTGGTGAGGTTGTTGGGGGATATGTTGTTACCATTATCTCCGTTGGTGTAGGGGCTGTAGCCTTCGGAGCTGTTGTAGAGTGAGATGTAGTAGTCGGAGTTGTTAGGGGACTCGGGGTTGTAGGCCATGGGGCTCTTGGAATACGGGCTGCCTATGCTGTCGCTGGAGAAGGTTCTGTCTTTTATTATGTCTACGTGTTTAGTTGGGATGGGGATCGGGGAACTAGTGTTTTGGGGTACATAAAATGGTGAGCTAGTTAGGTTTGAATTGTTGCAATTCACTGTTAATGATTGGGAGAGAATGGCATTGGGTGGGGAGGGACTCGACTCCGACCTATTCGAAAGATTTCGGTTATCAAAAGGGTTATGGTTTTTCTCACTTTTTCCGTTTAAGTGTGTTTGCGTGTTAGTGGGGTGGCCGTTAGATGTTACTGAATTTAACAAAGGAGGGGTCATAGACTCAAAATCCACTGGGAAAGGAACAGAGGAGGATAGGATATTGACATCAAAAACTTTGCTGGCTTCCTTGCTAGGGTCTACAAGGTCATTCAGAACCTTTTTAGGGGGATTCTTGACATCCTGGAAGAACTCTGTCTTGTCTTTGTAAGGGCGGTCTTTTCCAAGAGGGTCCAAGTCTGCAAATACCGACAAGTCCGGCGAGGCCGATTTGCTTAGTCGCGGTGGCTTGGGAGGAACACTCTTTTGCGCTATTTCTTCTTCGAGGTCCTTGACGTCCGAAACTACCGCATCCGGACCGAGTTCTGGAGCTTCGAAAATGCTTGGACTGCCGTCAATCGCGTTGAAGACGGCGTACTTATCCCCGCTAGTAGACAAGTTCTGGAACTGAGAAGTTTCACTTGCAGGAGTTGGAGCCACAGGAAATGGAGTTGGTATTGGCATAGGGAATGAATCCTGAATTGAAAATTTAAAAAAAATCACTTTTTTTTTAGAAATGTGTTTGAGGTATAGTAAAATTGTAAAATTCAAAGCTCCAATAGAGAGAAGCTTACCCTTTTTGGACCCAGAACAAAAGAAGTATCAAATGGATCCATTTCTGGTAGAGGAATTTCTGCGTTAAATGCCGCTGCAGCTGCGATGCTGGTGTCCATTTGATTTATGCCCTGTAACAAGTTTGGTGTGTTTACCATCAATGCACTACTCTTATAATAATTTTGCCAAGATTTACTGAAAGATAGCGATCTCAAACCTCTGCGAAAGTATTGCTTACCCATGTAAGCATTTTTTCACAAGGTACGAGAATTGTCGTAACAGCAAATTCCAATTATGCATTAGAGAAATTCAAAGAAAATTTTTTGACCTTTTCCTTCGTTTCCTAAATGTTATTGTTTCAGGAAACGCGCAATCGGAAGATCAGCTGACCCCCGGTCTTAAATTGTAATTGTTAATTTTCTAGTTACGCTGTTGATGAGAAGATTTTCCATTTTCGTCATGTTACCCCTAATTCCCTATTCCTAATCACAAAATAATCTGTATTCAAAAGAGCATGTGGGTGACAATGAAAATTCTATTTTTATCAATGATTGTGCTTTATTAGAACTAATATAAACAATATCAGATATCATTGCTATATCTGGAAAAAGTTGATTTTGTACAGAAAAAGTAACAGATCTTAGGATGTCAGTCCAACACTCTACTAAGATGGTTATGCCGGTCTCCTTAAATTGCTTAGTCTATGTATGGAGTACAACTGTTTTTTTTATAAACGTAATATTCCTATCGACATTTATTTGGAGGGTTCATGAAATAGGTAAATCAAATATCTCTATATTTTTAAAGCTGTTTTAAAAGGTTAAGTGGGGGGGTTAAAAATGTTAATGATGGTTTCGAAGGTTGCATGCATAATTTCGGTAAAACTTCATACAAGTATGCAGAAGTTTATCAGCTCAGAACAGACTTATTTCACTTGATCATTGAACACCTACCTAAGATTACAATTCATATAACTAGCAAGTTGCACTGTCTACACAATCTACGTACCTCTTGCAATTTGCTCATCTCCAGATCCAAAAGATCATCCACTGTTTTAATAGGCTCAGCTTTCACCTCTGGTTCTTCCACCATTTGCAGTGGTTCCGTAAGTAGAACCTCCTTTAAAGAGAAATTAAAAAGTTAAACAACTTAACTATAATGATTTCATTTAATGGTATTTTAGAAGAATAATCAAACTGAATATTTATAAAAGTCAATATAACCTTTCTTACAAAATATATATGTGCTTCTTCGGGTTTTGATTCCTCCGTTGTATTGCTGACAGTTTTTAACATCTCTGGATCTTTACTCTAGAAAAAAATAACAGTTATTATAATAACAATATCGAAAATATATGTATAAAAATATCTATTACACAGAAGAGTAGACTTATTCTTTATATGCGTTCCAGAAATGAAGGAAAATTGGACATCCAAGTTTTTTATTGTTTCATATAAAATATTTCAAGTATTAAAAGAAGCCATTACGGCTACCAAAGCGCACACAACCTCACATGTCGACTATAATAAAAAGTTAATCTATTTTCAATGGTTGTGAGAAGAGTAGAGTCTCAGTAAGTCAAAACAAATTTTGCTGTGTCTGCAATTTCTTTGGGAAAGAATTTATTGACGCTCCAGCAAGGCGCACGGATCGGCAAGACATTAACTGAGAGTTATTAAGAAAAAACTGAATATTAGAACAGTATAGGTTTGTGCTATATATTACCTATACTATACATTTTTTAGAGAATCTTAGAAAATTAGAAACTTTATAGCAAAGTAATATATATATATATAATTATCATTCACAAAATGAATAAATTTCTTAATTAAAATTGACTTTATTTAATATCTAGTCAGTGCTAGAAGTGAGAGTAGAAGGTACGTGAAGCGAAGCGTCCCCTTACTTTTTGCGAAAATGGTCAAGCGTCCCCTAACTTCTAATACCACTAAGATCCTTCTCCACCACACTTCCCCCCAATCAAACAAGAATAATTCAAACCTATATATAGTTTTACTTGTTCTCAACATTATAAATACCCGTTTTATTTTTATCTTATACCTCCAAGTAAAAAACAGATATGCAGAATATGCATTAAAAATTGGAACTCTTTTTGAAAAAGAAATGAAAAAATATCAAATGTTTAAGAAAGGAGAGACTCTTTGCGACTAAATTATGGGCAACTCCGCTTTTTCCCCCTCTGATTCTACCACTGGATAAGTAGATAATCTAGTTACAATTTAATGAAACTTAGTTATACATGTTAAGAAATTTTTACCTTGTCCTCTTTATTTTCAACTTCTGAGGTTTCTTTGACATTTTGTATTCCTTCCTGCTTACGGTTTAGCACCGTTTGAAATAAATCTCTCAGAGCTAGAACCACATGGAAAGCCTAAGGAGAACAAGAAAAGTAGTATTTTATTTATTATTTCTTCTACACAACCACTATAGAACGTTTTTTTTTTATACTTTTACAATAAAAGAACATTTGTCAGGAGAATAGAAATATATATTAGTTTATTGTATATAAAAGGGCAAATGCATATACACGGGTTGGATAAAATAATGTACACGCTTGACAATTTTTATATTTTTTCACATTTCTCATAAACTACTAAAAAAAATATGCAAAATGCTTTTGAAAACTTGTAACACGTGTTACAGCAAAATAATGAATGAATATATTTTATCTTTTTAGTCTTTGATGAGTTGAAACCGCATACTGCATTAATAAAGCCCACTACCACATATTTTCCCTCAAACGAACAATGAAAAGTAAAATAACTGCCTTTTAAATAGTATTCTTCTAAGTACCGTTAGGGCATCACGAATTGTCGCAGGATAACTGAAGCAAAAGTTTATGGAAGAATTTACTTTACCATGACACTTTAATGAGCTAAAACCGACATGTCAATCAAAAGTTCCATCTTTCCCTGTTGTCTCCAAATTGAACAATGAAAAGTGAAACAACGGCTATTTAAGTAGTACTTATAAGTACCGCCAGTAGATAAAGGGTTAAAAAGTTTTAAACGAACGGTATAGAATATACTCTATATTACTTTTAGAAGAGTATATGTTTACGGAGAGATGAAACCTATTTCAGTTTAACAATACTTTTTTTATAACATAACTCATCAATTTGAAAGAAGGCATTACACTCAGAGAAGAACTTGTATTGAATTCCAATACAAAAAAAATTGTATTTTGCCCAGTTATTATACATTTTGCGTTTTGAAACAATACGAAAATTGGATTGCGACCAAATAATAATGCATGGACAGCAAAAGAATTGTGTTGAAAGCGCAGCACGCATGTATTCTGCCGAAATGTTCAGTATCTGCTTTTTAATGTTTTGGATAAATATATAGCCATACTAAAGCTTGAAATATATAGAATGCGATACTTTAAAATGAATGTTACAATTTTGTTATACATATTTTAGAAAACACAAGTTTACAGGGTGTTTTTTGTCAATCTCGCATGGATATAATAATCGTCTCCTCTCGCGATCGTCAGTTGTGTTGGAACAGCACATATTTGTGTTCTTATGCCATGAACACAATTCTTGTATTGAAACAACACAATACAATAATGTTGTCATTTTTACACAATACTTGTGTTCCCCTAGTGCTGAACACAAGTCTGAGAGTACTAAAACTTACTGGTTTCTCTGTTTTAATAGCGATAAACTGGTGAGGCTCACTGGTGGATCCAAATACATATCCGAATGCCCTCGCGTCAGTTATGTCTTGGGATATGAAGGATATTATTGAGACTGGGTGGTGGTGAATCACAGCCTAGAATTTAAAAAAAAAATATACATGAATAATTAAGTATAACACAATTTGTTAATCTCAATTATTAAACTTATATTTGCATTCAATGGAGAAGGAGTTTAGTAACACTAAAACAGTCTAAAGAGTGATTCGGTATTAGTGAACAACGCCTGCATTTGGCACTTGGTTTCACCAAAAATTTGGCGCCTAGTAGCTAGCAAAGGCTGTGTGACGAAAGGTTTCACATGTTTTCGTTATTCGCTCGATCCATTTCTCATGTTTTTGCTTTCAAAATCTAAAAAATGGTTCCGAATACCCAAAGTATGGTGAAAACAAGAAAACAATTTTTTAACAGTGCGTAATTAATAGTGCTTATTCAGATCGCAGACAGTAATTTATATTGTTAATGATATGTTTTATACAACGTAATTATAGATGATCATATATTTAATGTAATTTCCTAAAGAGAGAGACAGAAAGAAGCTTTTACTTGTATAATTTATCTTTATACATTGAATCTCAAAACCAATTGTAAAACGAGATACATTGTATATAATTGAGTGCAATGCTTTACATACGAAATCAAAACAATAAATTAAATAAAGTTTTCTTACCCCAGTTTTTTCATCTTTAACTTTGATTCCTTGTAAAGATACAGAAATATTTATTTTTCGTTTGTGAGGACCCGTATTTCTGACATTCAACTAAAAAAAGAAAAACAGTGTTGTGACTGTGTTGTGTAAACATCAACATGTCATTATGTGCTTGTCTGTTTAAATGAAAAGCTTTAAACCCAAAACAATAGTAAACTACCGTACAATGGGAAAAAAAATATTCGGATTTTTGAAAACACTACTGCATTTAATCAACCTTAAGTATTTTATTTTATGTAAGAGATAAAGTTCAATTGTATTTGAGTATTTTTTATAGTTGGCTGACTGTTGTTTAAAATTACTAGAATTATGAGTTTGTTGTGTTTTTTTAACAAATAATCTGATTTGTGCGTCATAGTGAAAAAAACATAAATGACAAATTTGTAATAAACCTGGACAATTTATACATTATATAGCTATTATAACCACACTTAGGGCAAATCACTTAAAGGGGATGAGGATATTTCTGCGGACGGACAGCGTAGTTACGCCAACATATGCCCTCATTGCCCAGAAAGCCGGTAACTTCGTAGCTATATGATTGCACGTTATCATAGACACGACATAATAATATAATAATAATAATATAATAATAATAAATAATAATATAATAATAATAATAATATATTAATAATAATAATAATATAATAATAATAATATAATAATAATATAATAATAATATAATATAATAATCTATATATATAATACTCTTATACGGCGCCCAAATTTCCTTATATTTCTATCTCTGGAATGGCAACAATCGAAATGAACAAAAATACTACTAATTTCAAAATGGCCGACTGAAAACAACAAAAAAGTGTTTCTTCAGGAATGGCTTGAAAAAGGGAAAAATAACAAGTATTATATAAGATTCATTATTAGTTTAAAAAAAAACTTTAGGATAGAATCAGTAAACATGCATAATATTAGGTACGTTAAATGTTTGAAAATTTAAATTATAATTTCGATTGACTGAACTACCAAACACTATTGTTAATAAAAAAGGAAAAACTTAAATTGTTTTTAAATATAGTTTCTAAGCGTTGACGGCTACCACGGTTTCCAATTTATTTACAAATGGATCTCAGTCAAGCAGCGAAATATTTTCGAAATAATAACCATTAATTTATAATTATTTTATTTTAAAAGGATACTAAAGGCGGTTAACCTAAAGGACCATGTCCGGATTTGGCGCCAGTTGAAAAATGTCGCCAAGTCAAAATGACAACAAACCGAGTATTTGCCAAGTCTGTGAAATGACAACAAATAATTACTTAAAATACTGCTCAAAACTGAATATTTGCTGAGAAAACATGAAAGATTTCCTTATTAAAAATTATCGTGGCATTTGCTATCGTAGATAGTAGCGATATTTTAAAAGAAAATCAGAACGCAACAGTTTGCTGCAAGTTCAAAATAATGTGCACAAAAAATAATTTAAAAAACGAGTTTTTTTAATAATTAATGATTAATAATTTTTTTAATGTATTAATACGATTTAAGAATTCCTAACGATGAAAGAAATGGACAGGATCAACTTATAAAGAAAGTAGCAAAATAAATTCTCTAATGCAAACAGAATACATAGGAAAAAAAAACTGAACTATTTGATAATTATTCGCTTAAAATACGATCTGTGGCGATTTTTGTAGCCAATGGCTGCCATAATACTAATTTGGCGAAAAAAGTTGCCGAACATGTTCCTTAAGGTTAGCCTTTAAGGCTAGACTAAAATATTTCAATGAACGGTGAGCGAGAGAAGCGAGCCTGGATCGCGAAGCGATCCAAAGGGAACTGCGCAAGCTTTTCCCGGGGGTTGACGAGCGATAGCGAGAAGGGGGCGTGCCCCCTAGTATAATATAATAATATAATAATAATAAAAATAAATTAATATGGCATTGAGTGAACGAATTAAGTGATAATGTTCATTTTTTTAACGTTCATTCCTTCATACATGGTGTTAGTGTTACATTTTACCTTAAGTCTTGTCATTGCTTCTTGGCACATGTTATCTCCTCTGGCATCTGGGACAGATTCCACACCAATGAGTTTGGCTTTGAAAACGACTCCATCACCCTCGTATTTGGCTAAACTGTTTTTATCGGCCTTTTCTGTAAAGAGAGGGTATTAAAATATCAAGTAATATAACTAGTGTTAATAATTATTATAATCTTCACTGAAACATTTTAAATAACAGCAGTAATTTCGCTTTAATGTAGGAGATATCGGGGCTAATTTTCTGATGGGTCAAGTTTTCTATACTCGCCGCCAACCAAATTAGAACACGTTAGGGATGGCAGTTTTTCAGAAAAACCGGTTTTTCAAATACCGGTTCTATCCCTAAAGTGTAACAAATAAGGGTGGCGGGAACTATATCTGGCCTTAATTTGGAAATGCGGCATTAGGAGGCAAAATAAATTTTTTCAGGATGTGCTCGGGGGACGCCTGAGCAACATTGCTCTTTTTACAGATTTGGAAGGTCTTTGATTCATCCACAAAAAGGAAAGGCTCTTTCTGTGTCTCTTACAGGTCTTGCCAAAGTGGTCTGTGAGACAATGGTCTGTTTAGTGGTCTTGTCAAAGTGGTCTGTCATTATGAATCTCTCAAACTCTCTCTGCAGTATGATATTCTGAAAAAAAATGTAACTTCGGCTGTATTCTAATAATGACTTCATTTCCGACGCTCTAGGGCAATTGTTCAAGGCCAGGGCTTCTCCTTTGAACTTTTAAGCTAACTACACTTTTCATAATGCCAGTTTTACAACTAGACCCTTCAAAATGATCACCTTTCTTGCTGGGTTTGGCGGCCTTCTCTGACTTCATCTTCTTGAAGGCGAAGGACTTTCCACCATCTTTGGCCGACTCTCTGAGAGGTTCGGTCTTGGCGGCCTCCTCCGCGGCGACGCTCTCCTTGTCCTGCATAGGGGAAAAGATCAGCTGTAAGGGCGAGCTCTACACCTGTTTCTGCAAAGAGAGAGAAAAAGAAACGTTATAACAGGGATTGGAGTAACGCGTTACTTGTAACAGTTACATTTTTTAGGTAACGCCTTTAGATTTTTGAGAAATTAACTGTAAGTTAGTTACTTTTAGCGGCAAAGAAATAACGCAAAAATTTCGTTGCTTCACACGCCGCTCTTCGTGGATATTTTCGGCACAGTTCGGCTAAAATTAAGTTTGCTCAAATTTAACTTTTAACAACGTTGAATTTTCGTTCTTAACTTTTTCCCGTAGTCCCTATTTATTCAGTCTCGGTTCTCTTTGAAAAACGGTAAGATAGCAACATTTCATTTTTTCTTATAACTTGAGATTTCTAAACTGTAATTAGTTACTTTTTGTACTAAGTAACTGTAACTAGTTACTTTTCCTTATTAAGTAACTGTAACAGAGTTACTTTTTAATTCCTGTAATATGATAAAGATAGAGATTCAAAATATTCATAAAATTGTTTCTACAAGGAGAGATAAAAAAAACATTATGATAGAGATAGGGATTCAAAACATACATAAAAATGTTTCTGCAACGAGAGAGATTGGCGGAGTCCGTTATGATATAAAAAATACAGATAGAGATTTTTAATTAGTCCGTCAACCACATACAATAGCTAGAAAAGTGTCCAAGGACAGCAGACCGCTTCTCGGGTGGGGGGGGGGGGGGTAATCAAAAGTAGTGCTTCAATATTTTATCTATTTAAACTTTTTTTTTGGGGGGGGGGGGATTTCATAAGTTACCAACATATCAATATTTTCCAGAACATCTTTATTATGCAAAAACTGCGTAAATTAAAACTTCTTATAACGAGGGAAACTATATGTTCATTTGAAGAGTGCAGTACGATCGAGACAAAATTTGTTTACACGGGTTTACTCTATATATTTAATCCCCCCCCCCCCCCCCATCCCGGGAGCGCAGCGGCAACAATAATATAGCTCTAGCGTGACATTAATCTAACTTAACTTTTAACTTATATTTGAAAGCTAAGCTCATGAGCAGGAAGTTAAAACATTAAGCTAATATTAGTTTGATAGAAATTGACAATTCCCTTGTAGTCTGTCACTCTAATAATAACTCGGGTCGGTTTTGGCTTTCATGTTACGATAATAGATGGCAGCACCAAAAGTACTCTCTTTAATATTGTATAATCCTGCCGTCAAATATCGCGACAGATATATCTTCCACTGTTCAATGTATAGGAGCTGCTGAACTGAATGTTGAGTGATAATTTATCTTGTATATAAATTACCAGCTAATACATTAATGGTTAAGGTTTCTGTTAATAAAATATCTTGATCTTATTAACGACCCATTTATAACACCTTCCTTACAAATTTAAAACGTTAATTTCGTTTTACGTGTAACTTAATTTGTTCTACATAAATTATTCAATACTGTGGTCTTCATTTTCCAGAACATTTTTTATATTTTGTTTTAAAAGATTAGTTTAAGCAAAAGCTATTTTCGCATGGCAAATTTTCTGACCAATCGTCGTTTATCATTCAAAATGACCCATGCATTATTTATTTTTCATGGAAAAATTTCGTGGTTTTAGAGAAACAGAAAAAGTCCAAGATCTATGTGTCTGCAAATTTATTAACGGAATTTCTTTTATAAAAAAAATTGTTTGCTTCGCAATTACGTGAAAATAATGTAATTCTTTTTCGCTACATAGGAACATAAGAAATTATCATTATTAAAAAGAACAATGGAATTTATATTAATACGTATATGATCGTAGAGATATGAACTGCATGCTTCCTACACTTTTATTTTTAGTCATAAAAAATTAAATCTTCCTGTGTAGCAGAATAAAATAGTCTTATTCGTTTTAAATCATTTCAAAACAAGAATATGTTTCGAATAAAAGTCTAATTAAAAAAATCTTAATACAAAATCATAATTGAAAGGTGGGAATAACATAGCTACATCAAAAACTAGTTATTATGATAAATTAATTCTTTCTACTACATTAGCTGAAATTTTGTAAATGAAATGCAGTAAAAAAAAAACATTTAACGCCATGTTTTTATATAATAGTTTTATGCGAATGACAACATCTGCTACACTCCATTTAGCTAGGCACCGAAACACATGTCTAAGCAATTGAAGAGCTTAGTGAAAGAACGTGGTAAGTGACATTTTTGAAAAAAAAATTTGTGTCAATGAACATATTACTAATTTCTTTAACCATAAAAAGTTTTCCCTTTATCATATACTTTAAGTTTAATATATTTTTTTCCGGTTTGTAAATACCGGTTTCAACAGATCTGAGTGCAAACGAAAAACTTGAAAGCTCATTTTCTCGTTTTCACCTTTTTGTCACTTAGCACGCTCTTCCACTAAGCTCTTCAATTATTCCTGACCCTCAAAGTATCACCGCTGTCTGCGTTTGAGCCGTAATAAGTTGTTAGTGAGAGAGAAGCTTAATAATTTATGCCCTACCCTGCTTTTACTTTTTTCTCACCTGTCCCCTCGGGCGTTAATGGACATGCTGTTTTTGGAAAAAGATAATAGAGTTGGAAATCGTAGTTACAACAAAATATAATGAGGGAAAAGAGTGGAAAAAATTCAACACATGGTGGTTTTGTTTCCTGAACCGCTATTTGGACATAAGGACGAATAAGCCCGACTGGCCACGGGTCTCCAAACCAAAGTGCCTTTGTGTTAATCAAAGGGGGGAGAAAAAAAAATCTACGCCACATTTCTCCGGCTGTATTGAATAATTTTACAAATGATTTTTCTCATATGATAAATGTAGCTGACTTATAGGTCTCTATAATCCTACTTTTTGAAATTGGTTCGATATTTTTTTTTTTAAATTTTCAATTAATAATTTTACACAAAATATTCGAACCAATTTCAAAAGTGGGATTGTACAGACCTATAAGTCAGCTACACTGTTAAAAAAAACCTGAAATTTCAAGCGAAAAATTATTGATTTTAACGGAACTTTCCCGTAACGACTGAAAACGGGGTTTTTCCTTCTAAAAACGGAAAATGTCCGTAAACCACGAGCGAAGAGATGAAAACGGAATTTTCCCAGGGGTGCAGAAAATGTTTTTTCTCCCAACATTTCCCCCAATCCGTTTGAAAATTTCCCCCAAAATTTTACTATATGTTATAGACTTAACATAAATTTTGTTTTACCTTAGGTATAGAAAATTTTACGATATACAGGGATGTTAGTGCTTGTTGAACAAAAAAAGCTTAAATCCAAACCAAATGCTTGGTTTGAAAAACCAAAAAAAGCTGAACTAAGTGTGACCGATAAAATTTAAATTTTAACAATTATCACGACAAGATAAATTTTAAATAATTATATAATACTATACTACTAAATGTACTTTTAATATCTTTTTAAATACTTTAAAATAAGTACATTTTCTTTTATTTATGGTGTTTGGGGAGAGGGTCACATTCATCAAATTTATCTATAACATGTTTTACTGTTCATTCATTTGGTATATTACTTTCAAGTTTTGGCAGTTTCATAAGGCTGGAAATTTTAGACACCAGGTTTTACAAAAAAAAAAATCTTGACTGCCTTTTTGGGATTGAAATCCTCAACTTTTGGTTTCATTTGTTAAGAAACAAAAATTCAAGCACTTTTCCAGAAAAATTCAAGGACTAGAAATTTACTAGCAACATAAAACCTAAATATATAAAGCGTGTATACACCGACACTCCATTTCAAAAAGAAAAAAAACTAAAAATTATCTAAAACCCCAGTATATGCCGAACTAGAAAAAAAGGTTCAAATGTAAAACAAAAAGTATTTTAACATTCATGCTGTTCTTGTGATCACTACTCAAGGACGCCGCGAGTAGGACACTTGATCAGAAAAAATATCCTGGTCGTCCGACTTGGCCTGAACCGGAGCTACAAAAGTAACTAGATAATCTTCCGATCACGCAGAGCCAGAGAACTGTCAATCATTCTGATGCAATGTGACGTCATCGGTAGATTTTGTGAAAATTACTAGGCAGCAAAATAAGCAAATCAGGTAAGCATTATTGGACTCCTCTCTAATGGGAGATTGCACTGGCTGGCGGATGCGATCAACGCCCGATGACATGCTGAATTTAGAAGGCAAAAGCGGTACGCTATTTGGGTTTGTTAGAGCAAAAAAGTAAATTAACGGTAGGTTTTAGTTTTAAAACAGAAAACGAACGGCTGCTAAGGGAAATTTGTAATAAATTGTTAAAATCGAAAACAATTTTAATATTTTCCCCAAAATTTCCCCAGATGGCTAAAATTTCCCCCGATCTAGGATCGCCGGATCGGACATATTCTGCATCCCTGAATTTTCCCGTTTTTAAAGCTGCCATACTTTTATTACCCTATCGTAGAATTGGCGATAATGCACTAAGAATACACACATCGGAACTCGAACATCAAATACCTGTTTTTCGAAATATTTTCTTGTTGGAAAGATTTGGATTATTTTGTTAAAAAATTTATCAAGGTAAGTGTAAGTAATGTATTACTTTTTCTGTTGAAATAAAAATGTTTTCTATAAATTGCTTTGGTTTCTTCATTCAACCGATACATATATTATTATAAAATTATTTAGTTATTACTTGTTAAAAAAGAAAAACAGTAGGGAAAACTTTATAATCTCTACTTCGTTATAGTTAAAAGTATTATTTTTACGATGCATAATTTGTGTCTTAAATTCTAGTTATTAATCAAGAATGTTTTACATTGAAAGATAAATTTATTTTTTGTGTAATGATGCATTACATTTTTGTAACTTGCTGTTTTTCTTTTAAAGTAATTTTAATATGTAAAGTCAAAGTGCTAAATCACGATAATTTAATATTTAACAGTTCGTTGTCTTTTAAAATAGTTTCTTCTAAGTTTGAAAAAAGCCGACGCGGTAGCACAACGGTTAGGGAGCTAGCCTTTGGAGCTTAAGGGTTCGGGCTCGAATCCCGGTAAGGCATGGGTGTTTGCGTCCGTCAATAAATGTTGTTATTTGTCTATGTGTTTGTGTCGTCTCTTTCTTTGTGTGTCTCTTGTGCCTGTGTCATTTCTGGGGTTGAATACAATAGACTTGAGGTCGCAGTGCTTGGCGAACTTTCCCCCCACCAAGAAAGTCTTAAGTCGTAAGTTTGAAGAAATATGTAATTGTGACAATTATATTTTACTGTTAATAGTGGATTAGTTTTAAATTTAACTTTATATTCTATGGTGGATACACGGGAAAATGCAAGATGGAAAATTTTAATAACGGAGAAATAAGAAACGGAACTTAAGTGGAAACACGGGCAAATGCAAAATGGAAAAATTTAACAACGGAGAAATAAGAAACGGAACTTCTTAAAATACACGGGAAAATACTTAACGAAACGGGAAAGTCCCGGCAACTCTGCTGCCGGTACTTTTCCCGTTAATTTCAGTAAATTTTTTTTTACAGTGTACACTTATCATATATAAAAAAACAGTTTGTACAAGTTTTCAATAAAACCGGAGAAACGTGGCTCGGAATTTTTTTATTGGATTAACACAGAGGCACTTTGTTTTAGAGACCCACGGTCAGTAGGGCTCATTCGCCCTTATTAGAGTCCAACGGTTTTTTTTCGATCAAAATGTACCTGGAAGTGATGTGATTCGTTAAAGTAGCTGCTACTATATAAGAGTTAGATATAAATTTTGCTTTTAATTGCAATACTGTTTTTGTGAAGATAATATTTTTTTCATATATAAAAGAGTATTGTATAAAAAAAATCTTTATTATTAGGCTAGAATACTGACTTTTTAATAATAATTATATTATGAATTCTACAAGTCTCTGAATGATCATAACCCATTACAGATATAATATTAACCCTTGAATAGAAATTACAAATAACATAAGAAGTAAAAAGTACTAAATTTCTATATTATAGCAACCACACATACACTACATACCTCTAATATTCTTACTGGGCATATATGAAGTGCATTTTCGCATCTGGTTTGCAAAATACAACATAACGCTTTACGAAACTTAGTACAATACCAAAATTGTTTTTCAACATAAGAGGTATCATCAGAAGTGAATTTGCCAATATTTGTAGGCAGACAACAATAGGATTTCGTTAATCCTTGAATTTTTTTGGATGTTAAATCTGATTACATTGTCGTTTGAGCGAAATCAATGTAGAATATCAATAAATGTTACAGAAATTATTGTTTTATGTAAAAAGTTTTACCGGTATAAATAAATATGAAGGGTGTAGGTGAAAAACTATCATTCTCCAAAGTATAACTAAGATATAGGGACCGGACCGTTCAGTGCCGACTTTTGATAAAGGTAAGTTGACGAAATCACCAATGAACGGTCCGGACCCTATATTTTAGTTATACTTTGGAGAAAGGAGTTTTGCAACTACATCCTTCATTTGTTATAGCAATTATTGTTCTATGTCAATAGTTTTACCTTTATAAATAAAATAGTTTGATTTGCCGAATGAAAACAAGTTTAAATGCTGAATTGATATGTAAAATTTGGTACCTTTCCATTTCGCGGACGCAAGCGATAAAGTCGCCAAAAATTTACAACCACCGCCAAAAAATTCGGTTTGTCGCCAAAGATTCCGTTTGGCAAGATTCAGTCCTGCGCAATGGAAAAGTACCTACAATTTTAGAGTTTTTATTATTCACCTCTAACGGCTAAAAAACAAGATTCAAAATCTGATGTCGTTATTAAACATACAATACATGTAAACGCTTCTGTGTAATTTAGCTTTTTAGCAACCTCCATTTAGTATTTTTTTCAGAGCGAAAATGGTCCAATTCTAAGTTGTGGTTACTGCAGTTTACCTGCCCACGGCAGCATCCGCCGAGAAACGTATTCGTGTTAGTTTCATTTCATATTAAAAGAGGGTAATCGTATACATAGGATGATAAGGTAAAGTATCTGAAACGTTTTTAACGAAAAAAAAATTCTGATACAGAGTATATTTATAAAGCATAATTTTACATTTAACAAATTATCCAAACAATAATTTGGACTTTATTCTAGTTTTTTTTGTATCTACAGATAAAATTTAGTTACATATAATAAAAACTTCAGCTGTAATAAGTGGGTCAATGCTTGAAAAACTCTTGGACAAACATTTCTCTTTTTGATTCTCCATTTACACTCAAAGAGAGGAAGTTATTAGTGCTAAAATAGAATTACCTGTGTATTCAGTTATTCTCCATAACTTTATGATGTTATTTACTTTCTCTACTACCATCATAATATCTATTAACATAAATTTTACATACTCTTAAATGTGTTTAGTTATGATTGAATAGCATTAAACGCTAAATATACTCTGTAAAACTGGGTTGGGAAAACGTTACCCTATAAAACTGGTGTTAGCCTAGCTCCTTCCAGTTTTACGGGGTAACGTTACCCTAAATTTATTCAGTAACGTTACACAAGAGAAGTTTACCTATATTTTTGGAGTAAAGTATCACAAGAGAAGAAGTTTATGCGTATATTTTTGGAGTAAAGTATCACAAGAGAAGAAGTTTACGTATATGTTTCATTGCAAAGTCATTCCGTAAATTTCGTGTAACGTTATTCCTTAAACTAAAGTCAGCACTTGCTGCCACCGATTTCATAGAATCCTAATTTACAACTCCTAATTTGCGTAAGATTATATTACATAAATTCGGTGAAACGTTACTCCATGAAGCTAGAGTAACGTTACACCAAAGTTTTACAGTATATGATTCAAGGATATTATTTGCGGCTCAATTCTAATTAAGAAAATAACACAAAAAGACGTTTAATTAACAAAACAATAACTTTAAAACTTTGGAGTATCATTGCTCTTTTACACAACAGTTACAAAATATGTTTAGTATTAAAATGTTTTTTGAAATTTTCAAAGAATTTACCAATAGGAAAAGGACGTGAAAATGTAATATGTAATTAAATATTGGCCGGAAGAGAGTATTTGGGAAAGATAATAATATTAATATTTCGCATTGAAATCGTTTTTTAAAAAAATAGTATTTCTATAAATATATAAGGCACTACATTACTTAATTTACAAAGATAGATTTTAAAAAGATAAGAAAAGGGCTTAATTTGAATACAATTTAAAAAATATTTTAATATTGCTGTTAATAATTTCTTTAACAAGTGTGACAATTGAACGTTTCCAAAAATGTTTTGAAAATATTTAATTGCAATGATATTTTAAAGCTAAATATTATCCACATTACATTTTGTGTAGCTTTTGGGTAGCTTTTGAATTTAGTTTTTTAAAGTTTCGTATGATTCAAGCCTAAAAGGAAAATAATATACATTATATATTCTTCGAAATTAACTTTCAAAAATGTAGAACATTTCAATAGATATTATACGTTAACAATAAGATTATTTGCAACATTTCTAAATCAGTAAAAATAAAGTAGGATACCAATGTTTTTTTTACATAGAAGTGTCATTTAAACTAACAATGTCACGTTAGTTACGGCGTGTATAACTAGGTCGAAACCAAACAGTGATATTACATAAAATAAAATAGAGGAAATGACTTAGGTTCATGCAAAGAGAAACAGATGAATCTTTTATGCAAATGTCGTTTGACTAATTTAGATAGAAATCGTCGAAGCGTTGAGGATTCAGCGAAATTAGATTGGAATTTATATAATGATTCTGAGAAAATTCCCTCTCATTAGTTACCATTACAAAGGATTCCCCGAATATTAATGCAAAGAAATTGGAGGACAGGTCATATTTTTAAGTATGCCTTATATACAAAAGATGCTGAATATTGAAGAGCATAGTGATTATGAACGTTGCTTAAGTATTAACTTTTGATTGTTGTAACCGGTTTGATAAACCGCTCTCAATAGGAGAGATATTTCGCGTAAAGTTTAAAGTGACCGAGATTAATTTTAGACTCCAACAACAATATAAAAAAAATTCTGTAAATTTTTCTCGGTTCATTCAACGTTTTTTTCGGTTACTTTTTACATGACAGAGTTGGAATTTATTTTACAACAAATTAATGTTTTCACAACGCAGAAAGTCTCCTGAACAACTTGATCCAATAGCATTTAAACATAGAAGATGGGCGCATCCAGTCACGGCAATTAGTGAAGCAAACGCTTTTGCCAGTACCACACAATAAATTTTGCATCATATGTACATTTCCAGCACATGGAAAGGGTGATGGCGGCGCTTTTACCATCATACACTGTATTAGTAAATTGGGGGGGAGGGGTTACATTGAAGTTATTTTAATTTATTTTGTTGCACTGAATTTTTAGCATCGTGTGTGATATTGACCTCGTTACTTAAACATGACTAAAAATTTCCGGATACATTTTGTGTGTCAAAGCTTTAAATGAAAAAAAAGCATCGACAGATTAACATTTTAGGAAATACCGATTAGTGTCAGTTATATAACTCACTTAAAAGTAGGTATCATCTTTATTGTACACTCATTTATAACTTGTTGGTATTCAAATGTTCTTTTCTTTTATTATATAATTTGCTTTATTATTTTAAAAAAGGATCAAATCCGATAGAATTATGATTCTGTAGGTGTCACCAAATATTTTATTAACTTAAATTTTTATTACCAAACGTTATTTTGTTATCAAAATTTATAAATTCGGCACAATATCCAGTGTATCTCTTGCATGTGAAAGGCCCAGGTTCTGGCCTGGGCATTGCCTAAATTCTGCCGACCTATATATGGTTTGTGCCGCCAAAACGTCCTACGAATAATACCCCGTGTAGAAGAAGTAAACGTTAAGTATGCTCCAAAGCCCCGACGATGCGTACGATGTCGCTCCTAAAAGTTGCGTTGGTGCCTTCTCAGGTGTCGGCTCGTCACTTGACTGTGATTCTAAATTATGACAGCCGTCGTTTATATCCCTCATATAGCTCTAGTGTGATGATAATTCAAATAAATTCAGCTTAACTCCAGTGTCTCTCATATAGACCGTTGACGATTTACTCTAAGAATCAGCAATTTCACCTAAACGTCCACTTCAAATCCTATTCTGTTAGCAAAACAAATACGCGACGCGTACAAAAATAGCCCAAACGAATTTTACACTACGTCTGCACCACAGGTTTTTATTTGTTTTCTGCCGTTTGTTTTCCCCGTCCACAGTTCATGCACCATTTCCCATTGTAAAGATGCACTCATTGTTTTTGTGCCATCCCCACCAAACAGCAGTCACCCGGTCAATGCCACCACCAGAACGAAAACAGTGTGAATCGCCAAAAAGCACACACAAAAAATCGCCAAGTGTCTTCCGGCTCGATCCTAAATAAGGGCTACAAATTACGTCATTCCATGTGATTCTGTGTCGATGGATTTGCATCGAGACCTTCAGTCTGGAAAGCCTTCTACATCCATCATTGGAGACCACACGGAAGATTTTATCTTTATATCCAGACGGACCATGTCCATTCGTAAGCATTTTTCTTCGAACTGGATGGAGACTGTGGGGTTAGTCAAGCAGAGTGAGTTGACAGTTTGACAGAATACGGAAAATTGTAATTAAGGAGGTCTTTTTTTTTTACTTTTAATTGTCTTATATGAAATGGCGATTTTGTGTTTCCCAGACGTTTTGGAGGGCGCTGATCCCGAAAAGAGGTTTTCGAACATTTGTCCGTCTGTCTGTGTGTCTCAAACCACTCTACAGCTCGAACTAAAAGCGCTACTGACTTGAACTATAGCACTTGGTTTAAAAATGTTTCAGAGAAAATTTCGCTTGTGAAAGAGGTAGCTACGATAGAACTTTTTAGGTTTTAATGTAATTGAAATTAAATTTTTAAGATTTAGAATTACCTTTAATTGTGTGTATGGATTTATTGACTGGTATTTGAAAGTCACACCACGTCAAGTCACCCACCCCAAGTTTTGGTTATAAATGAACTGCGTAAATTCCGTAATTTTATGCGAATCCATGTTGACGGATCTGCATTTTGGCACTCATTACCTTATGTCGCGAAAAGCAGTCCACATCCATCCTTGGCGATGTCGACCACAAGGAAGATTTCCCTTTATTTAGATAGACCATGGTACTTTACTTAGAAACTAGGAACATCGTAACGGGTGAGGGCTTCGAAACCATTTGTTAGTTTGTGTCCACTTGTCAGGTTCTTATCCATCTCCCTCCTTTCCCAGTTTCCGAATTTACCTGTTTTTTTCATTGAGGCAAATGCTTGATAATTATTAATTAATAAGTAAAATAAGGGATAATTAAAAAGCAAAATTATAGATAATTATTAATTGATGCGTAAATATACGGATAACTATAAATTATACTAAGTTAAATTATGGATGCTTAATAAGTAAAATTAGAGATTATTGAGACAAACAGCGTGAGTTGTGGACAGTACGGCTACGGATAGTTGTAGATCGGTCCTTTTTCCCGTTATTAATAAATGACGTAATTCTATGTCAATGGATTTTCTTTAGGGCATTACTTTTTGTCTTGAAAAAGCCATATACATCCATGATTAGAGACCACAAGGAAGATTTTCCTTTATTTCCAGACGGCCCATGGTACTTTACTTTGAAATAGATGAACATCGTAACGGGGTCGCGGCTTCGAAACCATTTGTTAAAGTTTGTGTCCGCATGTGGGCATTGTCGGGATTATTGAGACAAGCAGCGTGAGTTGACGGTTTGACAGGATACGGATAATTGTAATTCGGGAGGCCTTTTTTTAGGTTGTGCAACAGATGAAGATAGTAGAATAGAATTCTTTTACGGATCAGAGGATTGAAGATGATTGATTGCAACTAATATAATCAATGAGGCAATTGTCGTTTAGATATATCAATTACAGAAAAATTAGCGACAGAAATGTGTTGCTGTTGTGAAAGGGTAGCGTGTTTAGTGATGTGTTTAAAATTGAACTGTATTTTATATTTTTAACCTTTATTTATTTATTTTTTTATAAATTATGACTTTCGCGTTTTCATGAAGAAAGAAACGTTATCATTTTATTAAATAGAAATTAATATTCCAAAGTCAAAAATGGCATAACAAACATAAATTTTGTTCCTTACAAAAATTCTAAATATATTTTTGGAGAAAATCGTTTATAATGCTCTTATATGACTGGGATGTGGGTAATTCAGAGTAATAATTTTTCATTTATAACATATTAAGAAATATTTTTTTAAACCAATTGAGGCAAAAGAAAAATGTAAATAGTGCAATAATATATTCCAGTAAAACACGTCAATTTTTTTTTCAAAATCATAGGCGGGTGATTTTGAAAAAAATCAAACCAACTTTAAAACTCTGTAAATTAACCCTAGTCGGTGCTCCTCAGGAAGCAAATGTAGAACTGTTTCCAAATATATGGGGACGCACATAAATTACGTCACGCAAATTTCTGACTTTTTTGACCCCTCCCTCCTCCTATGTCACGCTGCGTCACGTTTGATCACACCCCTCCCCTATAATTACGTCACGTTGTTGCTTCCTCCCTCCCCCCCCCTTTTCAAAGAAAAATTTAATTTTAATATTTCCCTAAAAAATTCATATTAATACTTTTTTTTAACTAACTTGGAAAGAATAAAAGTAGGTTTGTAACAGAATCTGTCACTTATCCTGCTTCCATACAACAGTTGTGTTTAACAGGTAAAAAGGCGCCAAACACAGCAATTATTCTATATTAAACATTTACATGCCAAATTTGGCTAGTTTAATTTATTTTATTTCGAAAATTCAATAATTATTACTTATCGTTTGCAAAAATTAATTTATATTTCAAAGAATAAATATGTAATATTCCTCGCTTTTAAATAGAATGAAAACATTTCATATCAACATACAAAGAATCTTGTAGTGAAATATATTTGACGTCATTTCAAACTGATCGATGTAGCTAAAATAAATTTGTTTTAATTTGTTGTCTAAAAGAATTAAAATTTCTCGAGCGATTTTTACGAATGGCAATGGTGATTTAATTCTAATAAAAATGGCTTCCTATGCTTTTTAAATGAGCATTAAATGTTGCAGTTTTTTAAATAATTGAAGTACTTCGAATTCGAATTCTTTTCTGAAATTTTCAATGTATTCTAATTTCGATGCGCTGAATTTTTTGACGTATCACACTTGTCCGTAGCATTTGTAGTTCGGGCTATGAAAGTGGGTGACGGACGGACAGACAGACAGACAGACGGACGGACTGAACGATTATAATACCTTCCACTTTTTACTTTATAAACGTAGTGTGGAAGCTTAAAAAAGTAAAATTTATCTTGGTTAAATAATTTATTCGTAGGAATAGACCGACATTGTATTTAAATTTCCTTTTGTACAAGGACTAACTAGCCATTTGCTAATGTCTTCTAAAAAAGGGGCTCTGTATGTAATCGGAACTGTCTAGTTCTGAGTCTTTTGGTGTTTGTCCAGGTAGCTGCTAGTCCTGTGATTGGTCAAGATAGTGTCACAATTTAGCGTTTTACGAAGTACCGCAACGAAAAGGTCTGTAAAATGTAAAACACTAATAATGCCAACGTTTGTGGCATATAATAATCTCCCCATCTTCTTCCTGAAATAAAGTGTTTCTTATGATAAAAAAAGATTTAAGATTTTTTTCTTAAAAACTAAATTTTATGTAAGCAGATTTTCCCTGCAAAAGTCAAATTTTCCTAATCGTTACGTCACGCTAGCGATTACCCCTCCCCCCCCCCTCCATGTCACGACCCGTCACGTTGACGCATACCCTCCTCCCTCCTCTGTGCTTGACGTAATTTATGTGCGTCCCCTCTTGTATTTAACCTGATTTATTTCATGATTTTTTTTCCTCATGTCTTTTACTCAAATTTTTATAAAACCAAAGAACTTTCCATTCCATATAACAAGTAGTGAAAGTGCCTCGTTGCTATAGCATCATAACCATATCTTAGTGACAAACGTGCATCCGCTCCATTGGCATTTAAATGCATTTCATTCTACGGAATGAGACGATAAAAAATGAAAATTCCTATTTCTAGGACAATACACTTTTTACGCATGTACTTTTGATCGCATAACAATCGATTTCCGATTAAATATTCACGACGCGTGGCATGCCGACTGGTGATATCTAACTTCTATAAGTGCCAAAGCTAAGTTCCTTATTGTTTCAAGAACTGCGAACAATGAATTTTGCTCTGTGGTTTTGCATAAGTAGATATTGCGTTTAAAAATTGGGATGGATTGAAAGACGGAAGTGAATCTGCTTTTCTAGCCAGAGGTCACCAAACCCACTGTAAAATGTTTGGCGTAACGTTACTGTGGCAGCAAGTGCTGCCTGAGGTTTTACGGAGTAACGAAGTAACTCTTTTTTTTTATTAGCTAAATTTCAAAAATAATAGAACCAACCTAATTCTGTGCATGACCGTTTGTTATATTTCATTATTGAAATTTTTACCTGTTTAAACTTTTGGATCTTAGAGTGCGTAATTCGAAGTTGTTTTCGAACAAATGAACTCGAAAGTCACTAAAAGTAAGTAGCAAATGCACACTAGAGCAAAAATTACCGACCACTTAACCAATGCAAAGGCATCACAGTCTCATTGCGTCTCGCACTGTTTAAATCTCATTATACGCGATCACACAACACAAAACATTTATTGCTACTTTTGCCTCTAACAATTTATCCTCATAGCTGGCAGGTATAAACAAAAACGGCGCACTATTTATGTAAACAGATACTTCCGGGTAAATAAAATTTTAAAAAACGTTTATGTAAGCGCAACTATGGTGATCTCCGAGCACCTGTTGAAGATGTTGTCATCACAAAAGCAATCACTACAGATGATCTGACAAGGTCGCCCTTCCTTACGAAGGTCGCTTGATACAGCAATAAATTGATGCTGCGTACGACAATAGGCGAAAAATCCCATATTATTTTGACTTGACGTCAGGATTTTAGGAAATTCGAGTATTTTAGGAAACCCAACGATCATATGACTGCGACTGACGATGTCAAATAACTTTGAGCGGCGTTTCCACTTCCAGGATTATAGAGCGGGTTATTCCCTTGAAACGCTATTTTCGGACGCTTTTAACAACTTCCCGTGTGTTGAATGTCACGGATTTTACCCAGAACAGGCAACTGGACTTGTGATGCAAATTTTCACAATGCCATGTTTGTTTTACAGAAAACTGATGTTTTCGGGGAAGTACAGAGTCACCTGAACAACTCACTCCAATATCGTTTAAAAAGAGAAAAATACTGCATCCAGTCACTGACAATGAAGCAAACGCTTTCGCCGGTAAATGAGTTTACATTACAACAATGAGTTTTACATTATATGTAAATTCATAGCACAGGGTGATGGCAATACATTTACCATCCCACTGTGACGGTAAATTATAGGTGTTATTTACAGAGATACAACTAATATGAATACTCTATAGTGAGTCTTAATTATAGTGTTTCTATCGCGATTTTTGAAAGGTTTTTATTGCCATTGAATAAATCAGTACTTTTAACGGTAATTATATACCACATATGGTAATTTCTATAACTTTAAAACCTAAAAAAAATCGATTTCAGTAACTGTTTGCGCACGGTGATTTTCTCGAAAATTCTATCATGACGTCTGACAGGTAATGGGAAACTCAACAGTAGCTCTTTTAGTTTGAGCTGTAGAAAAGTTTCGACAGACAGACAAATTGACAACGGACCAATGTTCGAAACCACTTTTTTTTAGAATCAGCGCCCTCCAAAACGTGTAGAAAACACAAAATCTCCATTTCACATTTTCGACCCCCATCGCGCAATATCTTATATTTCATATATACTTGGTAATTGAAACTAAAAACTAACAACACATATATCAGAAAATTGAAAGTAAAACCTAACAGCATATATATCAGATGATCCCACTGATGTTGTCTACCTTGAGAATCATCCACGGTTTCAAGGTGGTTCCGAAGGCGGCTCGTTCTGCAACTATCCACCAGATTTACATGACTAATTACACTCCGGTTATTTAAAACCTTTGACGCATTAGTACTCGGGACAAAAATGAAACAAATGGGAAATTATTTTAAACAAAGGAACCGTAGGGCGTAATTATCAAAACATTCTGCTTCATACGTTAAATGGAAATAAATATTTTGTACTTATCCTCTTCACTCCAGAGGTGCAGGTACGTGAACCTTTGTAAAATTCACTTAGAACTTCATTTTACAAGCTTTATTAATACTAACTTTTCTATTATAGATTAGATTGTTCAAGCTTTCCAAAAATATCGATTCCATATTCCCGAGTAAGCCGAGAGCCGATTTTGAAGGTCTTGCAAGTTTTTTAAACAGTTAATTTATAAGAGATTTCGGATTAAAACAAAAGTTAGAATGGACTATTAATCACAAAAAAATAACAGAGATTGATAGTTTATTCATAGCACATAAGAAATGCGTAATTTTAGCGCTCAAAACCTCAAAATTCTACTAAATTGACGCGACCCTCGGAAATATTAATTTCTTGCAAAACCTACTTCTAAATATTAGTTTAAAAAATACGTTTTTATGAAGAATGTATGAGTAGGATTTTTCGCCTTTTTTTTCATCTGCATGGAGCAAAAAATGTTATGCTGCAATAAAATGTTTATTTCTATTACCTTCTACATTGTTAAAGATTGTGTGCTTGGTTTCACCGTAATAAGGGTTTCTAGTATAGCTGCAAAGGCTGTGCAGTGAAATTTTTCTCCATATTTTCGGTATTCGGTTGAACCCTTTACAAAAACCTGATATATGGTTCAACCCAAATACCGAAAATATAAAGAACCATTTCACAACACAGCCTTTGCAGCTATTAGGAACCATATTTTTAATGAAAACAAGCGCCAAATTTTTAACAGTTTATAGAACGTAATAAAGCAACTATTACGGTGAAACCTGGTCAGAAGTTACCATAGGTTGGGTCCATTCTATATTTTATTAGAATCGTTTCGAAGAAGTGAAAGTATTTGAGATTAGTCAGAAACATGCCCTAAAGTGGCCAAATTTTACTGCAGATTAAGTGACAACAATAATACTATGATGAAGGTTATAAGGATAACTCGTACCATATATCGGAGACAATAGTAGAGAAGGAAAAAGTGTGTCATCTAAGCGCTAACTCATGCGGTTTAATTTTCTTAGTAGATTAAAGTTTGTTAGTAGAAGATGGAGGTTCTTAAAAGTAGTAAGTGTCTTTGACCCACTTTTGAGGAGTCAGGAAAAGTGGAAAACCATGAAAAAATCTCGAGAACAAAATAACCATTCACATTTATGCGATTATGTACATAAATATACAACGTTGCTTTTTGTCACGCGAAAGTGGTATTTAACATTCACAATGCAAATTGAGTCGCGATTCTCGAAATAGCATAACTTAAAAGTATTTTTAAGAACTTAGTGTATGAATGTAGGTGTATTATTAATAATTGTTGCATGAAGGGAAAAAAAACGATTTTCCGTCTGTCTGTCTAAAACGATCTGTTTTAACTCCAGTTCTATCAGTCCGAATTCAAAAAATATTTGTTATTAGAAGGGTATGGCATCAGATACTTATCGTTTTATAGTCTGTCTATAAGATCTGGAGTAAGTATTAAAGGAAAAGGAAATCAGGTTATTCTCGTTCATTTAGAACTTCTTGTTTTTATCTCACGAGTAACAAATCTTAAAAATGAAAAAAAATATTAATGTCTTGAAGTACTCTTAAATTACTAGAGTCATTGTTTCACGTAAACTGTTTCAATACAATATTTCTTGGAGAACTAAAAAAAATTCAGTCATAGAAATAATCTTTTTACCTCCTATTTGACCCAGGTTAGGTTCCTCAGAGCGTTTCTAGTATAAAACTAGTTTCTAGTATAACTGACGTTCAAAAAACGTCTTTTCAAGAGAGAAAAAAACGTATACTATAAATCAAATTTTCACATTGTATACAAGAATGTGTTGGTGGTCTTTCTTGCATATAGTCTTCCGGAAATAAAAAAAAAATGCCCATAAAGATGTATTGTACAATGGATTTTCACCGACGATTAAATACAGCATTAACTTTGAAAAAGGCTCATTGTTTTGGTTAAAAGTTCTGTAAATACTGTTTGAAAGAATTATCCTCTTTTTCAAACTAGTTAAAGTGTATTCTAAGGAAATAAGAGAGGTCATTCGAGAAAAGAGAATTTGTGTGTTGATTTATATTAGGACTATATTTGGTATACAACAAACGTGCGATTTTTTTCCTTGAAATAAATAAAAACATGTTAAAGGAAAATCACAGTTGCATTATGTCTAAAGCAAATTTCTATATGAATGTAGTTTCTATGAATGTTATTTTTTAATTAAAATCAAAAAACTGGTCTTAAAATCCTACGATCAGTTTTTGAAAGCATAATCTAGTGCTGTGATTATATAAAATACCTAACTTATTTATTTAGAATTTTAAATACTGATAACTTTTCCTGATCAAATGTAAGGAAAAAAATTAAATTTTCATAAAAACTGTTTGATTCCTTAATATATTTTTTGTAAGTTAATAAATCGTGTGTTATTTGGTTATAACTATAATTTAATTATTAGAATTAATATTTGTATTTTAAAATTATATTCACGAATATCATTTTGCAAAATTAAAACACCTTGGAAATTTAATAACAATCGATATTAGTTAAGTATCGTAGATAATTTTCATAAACTTTTCTAAAGGGAAAATACAATGGAATTTTAGAATTGAAAATAAGCGGTAAGAATAAATGTAAATAACTAATATTCAAATATTTAAGAAATAAAATTGTTTATTACCTTATTTCAGAAAATTCTTAATATGTATTTTCAAACACTGACTACGAATGACTAACACAGATTTTATGGAATTTGATGACAACTTGCTTTTTAGCAATACCATAAAAAAAAGATAAAATCAGTTCAAATTCTAATTTAAATGGGCTTATCTTTTTAAATCTTCGAAAAAATAGGTAAGTAAGAACTATCTAGAATGTTTCTTAAAAGATGAAGTAAGAGAAGTTCCTACATTCTCTGTACTAATGGCATGACTTTCGACATTTTGTAATATTAAAGAGTGTCACAGCACCACTGATGTAATTATTCGAAACATTAGTCACCATGTGGGGAATTCTGTGCAAGACAGAAGGATGTAGAAAACTAGAGTAAATTGCGCTTTTTTTTTTATCTTATCATAAAAATGAAGAAAGAAAATAAGCTCAATGGCAACCTGAACTTCTTGAAACCTGAAATTTGTTTCAGAAAGAAGTGTTTAGTCAACTAAGAAAGTATGCGTTTTAAAATACTTGGTTAAAAACTGCATTTTTTAGTGAAACTGCAATGTTTTATTAATATGTTCAAATAATAAGTGAGAACTGTTTAAGTTATATTTCTTGGAAATATGCAAGATAACTTAAAAGTAAACTAGTAGAACATAGCTAAAACATCTAGAATATTTGTAACAATTCAAAAATATAATCCCCTGCCCTGATGCTGTTGCGATTTAAATCCTTACATACTGTCCTCTAGAAAACATGCCACACGAAAATATAAATTTAATTTTAGTTCATCGACAAAATATAAAACAAGTGAAAAACCATAGTGCTAAATAATATTTATGTAAAAAAATTAAGTCCCATTAGAAACGCATTTTAAAACTAAAATTTAATTTTTTTATTCGGTAAGAAAGTTATTAATAAAATTTAATAATGGGTTTTCAAAGGGTTAATAGAAGCAGACTGGAAGACGAAAGGGGGAAACCAACCATACTAAACGAATTTTAAAATCCGAAAGTTAACTTTTTTGTTTATAATTTTTTTTTATATAATTTTATTAATAATTGTTATGAATAACATTCAGAAATGGGTTTTTAATGGAAAAAAAGTCAGCAAACCTGAAGACGAATGGAGGAAACCAACCACAAGAACGGAATTTTAAAATTAAACTTAACTTTTATGTTAATAAAATTCTTTTTATTAATATAATTTTATTAATAAAGTACTGTTATTAATGAAATTCAGAAAAGTATTTTTAATGGATAAAGGTCAGCAAACCTTAAGAATAATGGAGTAAACCAACTACAAGAACAGAATTTTAAAATTAAACTTTTTTTGCTAGTAAAATTCTTTTTATTAACATACTTTTAATAATAACTGTTATTAATAAAATTCAGACATTTTTCTTTAATGGTTAAATATTAGCAAACTTGAAAACGAAAGCGGGATACCAACCATAACAACCAAATTTTAACCCATTAGGACGACTTTGTGAATATCTTTAACCTTAACACCTTCATATCCGAGTAAAAAAGTTAATTTTTTTTTTCGTATAACTTAATTGGACCTACATAAATTGTTCAGGACAATGATCTTCATTTGTCTTATATTTTGTTTACTTATACAAACTTTATCATAAAGAAAATGTTCTTGCCAACCGTCGTTAATGAGTTGAAAACTTAACCTTAACTGTTTTATTAATAACTAATTTATTAATAATTTTTATACAATTTTATTAATAATTGTTATTAATGAAATTCAGACATGGCATGGGGGGGTTTAATGGGTTGACCAGCAGGGAAACCAACCAACCAAAATAAAGAAATTTTAAAATCCTAAACCTAAAATTTTTCGCTAATATAAAATTATTTTTTTAATGTCATTTCATTAATAATAGTTATTAATAAAATTCAGAAATGGGTCTTTAATGGCTAAGGATCATCAGACATGAAGACTAAAGGGGGAATCAATCACACGAACCTAATTTAAAAAACTTTAAATTAACGGTTTAATTGATAAACTTATTTTTCATTATTATAATTTTATTGATAATTGTTTTTAATGAAATTCAGAAATGGGTCTCGAATAAGATAAAAACAGTTCACTTGAGGACGAATGGAAGTAACCAATCTCAAGAACTTTAAAAACTAGAAGAATTTTAAAAACTTAATAAATGTTTTATTAATAATTTTCTTGTCAAAATAAATTTAAAAATAAATGTTAACAATAAAATTCAAAAATGAATCTTTAATGGGTTAAAAACAGTTCATTTCAAAACAAAGGGAGTAACCAACCACGAAAAACTGGTTTTCAAAAACAACTGTTTTATTATTAAAATTCATTTTAATATAATTTAATAAAGTGGCTCAGTGGCTTAGAGGTATTACGTTTCCGCCTCATAAGCCCAAATTTGCTGGTTGGAGCCTGTTCTGAGTCGTCAGATTTTCTGGATGGGAAAATCGAAGGCACGCATGTCATATGATTGTGTGGCATGTAAAAGATCCCTTGAGTACTCATTTGGCCTGGGTTCTCACGGCAAAATTAAATCTCGGCATACTTTAACATCCACAAAGAGCTCAGATTAATTGTAATCTGAGCGTCAAAATTGGTAGCGAGAGTAGCCTAGATGGTGTCACAAAAAAAAATGGCTCTCCGTTCTCGGGAATATGCCGGGTCTGCAAAGGCTTAACCGCCAACAAATTGAAGAAAATGATAATAATAATTTTAGTAATAATTATTATTAATAAAATTCAGAATTTAATGGACTGAACAGACCTGGCGACGAAAGGGAGAACCCCACCACACCTGACACGAAGGATATTAGCAGAGGGTGTGGGGACGAACAGGTCGGAGCCGTATCCGGGTGGCACAAAGTGGATGACCCAGTTCGGACGAATCCTTCTTCTTCTCAAACCGGTAACTCTCTCTCCACTCATTAGGTGCCATGGTAACAGGACAGTATTGTTTGTTTTTGACACACAACTTTAAAAATTTGGAAGCAGTCCCGTTTTCGAATGTGTGGGAATCACGATTTCGGCGAAAAAGAATAAGGTCATCGTACACCAAAGTGAGAAATGCGACTGTTATGGTTTGCAAAGAAGGAAGCGGGGATCTCTATGATTTAGTGTTACTATAACCAGCATAAAAAAGTATTTATTTTAATTTTATTGAAAAAATTGGAGATTTGTCTTTTATTGGAATGGTGTTTTTGGAACGGGGTTTATAATTTTTCCAGTTACGGCATTTTCCTCAAAATAAGAAGGAGGTACATGACATTTGTGTAGTTTCGATTTAAAGGACCTTAATTCCCATTCGCTAGAATAGATTAAATTTAAAGGAATACTAGTTTGTGCTTCTATTAATTGCTAAAATAATCTACTTGTTGCCCCAATTGCTGGTTAGAATTCAGGCATTCCCACACAGTCAGGCATGACTGTGGTTTTTGCCCCTCAACGCCCAATTGCTTCCCTAAAGTTAAAGGTAACTGGTAAATGGACCCAAGACCGAGGTGTAAAAAAAATTGCTTTTGTGCAATTAATAGTTAATGCACCGTACCATTTTAATAAGAAGTAGGAGGATAATGAGTATCTTACTTTCGACCGGTGCAAATGACATTCCGCACTGAATAAGGTGCTAATAAGTTCCGGTCCGATTGGAAGACAGGGAGAATAAACCATGAAGATAAGGGTTAATTGATACATGTATGTAATAAACAATCCTGACGCCTTGGTGTCCACGGAAAAGTTGCACGCTTCGCTTCATAGAAACGAGGTAAATTGCAAATGATACAACAAACTTGTTCATTCAAGGGTCCCTCAGAATTGTTCGTCAATTCAACTTATCTGAACAAATTATTGGAAAATACACAATATAGTTCAAATTCAAATATTAAGCTATTAAATACTCTAAATCATAACATTTTAGTGCATGATTGAAGATGGAGCATTATTACAAAATAAAAAAAATACACTAATAGATTTACTCGTTTACTTACTAGTAATGGTATGGGAAAATTGATAAAACCACAAAATATTATATGCTACATTACCATTAGTTATTACGAATTACGATTATTTTTGTTTCGTTCGTTATAACTATATTCTTTCACAATTTTATAAAGTCTATTGTACATGTATCTTCCCTTTTCCGAAGACTCTGGTAGCTAAAGAGATTCCATCAGGTTTTAGCAACTGATGCAACTTCCAATAATTAAGAATGGACGCGGTCTGGTACGTTGAAACTGATAAAATAATAAGCATCTGGTGGTAGACCAAGCGTGCTAGAGGATGTTGTACGTCAATAAGGAAAAGAAAATGGCTTTTAAAACCCAATCAAATAACAGCATGGGAAAACGGGTGACTGAAAATCATTGCATAACGCTTAAATAATGTAATGGAAAAGGAGTGGTAGATTGTGTCATATATTCAATATTCAAGGCGAATTTCTTGGAAATTAAATAATTAAATTTCTTAATTATATCTATAGACACTTTCTTGTTATTAGTTAGTTTTTTTTAATTCCTTAAATCCATGTAAAATTCTTTGCCTTTAACCTAACTTAGATAAATTTAAATGCGTAAAAAGTATAAAATTTTAATTTCAATAAGTATATTGAAATTTAATATGCATTATTATGCAGTTTGGTCAAAGAGACATGCGAATTGATTTCAATAGGACTTTTTTAATTCAATTAAAATTAGGGTGAATATGCTTTACGTAATAATAATAATTAGTATTTTATAAAGTAAAATGCATACATTTCTTTGATTTTATTAATGTTATTTTTCTTAGATGAAATCACGTTATGTAACACAATTTTTTACAAATTAAATTAAGTACTGGAGTCCATGGAATATATAAAACTAAGACCACAAAGAATTTATAATAAAATGTATTACGAACTATTTAAGTCAAAGCATGACAAATTAAAAAAAATATTTTTGCAAAATTAATAAACTATTATTATCATTAATGATTTTTTATTAATTCTTACAACCAACCTCCTTTTCATAACTTATTTAGCAAGATGGCAGGGTTGTTATGATTTTACCCGACCCGAAAAAACACGGGTGGGGTTTTTCAAAAAAAAAAAAAAAAAAAACTTGAAAAAACCCAAGTGGGCAATTGAACTTAAAATTGCTTTTACTGGAAATTAATTAAGTTAAAACTTCTTATACAAACAAAGAAATATTTATTTCATATAATTTTCAGTTAATATTTTATTATTATTATTAATATACTTTTACCTTTTTGTACCTTTAATTTTTAAACACTTACAAATTTAAATTTATACTAATTATATAACAATTAAATATAATTAATGCATTTTTTAAATTCTAATTTAAAAATTTCTATAGATACAATATTCTGGGTTAAATCATTTGCTTACACATACACAAACAAGATTTGGTCGTAAACAATGCCTTTAAAATTTTAATGTACATTTATATAACAATTAAACGCACTTTTATTAGTATTTAATTATTCTAATTTAAATTACAACATTCCTGATTATAACTCTATAACATTCGCTATATGTTCTGTTTGTTTTAAAATTTTTAATAATAATTAAAACTTCCCTAAATAAACCACAAGACCCTGAAACAAGCATCCGAAATACTGAAAAAAAACTAACACCATGAAAAACCCTAAAACCCTGAAAAAACCCTAAAACCTTGAAAAAAACCAAAAAAAACCAAGTGGGTTGGGTTTTTCATGAAAAAAACCAGGTTTTTACAACACTGCAGGATGGAGAAAGTTAAATCTTGTGAAAAATACGTTACAGGATTTCCTTTAAACCCCTTAACAATACTTATCAAACAAAAATAATATGCAACACCCGGATCTATAATATAAAAAAAAACTAATTTTCATTTGCACCGGAATATCCGGGAAATGAGATATCTTGAACAACAGAACCGAAGATACATTTCCTTCCTCAAAGCCGGATCAGTTTAAGAAACAGTCACTACTTTATTGCCTTTTTTTGGTCCAGTTAAAGAAACGGTTGTTACTTATAATTGACTTTTTTTCTGACTTCCTAATTAAAACAAATCCGATAGGTAACAATCGCCAATCTCAAAATAGTCACGGGTCAGCCGTCATACTTTCTTGGCAGGTCTTAGGCAAATAGTGAGAAGGGCTAATTACTCCTCATGTTTACCGTGCTGTACTTCCTCTTTCTTAAGGATTAAAGGATCTGAAAAAAATATGTCGCCTTTATCACTGGTTCTTCAAACAACTGAACAGTTTTGGTTATTTTCCCACTTATTCGATCAAGCCAAAAATTAACGAATATTGGTTAAGGAACGATAGTTTTGAATTTTCTTTGAAATTCCAAATGGAGACTTTGAAACAAGAAAAATTATTTTTAATAAGCAGAACAGTTTTGGTTATTTTCCCACTTATTTAATCAAGTCAAAAGTAAGGAATATTAGATAATTAGATAAAGGAATATTAGATAGTTTTAAGTTTAGTGGATTCTTTAAAATTCCAAATGGAAAACTTGGAAACAAAAAAGTTTAAAAAAAACTAAATTATGAAATAAAAAAGTTTTTTTGTTATTTTTCCACTAATTCAATCAAGCCAAAAGTAACGAATATTGGATAGCAAACGATAGTTTTGACTTTCGTGGAATCTATGAAATTCCAATTGAAAGACTTCGGAACAATAAGGTTAAGGAACTAGATTACGGAACAAAGAAAAATTTGCTCTAGACGTAGGCAAAAAAGGAAAGATAAGTATTTAACTTGCAAATATGGAATGAATGAATATATTATACTAAATCATATCATATTTTTCGTTCGCGGCTATTTTGACATCCCATCCAAATAGAGTATGCATAGTTCTAGACATGCCAAACCATCATCAAATTTTTCCGCATAATAAATAATTTCTATTTGTGTGCCAAGTTCGTATCATGTTACTTTGGAAATTGGATTCTATGGTCATTCGCATTCATTATCTTATTTTATTTACACGATTTTAACTATTGAGTTTCAAGAAATTTCATATAAAGATAACTAATTTTCGCTTATCTTGTTACAGGAACCAAACAGCTTTTCTATAAATATTTAATTGCTATCATTATCAGGAAGCTTTAAATTTAAAAAAAAACACATTACGTTAATTTATTTTCTTATAAAATGTTTGTTTTAATAATTATGTCCATTAATGAATCAATCTATATCTAATATGTACCGGTAAACAGGATTTTATAATAAGACGTATGCGAAAAATATTTTACTCCTGCAGAAAATTTCAGGTCATTAAAAAAATAATTTTCTGTTTCTATATTTAAAAAAAAGGGGGAGTGGAGGGATTCTCAAGACTGGATGGTATACAAATGTGTTGATAGGGTCATTGGTGAAAACTCCTATTCCTTTTATGGCTAGAAACTGTTGTAAGAAAATAACTTAACTAACGCTAATTTTTTTGGCTATTTTTAGTAATTTAACATTTTTTTGTCCAATTTCTATACAATTTATGAATTTACGTTTTTATAATGTATAATAAATCCATGATAGCCTACGGATTAAAAAACAATAAATTTTTAATAATTTTAATTAATTTTTTTAAAGCTATTTTTAGTAATTTAGCATTTTTTCTGTTTTATTTTAATGCAATTTATGAATTAATATATAATAATCCTTGATAACCTAGGGATTAAAAAACTTGTGTATGCAGCAAGTTTTTTTTTTAATTCGTTAGTTTATCTAACTCTGCCGGTAACAAAAAAAAACCGACACTGAATTGGAATAGGATATATCGCTTTTTGAAAGGACAGAAAGAACAAGCATCTGTTCGGTGTAATAACTTAAATAACCATGAAGCGTAGTTTACAGCAACTTAAATTCTAATCGCTTCATCCCTGTGGTCTCTCGCATCATCAAGCTTCCGTTACTTATCTCGATGCGGTTTATCCAGGAAGTTCCGACATTTTTTTTTAAATGTCCACGAATAGATAAATGACGTAAAAACTCCTTCGGGGAATATTAATTAAGTGTAAATGAATGACGTATGCAGGCAAGCCGTTTATATACTTAGAAAGGGGGGTCCGTATCCGTGGCTCAGTCGTCAGAACATCGGCCTCTCATACAGAGGGTCCCGCGTTCAAATCCCGCCACATCATATGGACCGATATCTGTTGACAAAAATAAATAAAATCGACTTAATTAATTATACGGTGTTCCCCGAGTACACTGAGACAGACGTGCTCGTTAAATTTGTGGAGTCCAAAGTCCCGACTCCTTTAGCGTACGATGTCGCTCGAAGTCTAGTTGGGTGCCAGCTCAGGTATGAACCTCGTCACTTTACCACGGTTCTAAATTATGAGGCGTTATTGGCTGTGTTAAAGCTCCTAAAAGAGGCTAGAAATAGACAGCCGGAAACGATTAAATTACCAAATAGTTAGAAAAGTACATTAAATATTTTTTAGTTTAGATTGAATAACATTCACTGCAAAAAGGTTCTTTGTCAAAATGATGCAACGATTAGTTAAGTACTTCTACTAAGTTCAGTTCCTTTCACAATTGCATTTAAAAAAAAGTTTCGTACATACTTTTTTTTTGTTTTTTAAGAAATGCCTTATGTTTCTGCATTTTAAATTCCAGTCAGCATATCTTCCATCGGAAATGTAGGACGCTGTAACTTATATTTCCCCAAAAAAATAATATGAAATATTCCGGTAAAAAAATCAACTGACTTTGCAGTTTCGAAAGATTTCACACGACTGAAATAGTTGACAAAAACCATTAGATCTTTCTTTTTTACATCCGTCATCGTGTTATACTCTTTTATGATGACACTGACAAGAATCATCAAAATATCTAAAAAAAAATTAGACAACTTAAGAAAATTACTTTGTTCTCACCAGTTTATATATGACGAAACAAGAATTACAAAAAAAAAGTAATCTATCAGCCTATTGCTAAGGTATTATATTTGTTAAAAAAAATATCTATTCGTAATTTTAAGTGTTTAAAAAGGTTCATGCAATTCTGTTTGTGTACAATTTTTCGGCGAGACATAAAAAAAAGTGTCAAATTGCAGCGTAGATTTTAATTATAGTTTTACTAATTTTACTCTTATCATTTTTTTAGGAAAATATAGTTTTCTTCAATCATTTAAAAACAGGGCTACAGAAAGACAAGAAAGTTAAAACGACACAGCTTACGAAGATTTAAAGGTATAATTGTTTGCTACTTGCTTACCTAAATGTTCTGAACAACTTTTAAAAACACATAAGATAATCCGATAATCCTTCAACTCAATTAAGGAGCTTTAGTATAACCGATTTATACGCGTAAACAATAGAGCTGTACCAGGGTTTTGATATTTCCCGACATGCAAAGGCGCAGTTGTACCGGATTGGCTACCCAACGGGATATTTCCCGGCATGCACCACTTGGTTTGAATGCTGCTGCGTCATCTGGTGCAGCTTTATTATTAGTGTATTTTCAATTAGTTATAGGTGTGATATGTCCTACTTCAGAACAATCTGGTTAGCTTCAATGACTGAAAATTGAGAGTGGTGTGTGATAATGCAGAAACTAAAATTATTGTCTTTTGAGGTTGTCACTGTAGTGCCAAATGATTGCTGCTTTGTCCCTTTGTTATGCTGGAATTACCAAGGTATCGGTGGCTTTGTTAAGGTTTCTTATTGTGTTCGTTATATATAGCTAGCTTACATATTCTAGGCAGAAATTCACAAGGACGATTATTCTTGAGCCGATGAAGGCTTTCGTGTACGAATAATTTGACATTTGAAGCTCTTAAAATAACACCGATGAAAAATTTCGTCCTATCTGGGGAAGTTCATTTCCTTATTTGTTAAAGGATAGTGCTCGAGAGAAAATGAATTTATTACTAAAGCTGAATATGATATTATTATTAATATTATTATTATATTATCATCATCATAATCATCATCATCATCATCATCACCACCATCATCTCATAATCATCATCTCATCATCATCATCATCATCATCATTATTATTATTATTATTATTATTATTATTATTGGAATGAAACACAGATTTTAAAGAATTTAAAAAATTCGATAATAATTTAAGAACAATCGCAATAAAATGTATTTAAAAGTTTATTTTGTATAAATTGCAGTGAGTTAGGGAAGATATTCTATACTGAAATGATGTAAATGATACTATATAAAGGAGAAGCAAATTATATTTCATACTTTTTGGGGAACTTAACAATATTATATTCCAAGTTTTCAATTATTTTCATCATTATGTTAAAACTTAATTGAGTTTCCTTTATAAGAAACGATACAAAATTGGGAAAAGTTATTTTGTGTTAATGGCCAAACTCAATCCCTAAATATTCAAAACTATTTTTTAATTAAAATCAGATACAAAGAAGAACTAAAGATTTTCACAGTTACTAATTACTATAACGAATTTTTAGTAGAGCCACAATGTAAAAAAACCCTAGAAATTTAAAGGATAAATCAAAACACCACTGTTCAAAGAATATTTTCAACAAGTACTTTTTCAAAAATAGTTTTTGGAAAGCAATGGTAATTGCTTTTACGCTTTACTGACCACGTAACGTATGCTATCCGGGAACTTTAAAGACATGTGTCTTCAGTGTTATGACATTTTTTTTTATTAACAGTCCCTTTGTCTGCTCTATTTGCTCGAAGCTGATTCATAGGGCAACTTTGTGTAATTTGGTTTAGTTTTCCGCTAACCCATAAGTGCCGTTACTCGCAGAAGATTTGCTAAAAGGAAATCTATAAATCCGAAAATAAGACGACATGTCAAGTTAGATTTACTATAGACAAAAATTGTTAGAAAAATTGCTTAAGCTTGGAGCTATCGTTGGAGGATTAAGATAGTTTCCTTCTTAAAGAAATTGAATCGCGAAAACATTGTGTGTGTGTGGTAATACTTATATATTGCCTTCGAATTCTTCTGAAAAAGTACAGTTTTAAATAAACAAGTAGAAGGCTTGTAACAGACAGAATCTGTCACTTAACCCGCTTCCACACAACATTTAAGTGATGAACACATTGAAAAACGCGCCAAACACAGTATTTATATTTATTCTATATTAAACATTTGCACGCTAAATGTAACTAGTTTCATTTATTTTATTTCGAAAATTCAATAATTATTATCGTTTGCAAAAATTAATTTATATTTCAAAGAATAAATATGTAATATTCCTTTCTTTTAAATAGAACCAAAATATTTCATATCAACATACAAAGAATCTCTTAGGGAAATATATATGACGTCTTTTCAAACTGATTGATGTCGCAAAAATAAATTTCTTTTAATTTATTATTTAAAAGAATTAGTTTCTCAAGTGTTTGTTGCGAATGGCAATGGTGATTTAATTCTAATAAAAATGGCTTCTTATGCTTTTTTAAATGAGCATTAAATTTTTCAGTTTTTTAAATAATTAAAGTACTTCGAATTCGAATTTTTTTTCTGAGTTTTTCAATGTCTTCTAATTTCGATGCGCTGAATTTTTTGACGTATCACACTTGCATTTGTAGTTTGGGCTATGAAAGTGGGTGACAGACGGACGGACTGAACGATTATAAAACCGTCCATTTTTTACGTTATAAACGTAAGGAAAAGGAAGCTAAAAAAATTTTCAATATCCACGTGGCTTGTGAAGGCTATTTTATATTTTTACACAAAAATTCCGCAATTTCTACAACGAAACGAATTAACCGAAAAGCTCAATATACGTCAGACAATTTAAATTTACGAAAAAAAATCTGTTTAACCTTATGATACACTTCTTACCGAATTTAAATTAAATTATTTAAAAAAAGTTAAAATGGCTTTCATGCAACTAACATAACTACAATGATTATCTTTTTTAATTTTTATAAATATCACGTCCGAATTTGTTGTCAAAATTTTGTACTTATATAGGTATCCATCGTTTAAATGTCACTTTCCATTTTAGTTGTAGAAAAAGAAAATGAAAGTTAATTGACATAGGAAATGATCAAAAGGAAGATTACTGGGAAAGATCTAAATGCAACGAACCTCAAAATGATTTTATGCCGTTATTTGAATGCATTATCTTGCTATTTGAATTGCTGATGTTGAATTCTGCAGAATACACGCTATTTTTCATGCCTGACAACTTATACAGTGTAGCGTTTGACTCCCCCCCTCCCCCCCCCCATTAAATTAAATATTTCTCGAAAATCAAAAAGAAATAAAAGGTATTAATTATTTTGTTAGTTGTTATGTTAATAAATTTTCGAATCACTTTTTAATAACTGTAATAATTTTTATTACTGAAAGCTTTTTTTTTTGTAGAAATAAAATATATCAAAGAAATGTTTGCTTAGAGAAATTTTTTGCATAAAAAAAGTTGTGGCCTGTAAAAATATAAAAACTTATATCTCATAGCAATTTCTAGCCCCCCGGTGGCCGAGAGGTGTAAGCGACGAGCCTCTCACAGAGAAGGTTATTGGTTGCGTCCTTGTCCTAGCCATACTATAGACATATTCGTGCTGATGGAAAAAATCCTCTAAAAATCACCGGGGTGCCCGAGTATAACATTGCTATACACGTGCTCGTTAAATCTGTGGAGTCGAAAGTCTCGTCGGCGTTAGCGTACTATGTTGCTCGAAGTTTCGTTGGGTGCCCGCTCAGGTGTCGACCTCGTCACTTGACCAGGGTTATAAATTACGAGGCGTAATTGGCAGTGTTAAAGCTCCTAAAGGAGGCTAGAAATAGGCAGCCGGAAACGATTACATTACATATCAATTTCTTTTATTGTAAAGGTACCAAATAAAACTTGTAATTTAATAATTTTCCAATTTTTTAAAAAAAGAATTATACCTTATAAGTTTTATACCGCTAACTATTAGTATACCAGCAAATATTAACTATAACGTCTCTAAAAAATAATAACTGCTACTCACCAAGAAGATGCAGATTCTAAATTCCAAGCAAATATTCGATCATGGAATGTGTTCATGTCATCTCTCACCATCTACTCAGAAATGCAAGAACATTTCATGTTTGTTACAAAAAAAAAGTCCTCGACATGCGACTCTTCATGGACAATAAACATATTTTGCCTGGTAGAGACAGGACAAAAACTGTCTCGAAAATATTTCGAGGCACGCTATGTTGAGCGAACAGCGAACAATGGCTTCCCTACGTCACGATGCCAAACGGCACTTGACAAATTCTATAATTTTCTGCCAAAATACATTGTTAATTATCGTAGCGTTGGATTGGATGGTAGTGTTTGGAATTTTTATACAGAAATAGCTGAAGATTCCTCCAATGTCGGAGAGTGTTTGTATTTAGAATATAGTAGACTTAAGAATAAGCTTATTTTAAAAAAAAATGTTCGAGTATTACAAGGGAAATGTAAATGAAATACTATAAGAAAGTTTATTGTTTAAAATGCACGGGTAGTTTTTTTTATGGATCTGCCTTTTTAGGGGGGAATCGTAAAGTTTGTCTTTTACACATCTAGCAATAAAAAGTATTGGATTTTATTTTAAAAATTCTTTTGCACCGTGCATCTTTCTTTATAATTCCGCATATTTTTTTTATTATGATAAACAGTATTTATTTATTAATAGAAAAAACTTTAAAAACAAAATATACTATATCAATAAATTTTTAAAAAAGTGTGAAAATGATTTTCATAAAATAATTTACAAAATGAACGAAATTTTGGAATTTTTTTTTTATTTATAGAAAATGCAATTATTTCAAATTTTTACTCATTTGCTTTTTTTGAATTGGATCAAATGTTAGCGATACTTCGAAAAGTGAATTGCATCTATGCAAAAGAAAATAGTGTTGCGTTGTAAGAAGTAGAAGTAAACAGTAAATTATATTTTCCCATTTAGAATTAATAAAAAAAGAGTTGATTTATTAACCATAAATAAAAGTCATATACATAATATTTAGTACAACTCAATTCCTTGAGTAGGCATATAATATAGTTATATGCGCCTATCAACCATAATTTTATGTTTTTTTTAAAATGTCATTGAGGAAAACAAAAATTTATAAGAATTTATTCAGGTAAATCATATATCAAACTATATCTATGTAACTGAAAGTTAAATATTTTTTGTGACAATTTAAATATTTAGCTATTTTTCAATGACTTTTAAAATATATATTTAAATACGGTTTCTTTTTTTACAAGATTAAAAGTACAGCACAGCTTTAAATTCTTCTTTAAATCAAGATAAATATTTTAGAGAGATTAAAAGGCAACAATTATTTAATACTCAGAAATATTTGGTCATTCTTTTTTATTTAAAATAAAATTTCACGCATACGTAAAAACTTTCATATAATCTGTTTTTTTAATACAAACGGTTTGCATATTTGTACTGAAATTTTTTCACGCTAGAGTGTTTATGCATAATAATCATTTCCCTATACATAAATAGTTGGCCAATATATAAGAGTAAATATTAAGCTATGTACAATAAAGGGCCGAATTCCAATGTCAAGCATAGGACTTTGGCCTTTTTATTTTAAAAAGTAGCAGGATTGTTAAAAACGTAATACATACAATCAACCATGAAGATGGATTTGTTTAATCAAAACACTATAGTTACCAAAGAGAAGACCTGTTGAAAACATGTTATTGAAGGAAGTTGTATTTTTCATCGATATTTTACAAACTATACAAAATAAAAATTAAAGAAGAGGTCGGACATCAATAGCTTGTCATTTGCTTGCACTAAAATGTCCTGTATCCTCATTTTCCCATTTATTTGCCTACTTTTTTTAGATATCTCTTCGCAATTAATTAAAAATTTCAAATAAAACTTAATTAAAAATTTCAAATAAAACTATTTAAATGTTTTACGGATTTTTAACTATACTTAATTAGATTGTTTTAGGTGATGTATATCCTCCCAGCTTTCAATCATGCCTTCCGCGATCGGGGATCTGATTGGTTCTCTGTTACCACGTGACATTGATTCGAAAGATGCTTCAGAAAGTATTTATTTCATTCTGCACTTTTGTTGCCACTCAAGACCTGAAACATACTCATTAGTATAATGCAGCGGTTTATAGTAATATAAATTTCTAATCCTCAATTGATAACTTTTAAATGAATATTTAGGCACATTCATGTATGTTTATTGTCTTCAAATTTATAATATTTCAATAAATGGAAGAGTGATTTATAAATTTGTATGTTTATGTTAACTGTTGTAGATTGTGAAAAAATTAACTTAAATATAATTTATTTTGTATTATTCGTTTAAAAACTACAACTTCTCCCATAGCAACGGCATACAGCAACGATGTAAAACATTTTGTCTTTTTCGTAAAATAATTGGAATCTTGTTGAATAGAGTTTTATCTAACTTAATTATGTTGTATTTTGAAGTGTGTGTGTGGGTGGGGGGGGATAGGTACACATATATTCCGGCTTGTGTGCTTGATCAGATACCCGCTTATAAAGCCTTCGTCAAGTAAGACTGACACAGAACGAATTTTCTACTGTCACAGAGAAAGGAATATACACCCAGGGCGAAGGCGGGAATCGAACCCGCACCCGTTACAGCGTGCAGACTGCTAGCGTAATGGTCCAAACCACTCGGCCATCCGGGCCCCATTTTGAAGTAATAAGAACTTGTTTGGTGTTCATTATTTTGTTTTACTTTCACATGGGAAACTATTTGTTCATTTGAAAGTTGGCGTCCGTCTTTATTTAAAGCATAAATTACATTAGCGTTAGAAGCATTTAACTCATCATATTGTAGGGTTTCGCCACACATGCACAACCTCAAAATAACATCCACGCTAGATGGCGCTGATTTACAACTGCGTTACTACCAGTCAGCTTTATTAAACCAAATATTGCAGTAGTATATAAGCTGAAGCAACTTGGCCTTCACCAGATGTACCTTTTCGTGGTTATTGTAATATCTTCGGCAACACTACAATATCAACTAATTAATAGATACCAATTTAAAATATCAACTAATCAATGCATAATAATTTAACATATCAACTAAGTTTAACGTTATGATTTAACCTTTCGAATGCTTTAGAAAGCAATGTAGTGCAGGCAGAAAGTCATTCCAAAGCATATCCCAATTCAACCTCATTCGTGCCCCTTTTAGTGGAACAGATCTGTCACGAAGATAAACACATTATGGAAAGTTTCCTGCTTACCAATTGATAATTGTCAAATCATTATATCCGTACCCCAGTGGCTCAGATCTAAACTGTGCCACTGCCCATAGACTTAACATGGGAACTAATTCAGTTTACCTCCGAAGTCCAACTATAGAATAGCACAAGGTGTAGCCGTCTCTTTACATTGATTCTTCACCAGCGTCCAACTCAAATTGTTTATTTGGATCGCAACACACATTTGTCGACACACTCAACTGGCGACACGATAATTAATTGCTGTACTTTCGAGCCATTTAGTCGCCTAACAAACAATGAACTGTAAACCAACAATGACCATTGTTGTTAAAGTTACAGTTTGATTTCAATTGGTTTTTTTTTACTGCCATAGCTGTTAGATCGAAGTAGAGTAGATGAAGAGTAATTCGATTTTCCTCCATAAAAAACTATTTACATTTAGCTTGTATTCACATTGCATGTTATTTTCTTCAGTGGCATCGTTTGTTATAAAAACAACATTTAAAACCTGTTATTTATTTTAGAATCTAATTTTCTTTAAGGACATTATACGGTATCTGAACAAAAAAAGCAATATTTTTTATTGTTAATTGTTGATTTTTTTAAGGACAATGCGCAGGGGAATGTAGGAAAAACAGATGAATCCACAATTCACAAGCTGCTACAACAGTTTCATTTGTCCACAATAAATTTGTTACGTAATAATGTGTATTATTATAATACATGAAGCCCAAAGAAATCTATTGTAGAAACACGAAAAAGCGAGTACAAAAGTACTTTAGAATAACAACCAACTTATTTAGATTTTTGAATTTATATAATCATTCAAATGAAGTACATTTGATTGTTAACAATAGAAAAGACTTTATAGAAATTTATCTATAAAATCCATTTGTGCTTTAACAAAAGACACCAAATTCTAATTAATATAACATTGTAAAAAAAGTTAGGGTTTTTTGCAGTTTCTTATCTTTTTGAAAACTTTACAACTAATTAAAGTGATAGCACATGTCTTATACTTGTATTATTTAAAAGTTCAATTCGCTAATCGTTTAATTAACGTTTATATGAGTCCTGTTCTCACAATTGCGACTTTAGGTAATTGCAAAGTGTCATATCATAAAGAAATATAGAGGGACACTTTCAAAGCATCAAAAAATGTGTTGAAAGCAGAAATACATTTAAATCTTCTAATTCGACAAAGAATTGATTTGCAATGTTTTGTAATGCTTGTATAACAGTAACGAGCTAATGATCTTAGTGCAGTTTATAATTAGCTTCAAATATAATTGAAAAATGAAATAATTATTGAAATAATATAAAGCTTTAACGATTTATACATTTATCCGAAATTGTTTATTGTTTAGAACAATACAAATCAAAAGTTTGAGCATTATGGAAACTTAAACTTGTTGAGGGGTCAATGAAGTTTGTTAAATTGCGTAGGGTATCTAAAAAGTTGATCGACATCATGAATTGAAAGGGTTGCTAATATCAATGAAATTTTTTTCTAAGCTGCACTGTGTAATAAAACAAAAACTTTTTAAGCATTGTTTGAAAATATTAAAATATTCAATAACATGATGTCGTAGACTTACTAAGTACAACTAAGTGTGGTTTTAAATTTAAGAAATTCAAACGCTTGCAGACCGAATCTATCCGTTTTGTAAAAGCATATTATTAATATTCCGAACATACATTAGTAATAAATTGACAGTTGTTGGTGAAATTGGAACAAATTGTGTTAGATAACGCGTAGAATTTATTGTAAAATAAAACTTGTTTCACGAGCGATAAATGGTTTATAACATCTTCGTTGCAACTCATCTATGAAAATCGAGGAAAACTCTACAGGATGAGTGAATTGAAATGCTGAAAGTTCTAGGAGATATTTAACCAACCATATAAATGAAGAATCGAAATTTTTACGTTCCCCTTTACGCTTGAGCTATATAGAAAATTAAAACCAACCTATCTGCTGTTCTAAGTAGAAAAGGGATCAATGTTTTGTGCTGTAACATTGGACGTGAAGCCAGTTTCCAATAAAAAACAGGCATAAAAAATTTATTGTTATGTTGGTTGGTTGGTTGGTAGACATATATATTCAGGTTTGTGTGCTTGGTCAGCGACCCGCTTATAAACCTTCGTCAAGTAAGACAGACACAACAGACAACACACACACATAAGTGGATCCATCTAATTTTTAGAGACAGAGGCCAACTAGAGGATCCCCAGAATTGGCTTGTCACCCCCAGAGGTATTGATTTGGTATGGGAACTTATAGGACTTTCGGACCCAACAGATTTAACGAGCACGTACTCCGTATATACTCGGTAGGTCTTCAGTGGTACCGGGACTCGATCGCAGGACCTTCCGATCCCGAGACCGAGACGCTGACCACTAGGCTCACTACGGCCCATTGTTACACATGTAATCGTTAAGGGAAACACAACGTAAAGTTGCTTTCCTTACTTACAAGATAATTTGAATTGGCTTCCCATTTCTTTAGAAGAGTTAAATATTTTATACATTATAATTTTTTTTATTTGTTTTTATACCACCAATTTACTGATGTAACGTATTTTTTTTAAGGAAGTTAAAAAATAATTGTCTAGCATTTGAAAGTTTATATTTTTTAGGAAATACTTTTCTTTATGACTGCGTAATAGTCGATTATAATAAATATAACTTTTAAAAAAACATGCTTCATACATATATAATTCATTTAATTTGCGTACTATAATTACAAACCTCAAACCCTGAATTTGTGTCAACAAAAATTCTCAAAAAGTACCTAGGCAAGTTTTAAAACAATTATGTCCAAAGTAAAATACATACAAAAAAGACCCCAAAAAAGCATAAATATGACATTTCAATTTTAATTGTGTGATTTTAAATCTAAAGTATTAGAAATTTGATTGGGGAGTATTAGTGATTAGCCTCCCAGATAATTGAGAAGTAATCAAGACTAACAGTTGTGCCTTCTGAAACCAATATTTACCACCTTTAAAATTAGCATTATTTATTTTTGTTAAATTTTTGTGTAGCAATACTTCATTAGAATACCAAAACTACGTTTTATTATCCTTGTGAAATTACTTCCCTTGTAATTTCCTGTTTCCATTATGATAAGAAGAAATACTCAAAGGAATATAATGCAGATCAAAAAATTTTTTTTTCCTACGAATCCTTGACACACTTTTTGTCTTCAAAAAGATGCAAAGAAAAAAATCTTTCGAAACAGCCTCACAAGAAAATAAAAAGTTGGCCAACGATCCTATCCAAAAGGTTCTTTTATTTTACAAACCACTCAGAACAATAATCTCTAGACTATGGTTAAATGAGCACGTTCGAGAGCCTTCTAAAGACCACTGAAGCGCGACATTGAAAATTTGAACTTTTTTCTGGACGGTCGCTGACAAAGGCCCCCGTGTGTTCGAAGGTCATGGTAGCGGAGAAAGCTAAAAACTGATCTATGACACCATTCCAAGAAAGTAATAATCGAAAATAATCGAATTCAATCGACGTGTTATCATTCGCTCAACAATTGCTACTAGATTCTAGTCAAGTATTTTGATTTGCAGTTTAGCGTACAATGCATTTATTTTATTCCGGCAATAGTAGATAACATCTGATAGAGAAACAATAATTAAAGTACACTCTAAAATAAAATCTGTACAATTACAGCACATTTTGCGGTTATATTTTACATAACAGTGTTGCAATATTTTTTACAGAAAATTGATGTTTTCTTGACCTACAGAGTCACATGGACAACTTATTCCAATAGCGTTTAAACAGAAAAGATGGGTACATCCAAGCACTGCCAGTGAAGCAAATGTTTTCGCCGGTAGCACACGATTAATTTTACATCATATGTGAATTCACAGCATTGGGTGATTGACGTACTTTTATAGGAATTTTTTGCAGTGTACATTTGAAAAGAATTATAATAATTGCCAGAATTCCAGAAGAATATTGCGTGTAGATAGCGTTACAAGAACATAGCATGTTATTTGTAATTTTAATAGAAATACCGTTGAATGAAAATATTACTTTTTACTTGTTTAAGTATTTCAACTTTTTTCTGAATTTTGTAGCAACGAGACATCACTAAAAATTTCGTGCAATGTGCAATTCAGAATTCAGTACAATTATTTAACCCTGCAAATATGTATCCCATAAGGTATGTTTTCAAAAAACTGTAAAATTATGTTGCTGCGAAGGAAATCCACAATTCTTCATTAAGAGAATCAGTAATAATCAAATCCTTATACTTGAGAGAAAATAGATGTGACCTCGTTCCCATAAGGACTAACAATCGCATATACTAAATATCCAATTACTTAAATAATTTGTAATGGACAAATTGTTTAGTATACAATACAGCATAACTTTTTATACAAAATGATTAATTATTGCAACTTTAATTTGGACTTGTTCTCGTGAGGAATAGCTGCTTGTACCGATAAACAACTATTTGTTCAAACCAAACAAACAGAGCTTGTGGCGATGCTTTATGGACCTGTTATATAAACGATTTAATGTATGCATACTTAAATGAAACAGATAAATTAGTTTATAAGGTCTCAAAAAATGAGTACAATTTAAGATCAACAACCTCACAAATAAAGAGTACCTTTGTCTCTTGAAAATGGTACTTAGTTTGATTGTTTTCTTCTAACTAAGAAAAAGATACCTATAAGTATTCATTGTTGAATTTAATTATTTTTCTAATGTGGTAATATAAGGGTATTTATAAACTGAAATTATATACAAAACAGTGCATGTGCTAAACAAGAAGGTGTCACACGTATAAAGGCAATTACTAGATAACTTTCCCCCACAGGTAAGAATAATTCCCTGGTCAGGTTAGAGGTCATCAAAAACGCTGTAAAATAACGCGGCCCATAAGCAGATTAATCGAGTTAAGAAGAAGATGGAGATGCTTGGCGCGGAAAAAAAGTGAAGCCGTAAGAAAGTCGCCAAGATACCCTGGTAAGCCTAACCAAACGTCTCACTCAACGTTATTTCATTCTAAAAGACATAATTTCATTCTTTAAAATGCATTAATTAAAAATAAAAAAAACTATTTGCGTAGTTGTCGGCTTTATCAGGAGGTTTGAATTTACACAAGATGATAGTAATTCCCTTCAAAGGTAAGAAAAATGCGTTGTAATTATAGTTTTCATTAGAGAGCCAGAAAATCGCCAAGTCGATGTATCAAGTCTAACAAATCTATTGTAGAACAGCGTCAAATGATTCGCCAAGAACGTTTGTTTGGGCTTACTACAAAGCAATCGGTGGCTTCACTTGCAAACCAGTTTTTGTATTGTTTTTTGCCCGGCAGCATCTCTCCATCTTCTTAACTCCATGAGTAGATCCGAAAAAAAAGAGACCACCTGCCTATGAAGTTCAAGGGCACTGAATATTAAATTGAGAAAATCCATCTTGCTTCAAACCTACACTGATGGTACTTCTTAGAATACAACTATAATTTTCTTTTCCGTAGTCATATAACAACTCTCCATAGGGGACCTTTTTCAATGTTGCGAGGCCCATTACGCAAGGTTTTACGTTAGCTGCTAGAAAAATGACTCGAAATTCGACCCAGATGTTTTTTTAATGGCGTAATTAGTTGGGTTGGCAACAAGTGGACAGGTAACAAAAGCAAGGTGGAAAAGGTTCTAGAAATCTTTCGCTTACGTAGGTCTGATCTCGTGAATACCAGTTCAAAGCTCCTGAGGTGTTGCTTGCCTTGGATTTATTTCCGCCATTTTGTTGTTGTTTGTAATTCTTACATCACTCTCTCTCTCTCTCTCATGTTGAAATTCAGATTAGTAAGGGAGGTGCAACCTGCGTGAAGACATGAGTGAGATTCACGAAGGGAGGGAGTAATTTTCATGGTCAAACACAGCTTATATGGGAATTTTATGGCTTTACGCATGAGTAAAAAATCTCATTAGGATAATTATGAAATATTTCATTAATGGTAATGGATGTACTATTTTTAAATGTATTAGACAAATCCAAACGAGTAATATATAATTTGAATAATAAACGCTATATTTTTATCCACCAATCACAAAGTATATCGGAAAATGCACAACAAATGATGATTCAAAATAACTTTATTTACTTTTGCATTACATTTTATTAATAACTATTTCCTTTTTATAGTATTTTATACATCGATACAACAACACGATTCCTGTCATGTATTAATTACAACTGTTATGGTTGTTCAAAGATTTTTCTCTCCTATTCATTTTTTTTGTCGTATAAATGTATTTGTTATCCGTGCATTTATTTGTTAAGAAGATAATTTTGCGCTTCTTCTTTTAAAAAAATGACGATTAATTTGGACTTATCATGCTTGGTCATAACAAGAAACAACAATTCTTAATACTATATAACTTTTTTCTTCTTCATTATCAAGCCTACAAACAGTTTGCAAATATCAAGAGTTCAGCGGTTCAAAATTATCACATAAGCCATTTGACCTAATGACTTTCGAAGACGTTTAGAGATAAAAAAAATAGTCTATTCCACCCCTTTTTTCCATCATTCTCAATGTAATTCGCAATAAAATTATATAATAAAACTTAATCGCTAGGAAATGAATGCGGTATCCACGTAATGATACAATGTTTACAGACTGACGAAAGACTAAACAACAATGGTCTTTTTTTCCTCACATGTAAAGATTGCATTATGCGATAGAAAGAGTAAAACTAAAGACTTGTTGCACCTCTTCTTAATGTTCCATTGTTGGGCAGAAGAGGGCACTCGTTCCGAATAACCTCCCCCCTACAACCAAGATTGTGAAAAAAGTGTTCTAATTAATTCCGCGAACAATGGAATTCCTTACTTATGTGCGTAAGGGAACATAATGTCAGTGTAGGGTGGTGTCTAACATTTTACGAAGTTGTTCCCCATTTCGACGTTTTTTTAAGCATTATACTGTCTATTATTGTCCATATCCAATGCAAAAGACGGCGACAATCTTGTGTATTGGACAGTATAAGCAACAAAATACAACCTCCATTAAAAATTCAGAAATCACCCTTGGTCCTAGAGAAGAGATGCATGGTCGTGAAAAACTTAAATAACTTTTCTTCTAAAACATTTTTAAATTGTTATTGCCACTGGTATTAGGAATTTCTAAAAACAGTTGCCTGATTTCATTTGTTTTCAACATTTTGAAAGTTAGCGAACTAAGTTTCTGCTAATGCATGTATAGGAATCTATTAGTCAATAGTATAACAGATGAATATATTTTTAGTAATGGAGTTAATGAAAAAGTCGGAAAACTTGGACCAACATTATGAATTAATCGAAACAGTCAACTGAATATTTGACAATTGGAGCATTATTCCACTTAAAATAAAAAGATGCTATGTAAAAAAGGGTACAAATGAAAAGAATGATATATTTCAGAAGAATTTTCGAAATTGGTTTACAACTCGGGTGCAACAGAAATAGTGAAATATTAGACATTCGATGAAAAAGTGGCGATACTAATAGATTCATGCCAAGTATATAAATCGTGATGTTATTATTAAGAACAGGTATTGAAATAATTTTCAGAAAACTTTTTTTTTAATCGGTTTTAAAAACAAACTTTATTTCTTACAGAGATACAGTAGCCGCACAAGAAAAACACTTTTCGTAGCAAAAATGTGGTTTTTGTAATGCCTAGTCCCATTGGTGTTTAATTTGTGAATAATTTTTCTTAATTAGCACTTTATATAGTTTAAATTTTTACGTGAAACCAAGCGAATTTCACAATTTCTACTACGTGTCATTGTATCTAATTATTTTATTTTAAACTAATTATTTACTTACACCACCGTTATATAAATATAGTGTAGCCATCAAATATGAAGTCTACTGGTTTTTCTTAAAGAACTTTCTATAAACACACAATATTTCTTTAACTTGAAATTTCTCTACTTTTCCATTTTTTCGAATTAGCGTTTGTTGCAACAACGCCCACAAAACAAAGTTGACACACTAAAATGTTTTGAATGTGTTTCATAAATGGTATCAATCCGAATCGTTTAATCTGATCACTGAAACGCCACTCGCTTGAAAACAATGCGAAGCAAGATGTAATCAGGAAGATACCTTTGTTTCAAAAACGAAGTTGTCTGATATCGATTTCTAATTTTCTTATCCACGACAAACAGGCAGGTCAGAGATTTATTAATAATGAGAGAGTGGTGTTTAGAGGGTAAAGTATGAGTAAAAAAGGTACAATTAAACTCTAAAGCGGGCTATGCTTTTTTTAAAAATTCCCTTAATATTTTGAAACACCTGATTTTATTGTATTAACTTGTAAAGTTAACAAATTTAACTATTAAATTGAACCTAATTATAGTTACAAATTCACACAAAATGTACAGATACAAAGTTTTTTTTTACTGTATAGATAATAAACACCTAAAAAACAAAATAAGTTAAGTGCTTGTAACAAAATTTACAAAAATTTTGTTTAAAGACGTTCGAATTATCACCACCATTATGTGTAGAAAAAATTCAATGAAATCATAAATCCCAATGGATATTAAATATATAAATTCTTTGTTCAATGCGATAGCTACTGTCCAGAAGTCCCTTTTGAACATGATGACGTTATTTTCAAAAGTCCTTATAAAACTTCAAAACAATTGAAAATCCTCAGCTGGAAATCCAGGTTTGAATCAGTCTCCGAAAAATACACGATTTTTAATCGGATTACTGGATTTCTCTGTGAAGCAGGAAGTAACGAGGGATTCCCCTAAAGAAAATTCTACTTAGGGATATAAAACAAAATAACAAGTTTTTATCCATCACCAGTCTCATAAAATAATTATCTTCTCTTGTTGGAACTAGAATTGAATTGAAAGTCATAGTTTTGTTATAATAATTGTTATTCTTTTAGTGTTTTTTTTGTTATGAACTATGTGTGCTTAGGTCGCACTTTACACATTTATAACTTTTAACATAGCAAACTATGAAAAAATACATACTTATTAACTTTTCAAAAAGTACTTTAGTTACATTATGTATGAATAAATCATAACAATCTCGATCTTATAAAATAATAGAAATACTTTTTTAACTATAACCTCGTGCTTTTTTTTAAACTTAAAATACCCTTTCAATTGCATTTTTTAAGATTTGAAGAGAAGTAATCTTTTAAATCTACTTTCTAAAGTCTAATCTAAAGTCTATCTAAAGTCTTTATACTATTCTTAAAGCTGTCCTCATTTATTCTCATAGACAGAAAATAAGCTGTCAATTCCCGATACGAATATTTATTTTTTTAAATGAAAGGCAATGGGCGTTTCAGGTATTAAGTTTTAACATTTTCATTGATATTTCTCTTTTAAAAAAATGAAAATAAATTCTTTCCCGAGTCTCAATCACTGAATCAATGTCAGGTGGGAACAGAGCACCAAAACGGATAACAGATCGAAGGCAACAATAACCGAAACGACCAATGACTCTTCATCAAAACTAACCCAACTGTAACAACATGGGCTGCATGAGTCAGTCCATATCCCGCAGAAAACCCGTGAGATGCCCCTTCTTTGGGTCTCTGGGTCACTCGGAAGAAACACCGTGTCATCCTTCGTTTCTTTTATCCGATCATTGTCGATATATATAGAAGTTGAATGCAGTTTGGGAAGTGATTTTTTTAAACTGAAGTTTATTATCAGATATGGGACGGTGAATAAGGAGCAAATGGTCAAGTGCAGTGAATTTTTTTTTATAGAAATCTCTTAAATGTAACGATTGCTCCAAATTTAGGTTTCAGTTGAGTAATATTTTTTTTTCTTTGAACGAAATGGATGGAAGTTGAAATTAAAGTTAGATTTTAAAATCATCTGTCGAATTTTTTTCATTTAAGGACTATCTGTTTTTCTATTGTTCTAATTATTTACATTAATTTTATATTATTATAGAATTTTACAATTTAAAACTCGGAGTAGCTTTAAAACCCTCCAAAAATTAATTCAATTTAAATGTTTTTACAAAATATAAATAATATGTTGAGTTGCAAACAAGTTTGATATTTTGGTCATTTATCTGCTGTTATACTAAATTATCAACCAATGTAAACGTTGTCATTTTTTTTTTGTGTCTTTACCAAATAACTCAACAAAACTTACAGTCCCTTTTGCCAACACGCAGAAAACTACAAAATGCGACTTTAATAATCCTTTAATACAACGTGCTAGTTATATCCCGTACTTTAATTCTAGACATTTACTTCAACTTTGATCATGTTAACTAACAATCCGAATCAATCCAAATCAGGCCATCAATTGTCGTTCTGAAATAAATTAACCTCAAACGCTGGGCCTGATTTACGGCAATGCAAATGGGGCACACGTGTCCAGGGCCCCCTCTTTGAGGGGGGGGGGGGGGCTATTTTTGTTCGAGAACATTTGTGCTCAGTATAATTGCCATTAATATTCAATTTTTAACATGGAGTATGCAAAATATATATAAATTCATGAAGATTTGGCTTGATGAAATTGCCTTTGAATTCCAAATTAATGAATTCGGAAAAATAATTTTTGGGGGATTGAGCATGCACTCCAAGCTAATTACTACTGTTATTTTTGGAGTTTACCGAAATGCAGAAAAATACACATGACTATTTCATAGAGGTATGTTTAGGGGGCCCCCAAATTTGCTTGTGCCTTGGGCCCCTAATGTTGTAAGTCGGGCCCTGCTCAAACGTAACCCACTTAGAAATCGTTCGTTTATAGATATATCTAGATCCATATAATTATATTTCTGTGTATTTAAGATATAATCGATTGTCTAAAGATTTGAAAAAAACTGAAGGGATATTAAAAACCTTTAGAAGAAGACAACGACAATTACATCTACTTGGTTCGAATATCAAACAATACAGTACTACTAATGTGAGCTTATTTCAATTTGTAGTGGACTGAATAGGTTATTATTGAAAGATTATCCATTTAATCCAGCTATATGATTTTTTTTCTTTAAAAAAAACTTAATATCATTAAACTCCAAAAATGGAATGAAAAACTTATTTATATTTTTATCATGGCTATTGTTAACAAAAATAATAATTGTAAATTTATGAATATTTTTAAAAAATTAAACCTTGATATCTAAAATTCTTAAGTAAATGAAACACCATTAAAATACAGATATTTTAATTACAGTTAAATTATGTTTCATTTCAAACAAATCTGCTGTTCACGTTTTACCTTAAATCTACCACGCCTCTAAAAAACACAAATTAGTAAGAAAAGTCGTCCTCTGTATGGTAATCGGAACCGATTATTAGCTTATTGAGGTCATTTAGATTTCCTCAATGACACCTTACAAAAAAACCACAACACTCGATGTCCAACCAGTAACAAAAAATATACTGGAAAAAAGAGGTAATTTAACTGTTCAATGCAACTCGGAACCGAACCAGCTTCACAATGAGTGACTTCATTCAAATCCAGTAGGTCGTAGTTGTTCAATCATTAGTGCCGCTAGCGCGGGGATAAAAAAAAAAGTGGGATATCCCTTATTCGGATTCGCATAATATTGTTATACAACTGCGTGTCAAAAAGAGATTGAAATAGACAAATACTACATGATTTTGGGATGAGATTTGAATGGCCTAGCTGATTATATTGTTTTAAGGGGGATAATCTTGAGTCGGTGTGATTGGTTTTGCGAGAGCGTAAGTCGAAGATGATACACTTAAGATAATAATAATAATAATCATTGGTGCAGTGGGTGTATGAAAGAGCATGTCTCGTATCTGCAATGAGTTGTTGAAATAGGTCTAAGGAATTGTGTTCTTCAAGAAATAAAAGTCAAAGAAAAAACATTGGGCATTGAAGCCGTCCTTCAAATAGAATATGCTTTCCTTGTAGAATATGCTTTTAAAATGTGCATGCGTTTTAAAATTTAGTTAAATTACGTTATGCGGCAATGCTTTAAGTTAAATGTATAGTTAGCACTAAACTTTACTATCTCGAAAAGTATTTTATCAGTCAAATATCATTGTAAGTGATATCTAAACTACTCCAGCATGCTACTATGTAGCTTTGTTACTCCTAAACAATTTTGCTTCGATTTTTCCCAAACAACATTATTATGAGTTTATTTTAATTTTTAATTTTTTATGCGTCACCATAACCAAGATTAATAAAACTTTTTTAATTAAATTCCGGGGTTCGTATCCCGGATTGGGCGAGGTTGACTCATTCTTTTATCCCTTAAGTGGGTCAATCCCCAAGTGGGACCAAGCATGCTTGGGAACTAAACACTGGGAGTTCCGCTTGAAGGTTGACCACCTAACCGGAACATATGCCTAGCACCCCAAAGCCCTTGTTTACGTAAGCTTAAATGGGCACGGCAGGCCTTGGTCCACTAACGGGCTGTTGCACAGAGGAGTTTTAGTAATTAAATTTAAAAACAATTACCTTAAAAGATTACCCAAAATATTGATGAGTAATTGTCTTAAACCTCTAAGGAAGTCTCTTTTAAGATAAAGTAGTTATGCGGATAATTTTAATGCCTTTCCAAATACACTGAACAGCGTTTAATACATCATCTAAGTCGACTTATTAGCTACTTAAAAGTATATGTTTTCCTTCTCTTCCTACCTCATCATAGCTGCGTAGGTTAACCAATTATTTTTAAGCTGCTTTGCATTTCTTTTAACAATCTTCGGACATGTAATTGACGAAGTTTTTTTTATGGTTCAGTAGTTTTTAACATTCATTGAAGTCTTTTCAATAAATAATCGAAATTCGATTGATTTGTTTGTTAATTTTCAGACAAAAAGCTTCATTCCTTGTGACGATTTCGAACCAAGAGTATTTCAGCTTGTCAAAATCTCTCTCTCTCTCTCGATATTATTTTTGTACGGAAATATTAGGCAGGATAATTAAAATAATAATTTTATAAATGAGCATTCATAAACCAAACTAGGGTATAACATTCTTTAGTAATGATGAAAAGAAATAGTTTAGCTTATTATCAATTTCAAACCTGATCGGAATGGGAAGCAGCGCGACAAATATTATTCATAAAAAAATAACAGCTCTAATAATTTTAAACCAATGCTACTTAAAAAACGTCCTTCAGAAAACTCTGACAGTGAAGATCTACCTTTCTATAAATAAAATCAAAGCCATTTATAAATGATTTTATAATGTGTTATGTGTTTAACACATAAAAGAACAGTACTTGCAAAAATCCATATCAATTAATGTTAACACAAGCTTTGTAATGAATAATAATTTTTGAATAATTACTGCATACTTTGTTATTTTAAACAATGATAAATGGTAGAGAAATGTGTGGGTAACAATTTTAAAAACATGTTGTAACTATATTTTTGTAGAAATGTAGGCTGTAAGGTAAGGCGCTGGGCGCATTCCAATGGATTCCACTACATTTAGAGAACTTAACAAATTGTGCACTTAGGCATAAGTATCAATGAAGTTTAGAGCGTGTTTTCTACTAGTAAAATAAATAGTGTTTCATTCAAGAAAGTTGTTGTAAATGAGCCTTTTTTTTTTAGTTTATCACTAAAACTAATGATGTGCAGTTTTCCATTATTATATATTCTTTAAGAATTTTTTTCACTTTTGAATTTAGACCTACAAAATTTAATGTCGCCGTTATCGGATTTTTATTCGTATAAAATAGCCTTGAACTCAAAAAAGGAAAGTTCTATGTTTAGAGAAAGTAAATTACCCACAACAACAATTTCACTCAAAAAAAAGTTTCTTTTCAATTAACTTCTGCACTACGCATAATCAAAAGTGTGGGATAGGTAAAATTACTTATTAACGAATCACGGTTCGCAACACAACCGGCATGTTGCATAAGCCCTCAAACGTTTATTAACTCCATCCATACAAGGCAAAAGTAAATTCCTCAGTCGAAGTGGGAAGGAAAACATTAATTGGTACCTGTAACAAGTTACAGGTGCCGGATTCTCTTAATAAGTTTACCTTAGAGCCATAAGGATATAAGTCCCCAATGAAGATATTAAGAACTTGATTACATTTTTAGAGTGAATTCTGTTTTTTTTATCTATTTAACTATAGCCCAAAATTTAAAACACTTTAAATTTGATTTCCAAGTTTCAAAGCACATTAATTAATTTTAAATCGTTCTCAGATTATCTTTTAAACGGAAAATGTTGGTAGTTGTAACTAGACAGTAAAAAAAAACTTCTTTTAAGACTAGTTTTTGTAACGCAGAAGTTAGCATAAACTATTACATTTGACGTTAACGTTTAAGTTAGAAAAATTGCGGTTATATGTAAGGTTTTCTTGTACATTTATTTAAAAGGTCAGGAAACAGGATTCCGATAATTTTAATGAAGTCTAGGAGACTATTAGAACTGCTTTAGTATGCATCGAAACATGTTGAATAGCGATAAAAGTTGTGAAGTATCTTAAAAGAAAAGGGCCTGTGTCCAATCATATTACATATACAGCAGCCCTGATTTCGCTAAGCTACGGAGTTAAAAGAAAAACATCATTTCAACATCAGAAATTAAATAAAATAAGACATGGTAATGATCAATGTCTATACAAAACAACAAATCACTGATATCATAGTAAAGTTGTTATTTTGACATGATATAACTTACGCTACTCTGACTCTAAAATAGAGATATAATCAGCTGACAACTTTCCCTTTCAGCTCATCAGTAAACCCAAACTCAAAGCGTTTATTTTGATCGCCAAGATGTGCTCCAGGCTATGGTTATTTTGATGGGGGTTCCGGGTATAGTGGTTAAATTTAAGTACCTCCCAAAGGCATTCAAGGTCAGATTGACCACGTCGTATCAATAAGTACAAAATGTTCGAAAAAGGCCGCAGGTGGATTTACATCGCACTATGCAAGAGGCATCATAACTAGAAATCAGGTGGATATTAAATAAATAAGTTTCGGTGTTTCCTATGCTACTGAAGTGAATAAAATTAAATATTAATGTATACTCGAATCTGTTTTGAATTTTCAATATACATTTTAAAATGCTTTTTTATCGCTTATTAAACTTGCTTAATTTGCGAATTATGTATTTTGTGTATTTTTACTTGTTGTTTCTCTGATATGCATGCAAAAATTACTTCATAAAGTATTTACTTAAATTTAAAAGACCTTCCCCCTTATTACTCTCTCTCTCTCTCTCTCTATATCTACCATATTATTAGCTAAATAGGTTAAACAAAAATAGAATCGTTATTAACATAAATTTTTGTTAGGTTGAAAACTCTATACCGCTACAGAGATAATCCCAGAAAAAATACATTTAAATACAGATAAACGTTTAAAACTTAAATCTTATAGAATAAATACAATACTTTTCATATTTCTATTTTTTTAATATTTAGACATTTTAACTTGTGCTGTTAGTTAAATTTTCATTACTTGAAGTATAAATCTCCCATTTTCATATATTGTTGAGACGACGATCATATTAAGTATTTATTCTCGTATGGAAACAGAAAGTTAGAACAAATAAAAGCCAACAAAACTGTTCTCAATAACGAACTGCAATTTTAAATCTTTAATAAAGTCGCCTTTCCTGGTTCTGTGTTTGGTTTCTAATGGTGAAGCTGTGATTTTTTTTCTGCAACTAGGGGTATACGAGAGGTGAATGTCAATGAAGCTTAAGCATGGGCCGTGATGCAACAGTAAGCTGTAGGTAAATAGAACAGATGACTGGTATCCTTGAATACCGGAATAATCTTCTATTACGTATATACTCTTTGTGGTGGCATACACATGCTGCCTAAATTACCTTTGATATGCTTGGTTAGGGTAATTTTACTTGTGATTTGACTTTTGAGTAAGAGGATTACCGTGAACATACACATAGAGGGTAACAAGAATGACCTTGGATGCAATATAAACGTGTTGTACATTATATAAACGAGTTTTATTATTAGTATTAAAATGTTTATGTTTCCATTGTTGTTTTATGGAAGTTTTAAGTGCGTAAAATTAAAACTTAATAAAAGCAAAGTAGAATTTTTTTAGCACCGTAGAATGGGGTAATTTTGGACCTGAAGGGTAACTTTGGCGCAAACATAAAACCATATAGTATTGACTTCTTGAATATTTTTTTACTAATAGGTCATAGTGTTTGAAAAAAGTCATATTGTGTTTACTCATAGTGTTTGAAAAAGGTAAGCATATTTTTAAAGGGTGTATATAATGTGAAATTGTTAGCTTGAAAAGCTTTCGCCAAAGGTAACCCATTCGACATCACAATTGAAACAAAAAAGTTTTAAGAAAACACTTTTGAATTGATTTTTTCTTTGTCTAGCCCTGCCTTAAAATGAAATTCTTGATTTACATATCAAAACCTGGTTACAAAATTAAAAAAAAAAATATTGATAGCAATACTTTTTTGATCCTATCATAAACAGCAGGATAAAATTAAATATTTTACTGTTCAAATTTCTCAGTTTTATAATTGAAGCAATTTTAAAATTGCATTGAAAGTTTTGTTTTTATCTGTGAAATTTATATTCCATGATATTTTTTCTTTATTTTTTTGGAAAGTAAAGTTATTTTATGCCAACCACAGACTAAAAAATAAGATACATCAATAGTACTTTTAAAATAAATTCTCAATTTCCGAAAAAAGTATGTGCTAATAACAGATTCCTTTGACTAGCACAACACGCAAAAAACTAAATTACTTCCGAATATCAATAAATTTTCCGTTAGAAAACTGATAAAGACATAAGAAAATCATTCTTTGTGAGAAAAATATCAACAAAACTAATAAAAAAAGCATTCCAAATAGTTTGATTTTTATCTATAGATACGGCTCATTAGCTTATAAAATCACGCCAACATCTCCATCAAATACAATTTCTCGTTAGAAAAGATGTGGATCATTAAAAAAAATGATAGTTATGGTATCCGTTTGCTTTCAGAGTACGACATAGACTGCAGTAATAACAGTTGATAGTTTATTTTGACCTTCTAAAGTGATTGAGCTCAAGAAAAGTTTCTGGATGTAGTTTAAGTAGTGTTAACAGGGTTGTTGTAGCTTATATAACCAATTGCCTGTTAGCGTGTGTAAAGACCATTGTTATGTAATTATTTTAACATGAGCCACTTTCGTGTACACTAGATGTCTTTTTTAGGTTAGTTTTTACGAATATATTTAACCAAATATTTACGAAAAAATCGCATTTACCAATTTGTTTTCATGTGTTATTTATCCAAGTTATGTTCACAATAGAAAGGATGTATAAAATACCAATACTAAGGTACATTAAACTAGGGTGAAATTGGTGCATAAATGATAATCAAAACTGTTTATTGAACAAAGTAACGATGTGTATATTCGGATGGTAATATATTTTAGGCTTCGTGAATAAAAAATAAAAATATTTTTCAAAATAAACTAAGAAATATATCAACTGCATTTTCACACATATTTCGGAAGGAAATTTTCAAAAGATTACCGTAAATATGCTTTAAAGAAATTTAATAAATGTCCAACATGCATATCAACTACTTTAATTAGGATAACTAAGCAGTAGCATTCCATTACCAAAATAGGTCTGTAAGCAAGCTTACAATCAGTTTCCTTATTTAATTTCACGTACCGAGGTCTCACTTGCACCTTTTTTTATTCAGGTTTCGTCAGAAGTGCATTTTTGTCACGGTTTGCCTTAAATATTAATGTAACCTGCTTTTGGAGAAAGTTCTAAAAGGTGAATAGCATAGATATGTAAAAACGGTTTTTCTATATCTATGGTGAATATAAATAAAAGTTATATTGTATATCGTATAAAATAACAAAGAAAACATCTTCGTGAAAAAGTAAAAGAGGAGTAGAGGACATAAGATACTCGATATGGTTCACTGCTTTTAAACAGAAACAATTTTTGAATTAATTGGGGAGACCGGGTCTAGTTTTCCATTATTTTTTCTTTTTGAGTTCATATTTTACTTTCATATATTTTGAAGAAAACGGGATATCATTTCTTTCCTTACACTTTTACCTACAAACTAGCATTACTACTTTTTCAAAAGGTAAATATAGCTTCAACAGCAAACAGGTTACAGCCAAGCATGTTGAGCTGGAAAACGGTTCCCGTGTACGGTGTACTCAACGTTACTCAAAGTTGAAAATATCGTAAAAACAGCTTTAACAACAATATGACAACACCAACTGAACAAAGATTTTTGTGTGCAGTGTATAATATAACGTGTTGTTTCATAAACCAAGCCACCAATTGGCGCCCTCTAATGGCTCATTTCAAACATAAGGAAAGCTGTAAAAATAGCCCCGGTCTACCCTCCTTAATAAGCATAAATTTAAAATATTACTCGGGGTGAAATCATTTAATTCGTTACACAATTTTAAATTATTGTACAAAGGTAATTTTTTTGTTTCACAAATAAAATGCACTACTTAAAATTATGTTTATAAATCAAAGTTTTTTTTGTTAACTACATGATTTTCACACTTACCAAAAGAACCGAAACCAAATAAATTTAGTTCAATTTTTACTTTTTATGTACCTACATGTTCCACAATCTAAAAACAAGTCATTCTGTATAATAGCTTTTTTTTGTAAGACGATCTTCCAAATTGAGAGATAAAAACTAATCAATGAAACTGCGATGGTTCAAATGAGTCTAGTAACGAAAACACTACTGATGTTTCGACGAAACAGGAGAAACACCAAACCAACCATAAGCCTAATATGGGTCAATAGAATTATTGAGGCGTTACTAATATGATTTTAATGGACCTTAAGATTAAACTTGAAAGAATTATGGAAACAGTCCGTTTAGAATATTTCGTAACTTTAATATATGAATATATTTGAGATATATTTTTTTATTTATTTAAACAGAATATTTATCTATTGTCTTAAACTCTAATTTTGTGTTCATATTTAAAGTATATCGCCGGTCATAATAATGTATGTTTAATACTTTCACAATGGTTTTTTGAAGAAAAAAAAACTAAAAACTTTTTTTTAATGGGCAAAATCCACTCAAAATTTTTTTATTGAATATTTGTTTTAATGAAGAAGTATATAAAAGTTTACAGAGCTTTTCAAAGCATTTTTAAAGAATACTAAATATTATGATTTTAATAAATACACAATGAATTTTGTCAGTCCTGTAAATCAAGTTTTCCTGCAGCGACCCCAATGTTTAGTATAATTGAAGAACTTAGTGGAAGAACGTGCTAAGTGACATTTTTGAAAAAAATGAGATTTCCGTGCCAATGAGCATATTATTCCATCCTTTAGAGATAACAAGTTTCCCATTTTTTATAAACTTAAAGTTAAGAATAATTTTCACCGTTTAAAACTAGTGTTTTCAACGGATTTAAGTGCAAAATAAAAACTTTTAAATCTCATTTTCTTGTTTTCACTTTTTTGTCACTTAGCACGATCTTCTACTAAGCTCCTCAATTGCTATATTGCTTTGGAATAATTGCTTTCTCTATATACAACACGAAAAACGAGCGTTTATTATTCATTATTATTAATTCGATCATATAATCACGTTTACAACAATCACGAACTTTAGATCCGCGATATTGTTATTTTATTTTTAAATCGGTATATCACATGTCTGCTTTTAATAGATAAGAATCTTATTATCCGTATACTTATTCATATTAGATTAACTAAACTTTTATTATCTTAGGGCAATTATAATTTGCATTCTTTAAGATAATCATTATTTAGTTAAAATCATACAAATATGTTGGGAATGGTAATCTGTAAATTGAATTTCGAAGAATCTATTTTAAAAGTTCTCACTTTAATGGTGCTTTAAAAATAGAGCTTTGTTAGTAACTTCATTTTCGCATTTTTTTTATAAAAGCCGCTTAAATAAAATATAATATATAAAAATATATACATTCGATAAAACAAAAATATACATTCTGGAGAATGTATATTTATATTTTATCGCAAGATGCATTTAAGAGTTGTTAAAGTTATTCATCATGGCTGGGACACTTTTTTTTAAAAGTGCATTACAGGCGTTTCCAAGTATAAAGATAGAGAATACCAAGAGAGATCTCCGATTAAACAATTCTCGAAACTTACTTGGAAGAAAAGCAGAAAATAATAATTATATTTGCGCTTTCATTTATTTTGTCGAGAAAAAAATGTTTTCTCCTTTATATTTCTTTTGGCGATGTTCCATTACAATATCTAAATCAACATCTTAGAATCATTGCTATAACAAATTCAAGTGTCAACGATATGCGTTTGTTTTGGCTGCTTTTTCAAAGAACTTTTAAGATTATCATTCAAGGCGAAAGTTCTATTTTAAAGTTCATGTATCTCATACACAAATTACAAAGAAGAGTAAAAATGCAACTTTTTTTCACTGAAAGAAGAGGGTTTTTTTTCTTAGTGTTTAATTTTATAAGCGAAACTGGTAATATTAGTTTATTTTAATGAGAAAATTTACGTATAAATATACAAAAAATTTGAAAGATGATAAAAAATGTAAATAAAATTATAAATATTATCCACTACTTGAATTGACCATGCTATAATTCTAAGAAATGAAATTTAAGGTTACTTAATGATTGTGAGTAAAGAGACTGTACTAATATTATAAAACCTATTTTAAAACAAGGTCCTTTTTTTAGCTGAAATAAACTACTTATACTGTTATCGATATTTTAATTAATACTTTTAAACTATAAAATCTTTATGTACGACGCAATTTTTACATTTTAGAAACTTTATAATTTAAATTTCAACTTTATTAAAATTATAACGTTATAAAATATAGTTTATTTAAAATCTGATAGACAGGATGGATAAATTATTTTTCGGCTTATTGAATATCATTCCTAAAAATTATAGCCGGTGCCACAATTACCCTCTTATATACATAAAAATTTAAACCTACAGTTACAAATTGGAACAATATCTTTAAATTGTTATGATAAATAAAATGCTCCAGTTGCATCCTAATAAATGCATCCAACTATTTTAATTAACGTTTTCAAGTAACAGAAATTTAAAAATAGTGAAAACTTTAATTCAAAATATATGAGTTCAACAATTTTATTTTCTAAAATTTAAAAATGATAACGTTTTAAATAACTTACTTCCTCCGGTTACAGTTCTTTCAAAATGTTCCAAATTTGAACTTAGCGTAGAGAGCACTAAAAACTAATTCCAAGCGCTATAGAAACACAATAGAAAATGATAAAAATTCTATTCTTCAGGAGATAAACCTGAAAAGTGATCTCAGTTCCTCTTTACTGAGAGAGACTGAACTGAAGAGATTAAAAACAATCGGGAGGATTGAAACAGGCGCTTTCTCGACTCCATTGCGCGATTGTCCACATTTGGCGCAATGCGCTGATCTGGCGTACTTTTTAAATAAAACAAATATTTTGCATTTCGTAAATTTTATTACTATTGTTATGTTAGTACCCAAGTTACAAAGGCATTTTTTTAACAAATCTTTGAAATCAAGTAGACATTAATTTCAGACTATTTAATCTGCATTGATTTCTAATTTTATGTTTGGTTATAAACAATATTCAAACTTTTCTGTATGAAAATAATTATTCACCTTTAAATAAACTAAAAAAATATTTTTTCAATGTGTCGTTAAAATTGTTTATTAATTTTAAATATAAATGTATTGAAAATGAGTTTTATTGTTTATATTTCACAAAGCCGAATCTTCAAATGAAAGGTTCATTGAAAATTGAATAGTATATTAATAAAAATGAAACGAACAGGTATGATAGCTCTAGTGCAACGTTATTTCAACCAAAAGCTTAAGGCAAATCCCTTAAACCCGGTATGAGGGATATTTTTTTAGTTTGAGTTTTTCTTATTAATACTTGGTTTATCGTTTATCCTTATTTTAATATACATTTTAACTTTGGGTATAACCTCATCGCTCCATACGTAGTAGGTGGGTCGAAAAAACAAAATTTTCGAGCATCAACTTCAAACAGGGCTCAAAAGTTGGGTATCGTCATGCTGATTAACGGGAAAATAATTAAAAAAATTCTAAAGTTATAAATATAATAGGCCCCGTGGGTTTGAAGTTTCGAAAAAAAGGCAAAAAACGAACTTTGAAATATCAGCCAAAATTTGCAGATAAATTATTTAGCTTCCAAACTGCATTTTGTAGTTCGATAAGAATAAATATTTATTAATAACAAAAGTAATGAAACTACTCCGAACTGCATTAAAAAACAAGAAATGTAAATTAAAACTAAGCATAATTGCATGCAAAAGTATGCCTTGCCGCTTTCTTGGTAGATAATTAATGAATAATCAAAGAATCAAATTGTTCTACATTTTATGACGTCATTCCAAACTGATTCATGAAAATATTATTTTGCTTCAAATATGTTTAAATAAAGTTTCTCATGCCATTGTTGATTTGGCAACAGTGATTTAAATGACTCAAAATTGAATTTCAATGCTAATTCAATAGGAAATTCGCCGACAGATAGTAGATTTATGTCCGTCCGGACGTACAGACAGACGGACAAAAAGTATGAAAGTTGGGTATCTGAGGTCATAGCTTTCTAACAAAAAAAGAATTTTTAAGATCCGATGATTAGAACCGATTTGGAAGGGGGGTACAGACAGACAGACAAACGGACAGACAGGCGGACAGACAGACGGACAGACATACGAACAGACAGACATACGAACAGACAGACAGATGGACATCAACCGCATTTCAATACCTACAGTGATTTAAATGACTCAAAATTGAATTTCAATGCTAATTCAATGGGAAATTCGCCGACAGATAGTAGATTTATGTCCGTCCGGACGTACAGACAGACGGACAAAAAGTATGAAAGTTGGGTATCTGAGGTCATAGCTTTCTAACAAAAAAGAATTTTTAAGATCCGATGATTAGAACCGATTTTGGAAGGGGGGTACAGACAGACAGACAAACGGACAGACAGGCGGACAGATAGACGGACAGACATACGAACAGACAGACAGATGGACAGACTGACAGTTGGACATCAACCGCATTTCAATACCTACAGTGATTTAAATGACTCAAAATTGAATTTCAATGCTAATTCAATGGGAAATTCGCCGACAGATAGTAGATTTATGTCCGTCCGGACGTACAGACAGACGGACAAAAAGTATGAAAGTTGGGTATCTGAGGTTATAGCTTTCTAACAAAAAAGAATTTTTAAGATCCGATTATTAGAACCGATTTTGGAAGGGGGGTACGGACGGACAGCCGGACAGACGGACAGACGGACATCGACCGCATGTCAATACCTACTTTTCCATTTTTTTAATTCTTTCGAATTAAAAAAAGAAAAGTAGGCTAAAAATGAAAAAGTAGGTATTGACATGCGGTCGATGTCCGTCTGTCCGTCCGTACCCCCCTTCCAAAATCGGTTCTATCCATCGGATCTTAAAAATTCTTTTTTTGTTACAAAGCTATGACCTCAGATACCCAACTTTCATACTTTTTGTCCGTCTGTCTGTACGTCCGGACGGAAATAAATCTACTATCTTTCGGCAAATTTCCCATTGAATTAGCATTGAAATTCAATTTTGAGTCATTTAAATTACTGTTTCCAAATCAACAATGGCATGAGAAACTTTATTTATTTAAACATATTTGAAGCAAAATAATATTTTCATGAATCAGTTTGGAATGACGTCATAAAATGTAGCACTATTTGATTCTTTGATTATTCATTAATTATCTACCAAGAAAGCGGCAAGGCATACTTTTGCATGCAATTATGCTTAGTTTTAATTTACATTTCTTATTTTTTAATGCAGTTCGGAATAGTTTCATTACTTTTGTTATTAATAAATATTTAATTATTCTTCGAACTACAAATAAATCACGAGCAGATGATAAATAATATTTAATTAATTTGCGAAAGTTGATTTTGGCTTTTAGAAGTTTAAATTATAGCTGGGTGCTGTGTTTCGATTTTTTTTTCTAATGTGTATAAATCTAGTGTAGAAACGGCTGTTGATGATATTTACTTTAGGAACCTAGTTTTTTTCCCGATTAGAACTTCAGTAAGTATTTAAGTAACAGGAAAGTAGGCTATTTTAGTTCTTTATGAACTTCTTGTTTATTTTATGAAATGGACCAAGAACTCGACACCACGGGGAGGTGACTGCAATTCGAGTTCTTCCTGCGGGTATACTCAAACTACCACATTTTTTGTGGTGAAGTTTAATACACAGATATGCAATTATATAAATGTGCATATGTACAGATATTTATTCGTTAGTGTTCCTTTTCCAAGTAAATGCATTTAAAGGTAGATTTTTATGACATTTCTGCATATTGCTTCTAGACAAAAGAGTAGACCTTATGAAGCCATCTCCAGATTAATGGCCACATTAGGCCTGTTTTACAAGCTTAACACAACTCTCAAGTGATTGAGTGTGGTAGGAAACTTCTTACTTTTACTCGTGAGCTCAAAAACCTAAGCTATATTGAAGTCAACACCATCATGTGATAACATTTCATTGTTACAAACTTTCCACAGAATAGGTGGTGGATATAATTCACATGCATCTCAATTTATTAATTCGGTATAATATGTATAATTAAAGTTAATTTTGAGCGTTTTAAAATGTCAGATTTTTTTATCCTTCGATATTACTTTCCTTGCTTTTATTATTCTATTGTAGCCCAGCTCTAGAATATCTTTGCGATCATCAACGAGCTTTGATAATAGCACCTTTTCAGAATGTGCAAAATAGGTATTTTTTCGTTTTCAGGATCGATAAATTTGCAAAAGTTTTCTTGCAAGTAACTTGAAGTTTCAATTGCTTGAAACACGTGTTTTGGGCCCTCAGTAAAAGATTTTCTTTTTCACACTTGTAATCTACCACTGCAAGGCAAGTACAATTATTTGCATTTTTGCCACATCCACAAGAAAAGGATATTTCACACTTACATGCTGAAATATCAAAAAAATTGTTTTGGTTTCATTTACAAATTCATTCACTTTAGCATGATAACTTGCATGTTTGTTGAAATGTTTGTAAGTTTTTTTTAATTTGCTATACTTATCGTTAAACAGTTTTATCATGTGTATAACACGAGTGTGCGGCACTACTGAAATGAAAGCCTTGTGATAAATTTCTTCAACCTGAGTACAGCAACACTGTCTGCTATTTTTTAAAATTCTACTTTTTCATTTAAATGAGATGAGATTTTTTCTAAGCAATAAAATATCACATCTTCATTTGCTGGTAACATACTTAGGGAAACCGAAAATTTTACAGCAATTTTTCTGGTGCCAAACTTCTTTGACTGAGATGACATTTCACAACAATTTTTACTAAACTCAATCGAAACGAAATCAATCCTTAGAACCGAATTCATCGCTTTCTCGATATGATATAAGCTTTACCTATTTGGGTATAACTTCATACGTTCTCAAGTGGCCAGATTTATGCATTACATCTGTTTTCAAGTGCCGACTGACGAACACGAAAGTTGTATACATGGTTAATAACTCCCATTTTCCCTCTTCTATCGGTACCAGCAACGGAATCTTTATTTTAAAACTTTATTACTTTATCATATTTTAATTTTTAAATTAAAGCAAGTAAAAAAGAAAAATAATTGAATTTTAAGTGTAAAAATAAAGTTTACTGTCCTTTCGGGTTTTAGAATTGTCATGACTGGTTAAAACATAAGATTTTTAAATTGTTCTTCCCTTGCAAAAGGTTTTCATATCTATTCAAGGTTGATAAAACCAATAATTGATATTTGTCGAATGAGGCATTGACGCTGGAATAAGTAATTAAGTATCTCGGCTGTCATACCAACTTTTGCCCAAATATCGGGCATTGATTACTTTTTTCTTATACCTGTATCCGTAGCCAACCGTTGCATTAACAAGAATTCTTTTAAAATAGTTAAATATAGATTAATTTAAATGTTTTCACCCATATTCAAAGCTAATTTTCATTTTTTTTTTTACTTATTTGGAGCCATCATAATAAGGGGTAACCACGCAACGGTCCTGACTTTCTAGGAATATAAGGCCGATTTCCTGCTCAAATCGACTTCATATTTTATAAATAATTTATTTTAATGCAATAAAATGTTTTTTATGGTGTTGACTGCAATATAGCTTAGGTTTTGAGAGCAAGGAAAATCCCAAAATTTCTTCAAATTTGTACATTTTCAATCTTTTGTGAGACTTAAAATTACAAACAAATACGTTTGAAACAATTTTTTTTCGAAATAACTAAGTATTTCAAACATAAACAAGAAGTTCTTAAAGAACTAAAATAGACTACTTTCCTGTTATTTAAATACTTACTGAAATTCTAATCGGAACATTGTGCTACATCTTATGACGTAATTCCAAAATGATTCATGAAACAATTATTTTGCTTCAAATATTTTTAAATAAAGTTTCACATGCCATTGTTGATTTGGCAACAGTGATTTAAAGGACTCAAAATTGAATTTCAGTGCTAATTCAATGGGAAATTCGCCGATAGATAGTATTTTTATGTCCGTCCGGACGTACAGACAGGCGGACAAAAAGTATGAAAGTTGGATCTCTGAGGTCATAGCTTTCTAACAAAAAAAAGAATTTTTAAGATCCGATGATTAGAACCGATTTTGGAAGGGGGGTACAGACAGACAGACAAACGGACAGACAGGCGGACAGACAGACGGACAGACATACGAACAGACAGACATACGAACAGACAGACAGATGGACATCAACCGCATTTCAATACCTACAGTGATTTAAATGACTCAAAATTGAATTTCAATGCTAATTCAATGGGAAATTCGCCGACAGATAGTAGATTTATGTCCGTCCGGACGTACAGACAGACGGACAAAAAGTATGAAAGTTGGGTATCTGAGGTCATAGCTTTCTAACAAAAAAAGAATTTTTAAGATCCGATGATTAGAACCGATTTTGGAAGGGGGGTACAGACAGACAGACAAACGGACAGACAGGCGGACAGATAGACGGACAGACATACGAACAGACAGACAGATGGACAGACTGACAGTTGGACATCAACCGCATTTCAATACCTACAGTGATTTAAATGACTCAAAATTGAATTTCAATGCTAATTCAATGGGAAATTCGCCGACAGATAGTAGATTTATGTCCGTCCGGACGTACAGACAGACGGACAAAAAGTATGAAAGTTGGGTATCTGAGGTTATAGCTTTCTAACAAAAAAAGAATTTTTAAGATCCGATGATTAGAACCGATTTTGGAAGGGGGGGACGGACGGACAGCCGGACAGACGGACAGACGGACATCGACCGCATGTCAATACCTACTTTTCCATTTTTTTAATTCTTTCGAATTAAAAAAAGAAAAGTAGGCTAAAAATGAAAAAGTAGGTATTGACATGCGGTCGATGTCCGTCTGTCCGTCCGTACCCCCCTTCCAAAATCGGTTCTATCCATCGGATCTTAAAAATTCTTTTTTTGTTACAAAGCTATGACCTCAGATACCCAACTTTCATACTTTTTGTCCGTCTGTCTGTACGTCCGGACGGAAATAAATCTACTATCTTTCGGCAAATTTCCCATTGAATTAGCATTGAAATTCAATTTTGAGTCATTTAAATCACTGTTTCCAAATCAACAATGGCATGAGAAACTTTATTTATTTAAACATATTTGAAGCAAAATAATATTTTCATGAATCAGTTTGGAATGACGTCATAAAATGTAGCACTATTTGATTCTTTGATTATTCATTAATTATCTACCAAGAAAGCGGCAAGGCATACTTTTGCATGCAATTATGCTTAGTTTTAATTTACATTTCTTATTTTTTAATGCAGTTCGGAATAGTTTCATTACTTTTGTTATTAATAAATATTTAATTATTCTTCGAACTACAAATAAATCACGAGCAGATGATAAATAATATTTAATTAATTTGCGAAAGTTGATTTTGGCTTTTAGAAGTTTAAATTATAGCTGGGTGCTGTGTTTCGATTTTTTTTTCTAATGTGTATAAATCTAGTGTAGAAACGGCTGTTGATGATATTTACTTTAGGAACCTAGTTTTTTTTCCCGATTAGAACTTCAGTAAGTATTTAAGTAACAGGAAAGTATGCTATTTTAGTTCTTTATGAACTTCTTGTTTATTTTATGAAATGGACCAAGAACTCGACACCACGGGGAGGTGACTGCAATTCGAGTTCTTCCTGCGGGTATACTCAACCTACCACATTTTTTGTGGTGAAGTTTAATACACAGATATGCAATTATATAAATGTGCATACGTACAGATATTTATTCGTTAGTGTTCCTTTTCCAAGTAAATGCATTTAAAGGTAGATTTTTATGACATTTCTGCATATTGCTTCTAGACAAAAGAGTAGACCTTATGAAGCCATCTCCAGATTAATGACCACATATTTTAATTAGGCCTGTTTTACAAGCTTAACACAACTCTCAAGTGATTGAGTGTGGTAGGAAACTTCTTACTTTTACTCGTGAGCTCAAAAACCTAAGCTATATTGAAGTCAACACCATCATGTGATAACATTTCATTGTTACAAACTTTCCACAGAATAGGTGGTGGATATAATTCACATGCATCTCAATTTATTAATTCGGTATAATATGTATAATTAAAGTTAATTTTGAGCGTTTTAAAATGTCAGATTTTTTTATCCTTCGATATTATACTTTCCTTGCTTTTATTATTCTATTGTAGCCCAGCTCTAGAATATCTTTGCGATCATCAACGAGCTTTGATAATAGCACCTTTTCAGAATGTGCAAAATAGGTATTTTTTCGTTTTCAGGATCGATAAATTTGCAAAAGTTTTCTTGCAAGTAACTTGAAGTTTCAATTGCTTGAAACACGTGTTTTGGGCCCTCAGTAAAAGATTTTCTTTTTCACACTTGTAATCTACCACTGCAAGGCAAGTACAATTATTTGCATTTTTGCCACACCCACAAGAAAAGGATATTTCACACTTACATGCTGAAATATCAAAAAAATTGTTTGAGCTTCATTTACAAATTCATTCACTTTAGCATGATAACTTGCACGTTTGTTGAAATGTTTGTAAGTTTTTTTTTAATTTGCAATACTTATCGTTAAACAGTTTTATCATGTGTATAACACGAGTGTGCGGCACTACTGAAATGAAAGCCTTGTGATAAATTTCTTCAACCTGAGTACAGCAACACTGTCTGCTATTTTAAAAAATTCTACTTTTTCATTTAAATGAGATGAGTTTTTTTCTAAGCAATAAAATATCACATCTTCATTTGCTGGTAACATACTTAGGGAAACTGAAAATTTTACAGCAATTTTTCTGGTGCCAAACTTCTTTGACTGAGATGACATTTCACAACAATTTTTACTAAACTCAATCGAAACGAAATCAATCCTTAGAACCGAATTCATCGCTTTCTCGATATGATATAAGCTTTACCTATTTAGGTATAACTTCATACGTTCTCAAGTGGCCAGATTTATGCATTACATCTGTTTTCAAGTGCCGACTGACGAACACGAAAGTTGTATACATGGTTAATAACTCCCATTTTCCCTCTTCTATCGGTACCAGCAACGGAATCTTTATTTTAAAACTTTATTACTTTATCATATTTTAATTTTAAATTAAAGCAAGTAAAAAAGAAAAATAATTGAATTTTAAGTGTAAAAATAAAGTTTACTGTCCTTTCGGGTTTTAGAATTGTCATGACTGGTTAAAACATAAGATTTTTAAATTGTTCTTCCCTTGCAAAAGGTTTTCATATCTATTCAAGGTTGATAAAACCAATAATTGATATTTGTCGAATGAGGCATTGACGCTGGAATAAGTATCTCGGCTGTCATACCAACTTTTGCCCAAATATCGGGCATTGATTACTTTTTTCTTATACCTGTATCCGTAGCCAACCGTTGCATTAACAAGAATTCTTTTAAAATAGTTAAATATAGATTAATTTAAATGTTTTCACCCATATTCAAAGCTAATTTTCATTTTTTTTTTACTTATTTGGAGCCATCATAATAAGGGGTAACCACGCAACGGTCCTGACTTTCTAGGAATATAAGGCCGATTTCCTGCTCAAATCGACTTCATATTTTATAAATAATTTATTTTAATGCAATAAAATGTTTTTTATGGTGTTGACTGCAATATAGCTTAGGTTTTGAGAGCAAGGAAAATCCCAAAATTTCTTCAAATTTGTACATTTTCAATCTTTTGTGAGACTTAAAATTACAAACAAATACGTTTGAAACAATTTTTTTTTTCGAAATAACTAAGTATTTCAAACATAAACAAGAAGTTCTTAAAGAACTAAAATAGCCTACTTTCCTGTTATTTAAATACTTACTGAAATTCTAATCGGAACATTGTGCTACATCTTATGACGTAATTCCAAAATGATTCATGAAACAATTATTTTGCTTCAAATATTTTTAAATAAAGTTTCACATGCCATTGTTGATTTGGCAACAGTGATTTAAAGGACTCAAAATTGAATTTCAGTGCTAATTCAATGGGAAATTCGCCGATAGATAGTATTTTTATGTCCGTCCGGACGTACAGACAGGCGGACAAAAAGTATGAAAGTTGGATCTCTGAGGTCATAGCTTTCTAACAAAAAAAAGAATTTTTAAGATCTGAATTATAGAACCGATTTTGGAAAGGGGGGTACGGACAGACAGACAGACGGACGGACGGACAGACGAACATCGACCACATGTAAATATCTACTTTTTCATTTTTTAATTCATTCGAATTAAAAAAAAAGAAAAGTAGGCTAAAGATGCAGTTTGGAAGCTAAGTAATTTATCTGCAAATTTTGTCTGATATTTCGAAGTTAGGCTGTTTCGAAGTCATTTTTTTGCCTTTTTTTCGTAATTTCAAACCCACGGGGCCTATTATGTTTATAACTTTTAATTATTTTTCCGTTAATCAGCATGACGATACGAAACTTTTGAGCCCTGTTTGAAGTTGATACTCGAAAATTTTGTTTTTTCGACCCACCTACGTATGGAGCGATGATGAGGTTATACCGAAAGTTAATTCACTTTATAACTTCATTTTACAGTTTTTCTTAATACTAACTTTCCTGTTACAAACTAGAATAATCGAGCTAATTATTTATTTTGAGAATACTATAAAATTACGTGTTGAGGTTTAAGTTGACTTTAGACATGGCCACTTAGACCGCAAGGAAGGAACGGGGCCTTTTTCTGATTAGTGATAATTGTTGATTTTAATAGATAATTTTTGAAATGATAACAATTGAAGAGCTGAGTGGAAGAACGTGCTAAGTGACATTTTTGAAAAAATTGAGATTTTTGTGTCAATGATCATGTTATTACCTGCTTTAAACATAACAGCTTTCAATTTTTTTTAAAACATTCGATTTCGTATATTTTTTCGCATACGAAGTTGGTAGGTGCACGCGTTTTCGTCACTTTTTCAATGGAAGAACGTGCCAAGGATCCTTAGCATTTTCTTCCACCGAAATCGCCCGATTCCGAAACGATCGTTTAGTGGAAGAACGTCCTAAGTGACACGTTTGCGGAAAATTTTCAGACTTTCGCTTGCATTAATTGGAAAACAAATGGTTCTTTTGCAGTTTTAATCAAAAAGGATTCAACAAAATGTAATTACTATTTCCTAATTAACTTTAATTATTAAATATAATCAATGAAATAAATTTTATATTGCGTAAAACTGGGTTTTGACTGCATTTAGCAAAATAGGAAAAAATGCATTTTAATTTTAAATTTAAACGGAGTTAAAGGTTTTTTTTGTTTAAAGGTTTTTAAAGGTAAACATTTTGTAAAATATCGTCTACTTTGAATGTCGTCTGATTTTTATTGTAATAAACATAGATAATTTAGCAGCGAACAGATGGTATAATTAAAACAAAGTTGCACCTGCTCTATGGAGATCGCAGTTCGCGTTAAAACAACATTGCACTGAACATTCAAAGCAACTGGTTTGTTTAAAAAATGAATTATAAGTACAAAAATCGTTTTAAAACCATTTTACATTTTACGTTTGATCTCTAAAGCTATCGAACGCATTTTGTGCAATGTCCTAAACTCCTGTGCTTTTTGCTTGAAAGTGTGAATAGCAGCTTATACGGTAAGTACAAATTTAATCAAGATATTGCTTGGTTTTTAGAACCACAGTCAAGTGACGAGCCGACACCTAAGTAGGCACCCAACGCAACCCCGAAGAGGTTAAAAAAGGATTCATTTGAAATGTGTAGAAAACATTTCGCAAATATAAAAATTCTCCCAATTGGGATGTAATACATATTCTTCTTCAAATTAGAAGAAGAAAAACGTGCTTAACTGGGTTCAACAAGAGATACTTTTTTTTTACCTATTTACAGCTCTATTTAATACAACATAACTTAATTCCTCTCCAAACGTATCCAAGCAGACAAAAACTAACACGCTGTCAGCGCAATACGACGAGTAATCACAATCGGATGTAGACCGTGCAGTTGTCCATCGAAAAAATCCGGCAAAAACCAACAAAAAATCTTATCTATCCATCGAATTTTCCATCTCGCAAACATTCTCAAAAGAGCGAAGTTCTAACGTGAGGCAAAGTTGATTGACTCATTCTGGAGAGATGGTTAGGATTGCACCTAAATAAAACTCACTTATGCGTAGAAAATGGCTTGATATCAATTTCCTAGGTGAGGTATGCAGAATTTGTACGATGAAAACGGAAGTTCAAAGTGCATCGTTCTGTATCAAACATAGAGTTATATCAAATGAATAAAATTTGTTATATGATTGGAAATTAGTAAAATATTGCATTATAATTTGGTTTTAAAATAAATCAAATTACTTTAAGTGCTTTAAAGAATTACAAGAAACATCAGTAAAGTTTTTTCATGCAATATGCACCATTACCTTTTTTTTTTTTGCTATGTGTTTCTGGTAGTCAAGAGAATAAAACCAACGCTTCATTGGTAAAACCCACAAATAATAACTTTAAACTCTCGATACTGGTCTTCGACTAGCATTATTAAAAGAAACCTGACAACAGTTAACTTTATACCTAAATCTTCTATTAGATAACTCGGGCCTTTATTATGAGTTCATTATATTAATTTGCATATAATAACTATTTTATTATATATTTGTCTATGTTTTAACATTATTTGTCTATATTATTATGTTATGTTTGTTATGCTATGTTATGTTTGTATATGTTATTAAAAATCTCCTATTATTATCTAATACGAGATTTAGGTATAAAATTAACTGTTGTCAGGTTTCTTTTAATAGTGCTAGTCGAAGTCCAGTATATATAGAGCGAGATTAAAGTTATTATTTGTGGGTTTTACCAATGAAGCGTTGGTTTTATTCTCTTGACTACCAGAAACACATAGCAAAAAAAAGTAAGGGTGCATATTGCATGAAAAAACTAAACTGATGTTTCTTGTAATTCTTTAAAGCACTTAACGAAATTTGATTTATTTTAAAACCAAATTATAATACAATATTTTACTGATCATATGTACCTCCAAAGCCAAAACGGTCTCCAATAAAGGACTATTTTTCAGGGTTTTTTTAAGTGTTCGACGTCAAATTGAAATACAATAATCACAATTACTTTCTGAATTAACGAATCTAAAAAAATTGTGACAAAATGAGTATAATACTTGCATTGAAATTTCATGTAATTTTAATACTCACCTACCCTATAAATTTCGAAAACGGAAATTTCCAAATCGTGAATACTGAAGCCTGACTACTATTATAACGCCATGCGAATTTCCCAGAATATGAACACTACAAACAATGACATTGTGTATCAATAAAAAAATAATATACTTGAATAGACTCACAAAAATTCTTTTTAATGAGTAGCAGTAAAATAACGATTTCCACATTCAAATTCATACTACTAACTTTCTCATTTGTGGAGATACGAGCTTTGCGGCAAAGAATTGTTCAAAAGAACGTTCTCGTCTATCTTTGTTGATTCTCGAACTATAATTTCAATTAACTTCTATTGGCCTTTTGCCCAGAATTACTACACCTGGAAATCATGCGGACAAGCAAACTTTTTTCTCTCTCTCTTTATGTTACCTCATTATGATCAAGGCCAAAAGGATTGAATAATGTTCCTCACTTTGAAGAGGTTTGTACGACTAAGACAAGGTCTTTTCGTTCAACTTTACATTCAATAATCCCCCCTGAAAAAAGCCGATGTAATGGTTAGTTGTTTTGTTTGAGTACAATAATGTGTTCCGTATTGGGAAAAATATTTTTTATTGGAAATTTATCAAGTCCTTAGAATATCTTTCACGCCTTCAAGATTTCTTAGGATATAAAAAATAGAGAAAATAGCACTAGCTTCGGAAATATCTATTAGGACCAAATGGGACATTCTGTATGTATCATCTTCATTATTATTAATATTAGTATTAATAATAATAATAACAATAACAGTACTCTAGAGTACTACTTATTCGTTTCAATATTACAATAAAAGATTACTGATTTTTCAGAAATAAGGTTTCAAATTACCAAAATATATAGCGTTAAACACAATTTCTCTTATGAAAGAGAACGAAACAAATGTTGTCGTGGAACATAAACGTGTTCTATTTAATAAAATGTATAAAACAAAAGACCATAACCTATTGACCAGTGATAATTCAAATGCAATGCAAAATGTTTTTTGAATATATTTGGAAAAAACGCATTTTGGAAAGCTGTCTAGTTGGAAAATATCGCACCAGTCGCTAAATGTCCCCTGACGAATATTTAAATGAGTATTCAATACTTTTTGTTGATTTGGAACTATTTAACTGTCGACCCGAATTTTTAAAAACAAAGCAACATCCGCGATTATTTTTTAAACTTTTGCCAACCGTCGGCGTCGACCGCAACGATAGGTTCCATTTGAAATTTTAATCGGGCTTTTTCGCAAGAATAACTGTGTTTCAATCCTGCTATTTTAGAAATATGTATAGAGGGTTTAAAGTTTGCAAACAAACCCTACCTTCCTCTGATTGGTTCCCCCAAAAAACTACCAAGTTAACTTCCGGTTGAGACACCGGAAGCTCGTTTTCGTCGCTAGCTTCAATGTTGATTTTCTCCTCATGCCGTAGCGCGATGTTGAAAAATTCAATTCCCCCCCCCAAACATAATTGGAATCAATTGTATTTTTATAATATGTTATTTGACTCAAAAAGTTTACAATTTGAGAAAATCATTTTTATTTTTAATCTGTTTGCTTTTATATTTAGAAACTTAAATTATTTACATGACCTAACGTTGTTTGTGCGATTAAAAAAACAATTTAGTTCTTCCCCAAATATAAAAGTAATTACTCCCAATTGCAGATTGTGTTTTTATTATTTAGATAGAAGACTGTTTTTATGAAAATCTCTGCCATAATGACATTGTTATTTTTTTGTTTATTATCAAAACTAAATAAATGCTAATAATACAAGTTTTGACAATTTATTACTATATATGTATATTTATTTACTAATATATAGTGCACGTCGATAACGTGTGTATGTATATTTATTTATTAATATATAGTGCACGTCGATAACGTGTGTGTAAAAAATAATACAAACATGATAAGACAATTTATGAATGATATTCAATTTATGGATTGTCATTTTAATCAATTGTAAGATTATATAGCCCGTTAGACTCTAACATAGTTTAAATAATTTGAAGAATTGTGCTTTTTTTGGCAAAAATTTGTAGTATTTTAATTCATAACTCTAAAGTCTTCTTATTAATTAAAATTATTGATCGTAATTACGATTCTTATTATTTTTAATTTGATGGTAAAGTCGGTTGCATTTCTGTTTAAAATTCTATTTGATGCTAATCAATGTTTAAAATAGTCAACAACAGCTTAGATCATTAAAATCAAGTGTTGAATATTACGAACTCGGAAGCTGCATAAAGAATTTTAATCTAGGCATCCGATTCAATGCTTCCACGTTCGTTAAAAAAAACATTGCCAAAAATGTTGCACATTGGTTGGTACAACACAATAATTGCTGGATATATTGTATTGTACAGTATATTTATTTTCCAGAATATATTGTATAGTTTATTCGTTTTTATACATTCTCGAACACACCGCAAAGCGATAGCGCTGTTTAAAACATCAACAAACCCGTGAACCGGAATATTTCTAGGTAGGTTGGACAGACTTCCGAGTAACAGCGCCACCTGCGAAAGTTTGTGACATTAAACCGTCTATATACTTTACAATTAACAAGATATTCGATGAAATATTTTATTCCTTAAAAAACATGGAATAAGTATGTTCCAATAAATCTAGTGGTATTAGGAACGATAATATAAATTTTTCAATAATTGTGTGATGAGCACTTGAGCATCAGCCACAAAAAGAATTTAAATAGTAAGTTAAATGATAACCAAATTTCATATATGCCGGTTAGTATACTTATGTCCTGGTGTCTGCTGGTAAGGTACAGGATCGGAAAAAATTAAAACACCTAACAAATGTGCTAATTAATTTCTTATTCTTTCAGTAAAAATCTTCAAATGGAGAACATTCATCCTTAAATTTAAAAAGTAAAATGTTATAAAATTATAAAAAAAAGTTTTTTTTTAATTAACAAACGTTTGTTGAATTTAAATTCTAAAAAAAACTGTGGACTCTATGAATAAAAAAAACTTTATCAATATTTTTAAAAAACCGGGTGTAAAATCTACAGGAAAAAGTTTGATATTGTTGTCATTTTTTTAAAACAGCTGATCGGACTCGCGGTGTGATTGCCGGCCGTGTCTCTTGTTCTTGGCGACAGAATGGGATTGTGGTAACCCTAATCCCGATTTCTGACCCACTTCGGCGCTGCTCTGACGTCGTTGACCTGACGTGCCCTCTGGTGGTGGGAGACGGTAATTCCTGGTTTGTGTTTCGATTTTCGAAGTTTCAGTTCCAAGTTGAAATAAAATGAAGGTAATAAAGAAGTAATAATTTGTTCCTTTATCACTTGCTTTTAGCAATGAGCAAGGATGGGATACATCTAAGATTTTCAACCTCTCCCCTTTTTTCATTAAAGGAAATATAAACATGAGGAGCAAACATTCAAAACCCAATATCTCCACGTTAGACTTTAAACTTCTCTTGCACTTAAACATCAACACACAAGATTTAGTTAACTTTGCTACGCATATAAACAAAAACGGCTTAAGTCAAAATTGGAGATGGGTTTTGAATATTTGTTCCTCACAACTCACATAGACTTTTTCCATTTTTTTCACTATTTTTATTGTATTTTGTAATATATCCGTTCTTGGTACAAGTTTTAAAAAGTAAAATAGATAGGTATTTAGGTATTTGGTAAAAAAAATCCCCCAAACACACCTGATAAAAAGAACAGTTTTTACTTTTTATTTTTATTTTAAAGGATGCACTGCATTGTCCTGGGGATCCTTCTCTTATTTTTACAGTCAGACATAATTCAAAATGTGCCATTAAAGTCACTCAATTTAAAATTAGAAAATAAAATAATAAGGTTAAATAAAATAAATAAATAGAGGATAAGATAAATACGATAAAATTGACTTCAATTAAATTTTAGCTTCAACCGAAACTCCGATAAATCCAGAATTTTTAATAGGAAAGACAACCTTAACGTAAAATAACCGCTCTTCTCACAAGAACTGAAACCTCCCAAAACCAACCAGGATTCTAAGTTCAGACTGACAGACTCCAGTCGTGGTGAAATGGGAGCAAGTCCCTTGTGGGGCAGGTTTTCCCCTTTTTTTTCAAGCTGAGATAACAGTTTCCCTTTTTATTCCGTGAGAGACCAATTAATACTTCTCTGACGAATTTTGTGTTCACCTTGCGGCAAAATTCCCTGATGAATTTTTTGTTTTCGTCTAAAGTTGTTAAAGAAAATGATTTTCTTCGTTTTGTGATAACATTCTCTTGTAACAAATAGTAAACAATTTAGAGATTTGATTGAGCTAGACCTGTTGGTCCTTTTTATTCCGTGCGTCCGTTTTTATCCTCTTGCGACCTGGCGTCCCCATTTGGGGGACATTTTTTAAAAACCTCCTCACAGACAATTAACGTGTTAATTAGTTCCGAAATTGACCTAGTCCGATAGAAAAAGATCCAAATATCAGTTTTCAGCCTTTGATTACAGGTGTCAGTCATTTATTTCTATAAAAAATGAAGTTGAACGAGGGTCAATACGATATTAGAGTTCTCAAAAAAATTAATTTAAACTTTTTTTTCTAACTTTTCAAAAAGTTCTTTTAGTAATCAATTTGAAAGGCATTTTGCATTAACAGTTTATTTTAACATTGTTTTTAACTACAAAAAAGTGATACGGCCTTTCTTTTTGCATTTATAGGACAAAAAATGTGTATTTTTAGAGCTTAAGGCGTGTCTCTCAGTAACCATTAAACATAATTTTTTTTTAAATTACTTTGCAAAAATATTTTTTAGCATATATTTGTATGAAAAGTATGTTTAGATTAAGAATATACGTGTAGGATTTTGCTCGGGTCTTAAGAGGTTAAACTTGGTTTATTTCAAAAGTGATGCATTTCTTTGCAGAATTCAGAACTGTTCTTCCTTCGATAGGTGCTCCTTTGCTTTATTCCCATGTGACATTGACTCACCATTAGAGGCCCGAGAAAGAATTTATTTGAATTCAGCATTTCTGTTGCCACCCAAGACCAGAAACATGCCCGTTAATATGAAAATTTGCATATATTTTTGCTTTGGTCTCCCGTAATGATAATAAGTGATCTTGAAAGATGAATTCGTAAGATGTTTAGTTACTACTCGAAATCAATTCATCAATATGTAAAAAAATATTTTTAAGAACTTTTATCAGAGACTTGTGTATGAAATTTCTTAAATTCCCAATCGAGCTTCAACTTTTGGGTGTTTGTATTCTCCCTGGAATTGGATAAGTCGAAGACGGCTAACTAAAAACAACTAAAGAAATTAGTAAAAACTTAATTCATACGTAGTCGCAGTAACGGAAAACGAATTAACGTCACTTATCCTTAGTTAAGTTAGCGCTCATTGAAAAATCTCACAAACTGCGCTTCAACCTCTTAAACGACAACAATTACAAGAGTTTCCGCATACGTCTCATATAAACACAAGATAATAATTGCAACATAAATAAAATAACAACAGGACGTCTAATAACATATCTATAAGCAAATAAGACGTTATAACAACGCATCTCGCCCATTTTGCGAAATGGCGCGTTAACATGGCATGGCTGGCAATACTACCAATATACGCGTAAATAAACAATGGCGTAAAAAAACAGACCAAAAGACAATAACTCTAGAATTTCTGTGTCCATTTTTCTTACAAGGTCAGTTTTTTATTCTAATAATATTAGGCAGCATTGTAGCGATGTTGGAAGCGAGCCCACTGCCACTTATCGTAGAATATAATTTTCTAATTTATTCAATTATATTTTTTTCATTTTGCTTTCATTGTAATGAAAAACACATAGCTGAAAATTGTAAGTATATTTTTATGATGTTATTTCTAGTTTAAAAAAAAAACAATGAATTTTCTTATATCATTTTTTTCTCTTTTTCATATAAGCAATCTTTTTTCTCCTTTTTTAAAAAACTATTTTCATTTGAAGTGGTAATAAAATTCAAAGTGCAACTTTGAGGTACGGTACTTGTTACAAAAGGATAAAACTAAAATTTTCTCTTATTTTACAGAAAATTTCAACTGCCGTTAAGTAAACAATAAGTGTTAAATTAACTTTTAAAAATCTAACGTGAGAACATTTCTACGTAATATAAAAACAAAATATCGAGATAGTTCTTCTTATATATAATACTTATTATATGTCCTTATTATATGTACTCTTATATATATATGTCAGAGCATTAGTCGTGGGAAAAATTTTAAGCCTGCACTTTGACAGAAAAATTTCAATGCCAATAATAAAAAAATACTAGTTAATTGTTACTAGTTATTGTAATCATTTCTTTCTTTGATTTTCTTTAAATACTATGTCGGAAATATAAGTTGCAAAAATAGTTTTACTAAGTAAAACTACTCTTTAAAACCAGACAGTGTAACGTTACTCCATAAAACTCTTTGCATCTTAGTTCCCTCCAGTTTTATGGAGTAAAGTTACACCAAATTTATGGAGTAACGTTGTAAAATATAAGTTTACTTATATTTTGCGGTGTAACGTTCCTCCATAAATTTAGCATAACGTTACTCCGTAAAACCGGACGGGGCACATGCTGCCATTGATTTTACAGGGTAATATACAATATATTATTTGTTATATATTATTTTTATTATTATTACAATATATTGTTTGTATTTATTAACAGTTTCCTTAGATTAGGTTCTCAATATTTAACTTTAATATTATTCCCAAAAATACAACAAAGAACAAATAATTAGCGTATTTTACGATTATCATAAATATAGAATGTATATGTTGACAGTGTCTGAGGAAAGTTGTCAAACAACGCGGGTAAAACATTCTTTTGTGTCTTCTGAAAAAAAGATTAAGGATGATTATAAGCGTCGCAGTGAAAAATTCAACTCAGTGACGTCAATCGGCGTCATAGAAAAGCAACCAGAATGCAAACTTGATTTTAAGATAAGTATACTGCTTTCGAAGAACTACATATGTGGTTGAAGAGTTAAATATAAATGAAATTGTGAACAATGAATGGTATTCAATGTCGGAAGTTTTATTTTAGTTTATGCAACGAAATCCAATTCAAAAATTAAAATAATGGCGTACTAGGAAAATTTTATAACGATGCTTTCTTTCTATAATTTTTTTTTTGTATTTTGGATTAAAATAAATTGTTCAGTAAAATGCTTGTATTTGATTTTTTTTCAGCTAAATCTCACTATAAGGGCTAAATAGCCTTTATAGATAAGTGGTATTTAATCAAATATGCTTAATCAGCGTAGAATTATGTGCTTTAAATTACATTAAATTTTATTATCCAAATCAATTTAAAGTTATTGAAAAGATATAATAAACAAGAAGTTCATAAAGAACTAAAATAGCCTACTTTCCTGTTACTTAAATACTTACTGAAGTTCTAATCGGGAAAAAAAAAACTAGGTTCCTAAAGTAAATATCATCAACAGCCGTTTCTACACTACATTTATACACATTAGGAAAAAAAAATCGAAACACAGCACCCAGCTATAATTTAAACTTCTAAAAGCCAAAATCAACTATATTCCTTAATATTCTTTCGCAAATTAATTAAATATTATTTATCATCTGCTCGTGATTTATTTGAAGTTCGAAGAATAATTAAATATTTATTAATAACAAAAGTAATGAAACTACTCCGAACCGCATTAAAAAATAAGAAATGTAAATTAAAACTAAGCATAATTGCATGCAAAAGTATGCCTTGCCGCTTTCTTGGTAGATACAATTAATGAATAATCAAAGAATCAAATTGTGCTACATTTTATGACGTCATTCCAAACTGATTCATGAAAATATTATTTTGCTTCATATGTTTAAATAAATAAACTTTCTCATGCCATTGTTGATTTGGCAACAATGATTTAAATGACCCAAAATTGAATTTCAATGCTAATTCAATGGGAAATTCGCCGAAAGATAGTAGATTTATGTCCGTCCGGACGTACAGACAGACGGACAAAAAGTATGAAAGTTGGGTATCTGAGGTCATAGCTTTCTAACAAAAAAAGAATTTTTAAGATCCGAGGGATAGAACCGATTTTGGAAGAGGGATACGGACAGACGGACAGACAGACATACGAACAGACACAGACATACGAACAGACACAGACATACGAACAGACAGACAGATGGACATCAACCGCATTTCAATACCTACAGTGATTTAAATGACTCAAAATTGAATTTCAATGCTAATTCAATGGGAAATTCGCCGACAGATAGTAGATTTATGTCCGTCCGGACGTACAGACAGACGGACAAAAAGTATGAAAGTTGGGTATCTGAGGTCATAGCTTTCTAACAAAAAAAGAATTTTTAAGATCCGATGGATAGAACCGATTTTGGAAGGGGGGTATGGACGGACAGACGGACATCGACCGCATGTCAATACCTACTTTTTCATTTTTTTAATTCTTTCGAATTAAAAAAAGAAAAGTAGGCTAAAAATAATAGCATTAATTTTTAGCTCAATTTCTAAATTGTAAAGAGATTTTTTTAAAAAATATGTTGCGAAAAAAATGAAAACAAAGAAGATTACAAGTTTAATACAGTATTTAAAAAAAATTAAATTTAACTATATATCAGGTACTCACGTTATTTATTGATAGAAATGCTATTCAGCCAATCAAAGTTCAGTTCATGAATACTTGAATTAATACTAGTAAAGTTGATTAATTCTATGCAACTTTAGTTCATCAATTTTCTTAACGGTAATATATTGTAATTCTACAGTTGTGGCATCATTATACAAACTAAAAATTCCGTCCCTGTATTTATCTTGATAAAATGAAAACGACGCAGCGTATTGAAAGAGAAGTGATGTTTCATCTATTGATGCGGAGTGGCTACGTTATCAAAGTAAACAGTAAATTTGAAAAAAAACTCTTTAACTGGCGGGACAGTTATTTTCGGATGATACAAAACAACTCGAAAGAAAATTGACCCCCAGTTCTCTGCCCTTTGCACCAAAACATATTGCATAAGATCATGTGACTGCAAACTACTGGACATCGCAGTATCCTTGTTCAAGGCGCTTTCTTTTATATGCGAGTTTTTAGGGGTAACTTATATACTCTTTTAAGAGAACAAATATTTACTGTTACTCTGTTTAAATTGCAAAGAAAAGAGAAGAACTTTTAAATACTTATTCAGGAAGGTAAAGGCTTTTGTTTTTAGAAAGGTCTTATGCAGTAAAAAAGTTAAGAGGATTGGTCAGTCCATATAGAGCTAATGCATAAGTTTTGAAATCGTAACCTCTGCGAAAGTATTGCTTTTTACATTAAGCATTTTTTTCCACCATGTACGAGAATCGTCATAACAGCAAAATAAAACAAATTTTAACTGAAAAAAATATCGATTAGTAATTTAATTATTAAGTTTCAATTACCCTAAAATATTCTGAAGAGGGTGACACTATTTTTAAACTTTATAATTTAATTATAAATAAACCACAGCTGTCTGTCAAAATCAACTTTTGTGTAAAAATTACAAATTGGAATGGATTTAAATGGAATAAAGGGATTTTCTCTGCAAATTATATAGTATTTTTCTGGCACACCAGCTAACAGATTTTTCCTGTAAAAATATCAGGGTTTTTTTGCAGTGATCTTCTTTCTTTCAACAGCAGTGAACGAAAAAACATCTACGGAAACCTTTCTATAGACTTGTTGCTCCCTCGTTGGATTTAGCGATTCATGCATTTAAAAATCATTAAACAAATGAAATGATTGGATTAGAAATAGACTTTTCCTGGCCGTTTTAAAAAACAGATGAAATTAACACGTCTGTTTTGTCTTTAACAATTTTTATCCTCTGACACTCAACAAGGGATCTTTTGGCATTTAACACCGTGTCTAAATTTCAATTAATAAAACGTTTTTATATAACTATGCATTGAAGCTAGCCATAAGATTCCAAGGACATCATATGATTGTATCTTGCTTCAAGTTAATGTCGCTTCCAACTTGCAATAATCTACGTCAATACGTCGATTTTGTAAAGTGATGAGAGTGATTTTATGATCCTATTTAGCGATGTAGCAATTTAAATTAAAGGTAACAATAGGGAATCACGCAGTAAGTGGGATTACCTGGTTTCAAAAGAGTTGGGGATGGAAATACATTTGAACTTATTTCTAGAGGCGTTAAATTTTGTTTCTGTAAGGTAAGCAAAAATGATTCGGAGAAATATATTTAAAATTACACAGGTCATTTAACAAAATAACTTCCAATAACACTCCTGTTAGGCTTTAAATAAGTAACTTCATTTATTAACCTTCTGAGAGTTAGACCCGGCTTTTCCATATTTTATGCATCAGTCTTTCTAGCAATTTAACCATAAATTTCAAAATTTTATAGATAATGAATGTTTATTGTTATTCTACTTTTTACATTTGGAAATGATTTTTTATGATATCTTCAAAATTAAATCTAATTCTGATTTTCGAAACAAATATGGGATTAAAAAAATAATTTTAAAATATGTACATAGAAAACAACCATACATTTTTACCCATTCCCAGGCCATTCAGAAATAGCAATTGTATATGTCGAATGTTTGTTGGTCGAGCATCATTTATTAATTTCGCATTGATTACATTAATGATTTAGGATTGATAAAACCGAAGAAAAAAAATTTCATCCACATCCATTCCGCCCATTTGTGTCATTTTCTTTCAAAAAAGAATGAAAACAAAAACAGTAGTCTTGGTGTTAAGGTGTCAAAAATGTGGTGTTAAATAGCATTGGAACAACTGTTCTTTGTACATGGATTTAGAATGCAAAATCTTATAATTATGTTCAATCAAATTTGAAAATAAAACACCAAGGTAATTTATAAAAGCCTTTTTTTCTGGTTCGGATACTTTGAAAACAAATTTTCAAATTTGTTTTAATATGTTTAAAATAAGTTCTGTAATATTTTGTGTTTTCTATTTCATACGAAATACTGACCAATAGTTGTCAAATTTGGCAACAAGTATACCAAAAACATTTATTGGAATTTAATAATGCAGTAATAATAATATTTATTATTGATTAATAGTTATTTAAGCAACTAGTGCCGAAAATAATACTTTATTAAGCGAGTGGCTTTTATTTCACGAGACCGTAGGTTGAGTGAAATAATGACAAGAGCTTAATAAAGTATTATTTGGCACGTGCTTGCTTACAATATTTTTTATAATAACGTGCAAAAAAGTACTTCTACCAATGAGTGATTTTTATGACATCATTTAGTTTCCATGGCGATATTCAAAATTGCAAAGTAGTAAAAGAAAAGTTGTAAAATAATTTTCTATTTTGAATCAAATGTTACTATAAATATGCATGTTAAATAAAAGTATTGTTTGGCGTGAAATTTGTGTTCTTACTTTTGTCTTATTTAATTTCCTTTAATAATTTTTGTAGTACTTGTAGTTTCCATGGAGATATTAGAAAATGCAAAAGTAATGAACCAATAGAAATAAGCGAGTTTCATGACATCATTTAGTTTCCATGGAGATATCATATATCTACCAATCAGATACTCTTATTTACTTTACTGCACTAGTGCCGAAAGTATTACTTTCGGTACTGTCTGTGAAGTAAGCACGTAAAGTGTCATTTTCGCAACGATTTATGAATGAATATGATACAAAAAAAATGAACTTTTTTGCACGTTGTTATAAAAATTTATTTTATTTCCAATTTATTTTGTTTTAAATTCATTTTATTTTCAATTGATTTTAAATTTATTTTAATTTAAAAGTAGGGTTGTGTAAGAATAAGTAATATGATTATTAATAAAAAAAATTAGTTAGCGTTTTCAGTGACAAGTTAATTTTTATTTTATCATAATTAAGCTTCGACTAAACCAAGTCGGCAACATCGAATTTCTGTAACCTCCAATCACGGCTCCAATCCGTAACAATCCTAGCCACGCCTCTGTAATCGATTCCCATTCTGTGAATTGTTGAATAAATTTCCGTTTAAATAGATTTCTATGAAACTTTTTAATGAAAAATTCAATTTTTTTTTGCAATATTTTTTATTCATGATCTGACAATGAAAAAAAAAAGAAGTTAATATACTCTTGTTTTATACATTTAAGCTGGATATATTTTCAACCTACAGTTAATGTTTGTGAGACATTTTACCCAAACGTAAAACTAGGGAGGGAGGTTATAGATTATGTTCTTACTTCAATAACAAGAATTGATTATTAAAAATATATATATTGTACAAAATTACTTTAGTAAAATTGATCACTCCAAATTTAAAAAATGAACATACACACTAAACTAATATTTTATAAAACCATTTGATCTACATAATGCAATTTTAAAAATATTTACAATCCAAGGCTAATCCTACTAAAAATACGAAATAATAACACATACATATAGAATCTCTTTAATTCGTTTCTTTTTTGGGGTATTTATATGGGAAAGACCACACGTTTCATCGAGAATAACGGTCTATGTATGTCTCTAAAAATCCTCGAATTCGTGGTAAAACTTTAAGGTGATAGAATGGTAGGCATTCGGTCTAGATTTAGATTGAATAGAGACGTTAACTTGTAAATTTGAAGCAAATATTTCACTATA